>CM069458.1:62773304-63283908 GCA_035610835.1 Ophiura sarsii | reverse complement strand
GGTCAAAAACTCAGATGGGGGTGACCGTTTACATTTTTCAATATTTCCCCCTTTATACTGAGTAGTATTTTTTAACACGAAATTAGACCTTGTAGCCCGTTGTGACCAATGTGTATCCCTCCGCCAATATTTTCAAATAAAACAGTAGATGTATACTCTTTTCATTCGAATTATCTCAGGTACACTTCAGTGAATAAATATAGACCAAATTCAATAATTTTGAACGACACATCATGTCAATATTCACCATTCTTTCCGTTATTTAGGAACTACATTCGTGATCGCGATCGACGGAAGCTGGGCGTTGGACTGTAATAGTGGTGTGCACCCTTTATCGGGAACATATAGCGTACTCTTTATCGGGAACATGGCGTACTCTTTATCGGAAACATGGCGTACTCTTTATCGGGAACATGGCGTACTCTTTATCGGAAACATGGCGTACTCTTTATTGGGAACATGGCGTACTCTTTATCGGGAACATATAGCGTATTCTTTATCGGGAACATATAGCGTACTCTTTATCGGGAACAAAGGATCGCACAGCGATATTACATAATACCCATTAGATATCTGTGTAACGGACACCTTAATCATAATTTACGAAGCAATATTAATCTTTTCGGGCTATTTGTATAACTAAATTTTCAAAATTTGGCAGCATGAACTTAACTGGTGATAGATATCTTGTCACAATCATCAACGACAGATACCAGAGATAAATGTTGATTTCCCGTTACAGAATCACCATGAATCACATCGCTCGGATTACATAAAAGTCCCAATTTGATATAACCCTCAATTTCATTATAGAAGAGTTGAAAAACACATCTTAAATGTGTTTTATCAGGTTAAATTTCCGGTTAATTTCGTGATATCAAATTGACAATGTTGAGATTGTCCAGGTTATACAGTGACCAGTTTTATAAAGATAGTGTGTTGAGCATTGAAGATTCTATTCTAGTACCTAACCCTTTCCACGCGGCTATATACAAACCTGATTTTCAGAAACATTTCCCAATTTTCAAAGTCTATTTCAAGGATTACTGAACCAATACTAGGCATGTTTGTACTTATTTCAATGCATTTCTCATGGTGATTCCAAATATCGTAATGAAATTCGTCAATTTTGACATTTTTGAAACATTTTTGAACTTTTTGAATGTCGTCTGCAGCTGCCTGCCGCGTGGAAAGTGTTAAATTTAAATGTTGGTCAATTTGCCAGTGTTATATCAACGTGTCAAGGAGGCGTGATCAAAAGAGAGATTACAGAAATAGTTATTTTAAACAATTATGAATTTAATAAGCTGTTTCCTATAGTATAGCTGACATCATCTTTGTATAAATACCAGATCATCTTTTATCTGCTTAGACTCTTGCTGGGATCTATAATATCTCGTGCACCGAAGACTTAATGGGCCCCTTCACATATCCGTGTGAGCTGGGCGGCCCCTTACCGTCGTATAGAAAAACAACAGAGTCCAACACGGTGAACAATCAGCAAAAATGTCGACGGCCGCATTGATTTTATTTTGTCACCGGGTTCATACCGTTCTATACCGGGTCCTCATCGGCCTGGAACCGGGCTCATATCACCTCCTCTGACTCCTCATCAGGTCCTTACCGGCCGGAACGCCTGGGTACCGGCTGAACCGCCTTGATAACGTCATCAAACGCCTTTATAAGCTGAGCGCTCAATCTCGCCGCTTCACTTAAATTCCGGAATCTCTGTATTACTCACATGTATCCGTGTAACCTGGCCGAACCCTTACCGTGTGACATATTGGTGCAGACGGTGGTAAACGGTGAGGACACACGGTGGGCCGTTTCCCGTCCGTTGAACACGTTGTCGGGGACATTGCCGGCCATCCGCGCCCGGCAGGAATTCTAAGCATGCTCAAAACTCCTGTCGGGTGAGTAAGTAAAAGCGGCGGCGAACGGTGAGATCCCGGTTTGTGGACGGTATAAAGACGGCGCACACGTTTCGCGCCCGTTCGCAGGGCGGAGGTGGTAGGCGGCCACCTTAACCGTCTAATAGAAAAACAACAGAGTCCAAACAATCAGTAAAAAAAAGTCAACGGGCGCATTGATTTTTTTGTGTGGTCACCGGGTCCATACCGTTATATACCGGGTCTATACCGGGTTCTCACCGGCCTGGTACCGGGCTCACCGTCCTCATACATTTCCTCATGTTATGCACCCGTTCTCACCGGGTGCATAACACCTCCTCACCGGGTCCTCGGTCAATGCCGTTCTACACCAGGTCTGTACCGGGTTCTCACCGGCCTGATACCGGGCTCACCGGCCTCATATAGTTCTAGCTTACCGTTCTCTCCGTGTCCTCACCGTGTGCATACCACCTCCATACCGGTCCTCACCGGTCGGACCGACTGGGTACCGGCCGAACCGTCTATTACGTCATCAAACCGCCCTTTTTAAGCTGAGCACTCAAGCTCGCCGCTTCATTTGCATTCCGGAATTCGTACGACTAACATCTATAATACAACATGCCTGCTGAGAGTCCATTCCGCGAACGATTAACAGGCGGCATGCGCCCGTTCGCAGCCCGTCGCCGAGATGGTCGGCGTCCACCACCGTCCATCAGCGCCTTGCGAACGGGCGCGAAACGGGTGCGCCGTTCTTATACCATCCTCATACTGTCCTCATACTGGGCTCTCAACGTTTGCTGCCGCTTTTACTCATCCACCAGGAGTTTTGAGCATGCTCAAAACTCCGGTGGCCGGCAAAGTCCCCTGAACGTGTTCAACGGACGGGAAACGGCCCATCGTGGGTGCCGCCGTCTGCACCCATTTTTCACACGGTAAGGGGCCGCCCAGCTCACACGGATACATATGTGAGGGGCCCATTAATTATAGGCCTATAATTATGTCTAGCCTATATCAAATTTAAATAGGCTTACATAGATGTCCATTTTAGATTTCGGCAGCCATCACTGGTTTAAAAACAAATGGAACCGGCGTTCAATTCAAGAGATAAATTGGTTAAAAACAAAACTTAACAAAACTTTGATGTTAAAATTTAAGAGGGTAATTTTGGCGGCCATCTTGGATTTTGGGCGACCATTTTGAAATGAGGACAAAAATACAAGGTGGCCTCTAAAGACAAATGATTTTGTTTTAAAATGTTTTCATTAGCTTTAGAGAAAATCCAAGCGATATTAACGCTTTCCACGCGACAGGCGTCTGCAGATGACATTCCAAAATGTCACAAAATGTTTCAAATCTTTCAAAATTATTAAAATTCATTACCATATTTGGAATCAACAAGAGAAATGCATTAAAATAAGTACAAACATGCCTAGTATTGGATCAGTAATTCTTGAGATAGACCTTGAAAGCTGAGAAACGTTCATGAAAAAGCTTGTTTTGTATATGGTAAAACAAATAGCCGCGTGGAAAGTGTTAGGCTAAATACGACACCATCCACAAATTAAAGAAATATCTGGAAGAATTCAATTATCCATTGTACTCATCCCTGGTGCCCTTAAACATGTTAATCGCCACTCGGCTTTTCCATACCCATACACCCTCTGTAGAAGGCATGACCTTAATCTCCCCCCCCCCCCCCCCCCCGAGAGTGTGAACTTCAAATGGAGCTACCTGCATGGGTAATTCCACTTGAAATCTCTACTCCCTCTGTGGAAGATTCAAAGTCATGAATCTTCCACAGAGGGTGTATGGATTACAAATGGAATAGCCTAATCAGCTCCTTAAGTAATTTTTACTCAGATCTTGCATGATAAACTGATAAAAAGATTCTCTCAAATTGCGGGATTTTTTAATAGGATGAGACAACCGTTTCCTACATGATTCATATTTTACTCCAATTCATGTTGTAAAACGCCAACTATTTCTAGAAATAACATTTTCCTCAATTAACACCTTTCCTTACACCATAAACACAGCTGCATATAATACGTATCCGCCCATGCCTGGTGAGGAAAGCTACTGTCAGCGTTAATTTGGTACATATTTTAATGGCAATGGATTAAACTATTCGAATATGACCTAAATATGTCACGCTCATTAAAGTAATGCAGATGCGTTCATGTTTAAAATTTACGACAAAACTAATTCGAACAAGTCACACGAAAATGCGTGTTCACGATCAGGTTTATAATAGCTGTTAAGTGTTAGCTCGCTCGAATAACATGTTTCTCATAACAAAATGGTAGGAAAGCAATGAGGGTAATACGGTATTTTTAAAGTCATCTAAAAGTAATATTTCTAACCATTCCAATCCATGCAGCCATGAGCAACGGACTACAAAGGGGAATCGCACCGGCATATTTTACAGTTAATTGAATCGGTGCTACGACGTCCCGTATAAATTATGACATATATGTATGACGTCCAATTCAGTGCACGAACCGTGTTACCAAATTGGCCTACAACATGAAACAAGTGTCTGAAAATCTTAAACACAGTAATTATTCCCGACAAGATGGCAGCTAATCTAAAACACGGATAATCTCTATTGTAAGGCGTTGTCCATTTTACTTAAAATATGTGTTCAAACGTCATGTATGTCTATGAGCGTGTTTCTACTGGGGAACTTAACGGTAATTACCGCTAAGTTGCCCAGTAGAAACATCCAGATAATGTTAATTAACGCTAAGTTTGTAACCGCAAAAACCTTCACAAACCAGTTTTGTTAACGGTAATTAAGGCTAACTTGCCCAGTAGAGAAACAGCCACCCGTTAATTCTTATAACGCTTAAGTTCTTGTAACCCGAAAGTATACACGTACACTGTATTGTTGGTATTTATAACAAAAGGTCAAATAAAATAGAAGCAATGAATAAGTGACGAATAAAATGATGAAGGAATGTTTGTAATAGCAAAATATTGAAGCGTTAGGCTTGAAGCGAACACTGTTGAAAGCAACATATAATAACAAACGAGCATTTTACATCTCCGTATATTTAAATAAATGTCGCAATTATCTCACTCGTTTGATGATTTTAACGGGAAAGGAGCTTGTAATGATATCGTAAAATAATGATCAAACTTCAACAATTTTATTATGGCACGCAGTCAATGAGGATGATGATTTTAATCCGTGGGGTGTTTGTTTCAAATTTATGAACTTGTTTTTACTGTTTGTGTGTTTTTATTTATTTAAGCAGTCTTTATCGTGAACTTCGGTTCCGGTGAGCTATGGCCACATCCGTCAATACCAGGAAATGCACTTTTAAAAATACACGTTGTCATGACTAATCATTCATATTGTACCGTCCTCTTTAAAAACACACCAAACAAACAAACAAACTAGACAAAAGACAGTGTCAACATTTAAATATACTACAACATTATCTTCATCGTCAACACTTTCCACGCGGCTATTGGATTTACCATACAAAACAGATTTTTCAAAAAACCTTTCCCAACTTTCAAGGTCTATCCAAAGGATTACTGAATCAATAATTGGCATGTTTTTTACGGATTGAAAACCGTAGATCGGAGAGGGTAAACGCACTTAGCTCTCCGTTCACGGGAGTTGTTCAATGCGTTCGCTAAGCATGGCTAAACACGTATCGGTTGGTCATTATTTAACCGCATTCCGTTTATCTACACAAAACCGTCCGTTTATCCCAGTGCGTTTACCCTGCCCGATCTACGGTTTTCAATCCTTACGAATCTGGATGCCATCCCTATTGGGGAAAAAACATTACATACAATCACAACTTGACTCACACCATCATTTTCACAAGTTCAAGAAAATATGGGGACGAGAGTGACATTTTATTTATGAATTGTGAAAAGTTGTTTCATGACAGTGCAAAAGACTACACGGGCTTTTGTGTTGCCCGTATTTAATCTGAGACGAGCATTTTTCAATAGAAAGAACTAACTTCGCCATCCATACCTTCATTATCTATAGGTCATTGGTGCAATCGAAGTTATTAAAGGGGCACTAAGAGATGTGTTGGAGGCTGCGCCCTCAATTATGATAAAAACTGGGATTAGTTTATTTTTATAATTGTATTACATGTATGAACTTACACCTGTAAGGATTAAGAAAAATCAGCCCTCTTTGTACAAGAAAACGTCGATTCAAAAATGCTCGTACAGCCGGGACGAGCATTTTACGTCCGACAGTATCCCACTGCAGTACGCGTGATACATAACGCGAACCATATTTGCATAGAGGGCGTTTTTCAATAAATAGCGATGATATTGTTTTAATCAAGTTTTGTTAGTTGTGTTTTTGTTAGTAGAAACAAAAATAATAGCAATTTTTGATGTTCATCTTGAATTCTGAAGTAAATTTTTAAACATTTAAAATTTTCAACACCACTTAATGTCCCTGGGGGCTGTGCACCTTCAGGTACAGCCTCCGTAAAACTGCCGTAACTTCTTTATTATTCATTAAATCTATATAAAAGTATACATTTTCTTGCAGAAAAGGGTTCAATGAATCCAACCATGATCATGAAATTGACCATTTTGGGAGAAAATTATAAAAAACACGTTTTTTGACCCATTTTAGGTTTGGAAAAGATAACTCAAAATATATTTTGTTAAATTTTATCATACTAGTTTAATTATATTCCTCATGCAATTCCCTAGGAATCGGTTTTTTTTTTTAAAAATTACTTTATTATTTTTTGAATTATCGAACAAAAAGTGCCAAAAAATATGATTTTTTACCAAAAACCGTGATTTTCACGATTTTGGAGGTTAAAAAACAGGTTTTTTGGCACTTTTTGGTCTGTAATTCAAAAAATAATAAAGTAAAATTTTTAAAAAAAAACCGATTCCTAGGGAATTGCATGAGGAATATAATAAAACTAGTATGACAAAATTTAACAAAATATATTTTGAGTTATCTTTTCCAAACCTAAAATGGGTAAAAAAACATGTTTTTTATAATTTTCTCCAAAATGGTCAATTTCATGATCATAGTTGGATTCATTGAACCCTTTCCTGCAAAAAAATGTATACCTTTATTAAGATTAAATGAATAATGAAGAAGTTACGGCAGTTTTACGGAGGCTATGCGAAGGTGCACAGCCCCCTTAACACTTTCCAGCGGCTAATGGTTTAACCATATACAAATAGATTTTTCAGAAACCTTTCTCAACTTTCAAGGTGTATCTCAAGGATTACTGAACCAATAGTAGGCATGTTTGTACTTATTTCTTTATTTCAATGAAATTATCAGTAATTTTGACATTTTTAAAACATTTTGTGAAACTTTGGAATGTCGTCAGTAGACGCCTGCCGCGTGGAAATGGTTAAAATGGATTATCTTCGTTCGAAAAGCCACTTTATATTAGCCAATATTCAAAAGTTCCTAAACACTTGTAGAATAGAAACAAAGCATCAAGGTCTGAAACAGCATGAAATCGCTCAAGCGTGACGAACATTTCATACCCTTGAAGTTGAAGTAAAATAAAAGAATCATTATTAGTTATTTGAACAACCATAACTAATGACAGTTAGAAAGAGATGAGAACAAAAAGGTTATACATTTTTTATTTGGCCTTATCATGTTTATTCAATATCATAACTACTTTTATTATTACACAAAAGATAAATCTTGCAAAAACAAATTATTTCGACATGTGAAAATTGTAAAAGTAGCAATGGAAACGCAATCTATAACTCTGTACATATCCGGGATTTCCGATGATCATGGTGCGTTATTATATGTTTTACTTTTTTATTGTTTCAATTTCGTTATCAATTAAAAACATCACTCAGGTTTTCATTGTAGTGTGGCATAACTTGATTCCTGGAATGAATAGGAATTTTGTTATAGAACATAGTATTATAGTGCGCCCCAAAAAACAAACAATTTAAAACCCCGCGGGGAGGGGAGGGGGGAGAGAGTACTTAGTGGATATGAGGTTATGGGGATGTGCCCCCCCCCCCCCCTACCCCTAATAGGGACCCATTTTCACCCGTCTGGTAAATGAATGACCCCTTTCATAGCCATTTTGGGTAAATGTATGGGTCTAAAATCCCTACTTTTGCTGTTTTTCACGGAAATTTGAGCAAAATCGGTCAAATATATAGAAAAGGCATTATGGATTTCGGGTAAATATATGGGTCCATTTCCCCCGAAAATGGGTAAATGTTTGGGTTAGTTTTCATTTTGCTGGCGGTACATTCCTACCAAAAAATATCCGAATAACCGCCCCCCCCCCGGGTTTAAAACACTATTATGATGTGCAGTTTGCTGTTTCTCGCTTATGTGATCGTCATTTAATGCAAATATGTAAAATAAATAAATAAATAAAATAAAAAGCCACGATTAAATGAAAAAACTAAATTTTATAATAAATAAATACAAAAAAATCAACATACTTACTTGACATCGGAAACCTTTTTTTCGCTGTAAATGCAGATTTTTGCACAGTTGCATTTGGAATTCAATAAGATAAGACCTTGCCATTCTTATTTCAATCTTTAATAATACACCATAATATTGTTAAGGGGCCATATCCAAACTCCAGTGATTTTAAAGCATTTTTCTACCGATTTTACCCCGGTATTCCAACGAAATAGAACGAAATACCGTTGGAATACCGGGGATAGAACGAAATACCGTTGGAATACCGGGGTAAAATCGGTAGAAAAATGCTTTAAAATCACTGGAGTTTGGATATGGCCCTAACTGATAATGATCGATCGATTGATAAAGTTACAAAAGGACATGCGCCATAATTATGTTTTAAAAATAATTAACAGTTGGACTGTTAGCGCCTACATTTTATGATCAAGTCAAGGCATTAGGCCAACAAAATATGCTTGTGTTGCCCTCATCCGGCCGGGTCAAAATTCCGAAAAATGTGGGCCGTTTTGTGTTGTTTTTTAAGATTTTATTTTTTTTATAAGATTTATTTTTATATTTCTACAATATTTTTACCTATCTTCCGGTTGATAAATGTATGTAAAAGCCAACGAAACCCAGAAAACCAAACAACAAGCTCGGGTTTGTACTCCACGCACGAGAACGAAAATGCAACTAGTATATTGTTTTTATTTATAGCCTCATTCTCTCCATAATTATGTGGATGTTCCATACTTTCAAGCAGTTTTTGTCAAGGGTGAATATTTTTTCATGGATATGTACTTCATGGATGTGTAGGTCTACTTCAAGAAAATATTCACCATTGAGTAGAAAATACAGCCAGTATATGCGTTTTTCTTAGTATCTTTACACATGTTGACTGAAATAATAGGTATACGATATAGGTATACTAAAAGAAATAATTAACAAATCCGGTCGGCCGGCCGACCTTCCCAATTTTAGGCTTGTGAGGGCAACACAAACTTCTTCTTTTTACCTTTGACACTGTGGGGAGGGATAGGCCACAGGACTCTTAATCTAAATTATGGAAACAATACGACTCAGGCCGGCAAGGACTCGAATTATTTGTAAACGGTGTGGAATCTAGGGTTCTCTTAGAGAACATAAAAGGATTCTTTGATTCCTTACTTTACAGGTGAGCCCCAAGGCACTGCAAGCTCATCGACCATATTATTCTTTATATTTTACCTACAAAATGCAACTAATGAATATCGAAAGCAAAACCGAAAATATGATTACAAACTTGATGACAATCAAGCCATTATTTCGTCGTTTTTCAAAACCAAGAATCTATAATACGATACTACAATTACAAAGCACCCAATACTTCCACCGTTTTCTGATGTTCCGATACATTGTATGCTTCTTTATTTGCTTGGTTTTTATGTGCTTGTTTGTTTGGTTGCTTGTTTTGTTGCTTGCTTGATTTATTCGTTAGTTTGTTTGTGTGCTTGGATTTTTTTGTGTGTGTTTATTTATTTATTTGGTTTTTTATTTGTTTTTTGAATATGTTTAGTTTTCTTGAAATGATTCATTGTTTGCATGATTGTTGGGGTCAGTGGCGTAGCTCAGGAGGGGGGGCAGGGGGCGGGGCAGATGCCCCCCCCCCCCCCTGAAAAAAAAATGTGCCCCCGCCCCCCTTTGTGCCCCCGCCCCTCTCTTTGGATATAGTGCTTATATGTGGGGTAACCATTTAAAAATGACCATTTTGGGGGTTTTTTAAAAAATAAATGAACATTTTTGTGGAAAAACTGCTTATAACCCTGAGGATTTGGCAATATTTGTTGACTACAGTGCTTTTTGGACTGCGAAATTTTGTGTCCGTGCGAAATTTTTTGACCGTGCGAAATTTTTTGACTTCATCCTCCCCCCCCCCCCCCCCCCCCCCCCCCCCCGCCCCCCACTTACGTGAAATTCACGAGTTGACCGACCTGGAAAATTTTGGGGGCAACCTTTTACGAAAATTTTAGAAATCTTGCCCCCCCCTGAAAAAAAACCTAGCTACGCCACTGGTTGGGGTGCTAATTTTCTTGTTGGGGCAGTGGCGTAGCCAGCGGGGGGGGGGGGGGGGGGGGGGGGGGTGAAATTGGCACTGTCGGTTATTGAGAGTTCTATTTTTCTTGCAGGTTTGGGGGACAACAACGTCACAAGACCCCCGCTCTCAAATTTGCGACTCGGCGGCAATTCTCAGCTGACTTTAAATTCTAAGTCCTTGTCGGTTCACTTCCATTTTTTGTGTGAAAACTATAGCTACGCCACTGTGTTGGGGTGTTCCTACATTCGTTCGGTTACTTGGATTCGCTTGTTTGTTTGTTCGTTCGTTTATTTATTTGTTGGGGTGCTTGTATAATTTTATAAATGTATATATAGTCATCTTGAAATGATTCATTGTTTGTTTGCTTGCTTGTTTGTTCAAACACCCTTCGTTGGTTGGTTTGTTCAAACACCCCTTCGTTGGTTGGTTTGTAAACACCCCTTCGTTTGTTAGTTTGTTCAAACACCCCCTTCGTTGGTTGGTTTGTTCAAACACCCCTTCGTTGGTTGGTTTGTAAACACCCCTTCGTTTGTTAGTTTGTTCAAACACCCCTTTGTTGGTTGGTTTGTTCAAACACCCCTTCGTTGGTTGGTTTGTTTAAACACCTCTTCGTTGGTTGGTTTGTTAACACCCGTTCGTTGGTTGGTTTGTTCAAACACCCGTTCGTTGGTTGGTTTGTTCAAACACCCGTTCGTTGGTTGTTCTAACACCCCTTCGTTGGTTGGTTTGTTCAAACACCCCTTCGTTTGTTTGTTTGTTTGTTTGTTTACAACAAGTTATTTCTTCCTCATGAGCATGGATCTAAGGTTCGAGATTTCCTCAATCATGCCCGGGATCAACTCGTAACATAAAAAAAAGAAATTCTTCTGAGCCAACACTCTAGTTTACAAAGAGTTCTTCACCATACTGGCAGCAGATGCGGCACCAGCATCAATTGGGTGGTGTTTTATCGGGGGGGGGGGGGGGGGGGGGGTTGCCTCAAACAGAAAAAATAGTGGGAATGCACGCGAACATTTTGGTTTTGTTATAAAACATTGCCTGAATTTAGCTTAATTTGTTCTGGATTGGATTTCAGACCAATTTTAAGCTAATTTTAAGTAATTTGACTTTAAACTCAACATTTTCGACTGTTTGGGGGACAAAATGGGATGGGGCTTGAGCTGACTGGGGGTAAGTGGTAGGGGCTACGGTCCGCCACTGGCTGGCATTTTCAGCAAGATCGGTGTAGCTGGTTAGTGTATACCCATGATAATATAGCCTACTCAGGCTGTTGCCTCAAATATTAAGGGTCCAAAAACATCCAATACGCATTCTGAATATTAAAGGGAATAGCGCATGGTGAGGAAAAGAACCGCTGACGGCGATTTTGTACCAGCTAAACCTTAGCTCATAACTAACTAATACATCACTTTTACATCATACGATAGAAAATGCGTTCAATCAAATGAAGGATGTCTGATTGAGCGTGCCGCCTACATTGGGTTAAGAGATTGTTGTAGAGTCGCACACAATACCGCTTGCATGTAAACATACGTAGAACAATTACAGACTGCGCCAATGTCCAACGTGTTTAGATTCAAATAGTCGCCGCGCGCTGTTCAATTTTCGTTAGAATCCTCACCATGACCGCTTCCCTTTAAATACAAGTTTAAAATTGTTGATAGATATTGTTGGATTTTGTATAAGCCTTGTGTTTATAATTATTGTATTTGCGATTTATGTTTGTTTGTTTGTTTGTTTGTTCACATGCATCTCCTCTCTTGTCATGCTTATAACTTCCTCAATTTTTGCATTTACGTAATTTCAATTTGGCCTTCTCTTTCTTTTTTTTTCTTTTTTTCTTTTTTGGGGGGGGGGGGGGGGGGGGGCGAAGCCACCCTTATAGCGTGTGATTGCAAAAAATTACACATTTAGGTCTTTCTAGACATAAGTGGAAGCTGCCATGTTTGTAGTCTCTGTATATTACATGTACCTATGCAGTTTATTTTAACAGTACCCGCAGTCTGTGCTGGAGTCAAAGCTATATTTGTATAATTTGTTTATAGTTGATGCTTCAATCAGAGAGATGTTATTATATCCCAATAGAGAGACATAATAGCTTATCTTGTTTGACTAGCTTATCTTGTTTGACTAGCTTATCTTGTTTGACTAGCTTATCTTGTTTGACTAAGAAGAAATCTCCACATCAACTTTATTGGTTTCCTGTACTAGTTTTAGACTGCGGTGTTTTGATTAGTTTTTTGGTTTGAATTATGGAAAATATATACACAATTTCCCTGGTATTTTGGTATGAAACAGACAGGTGTTTGGTCACAAAACATGCTTTTTCTCTTGGATCGCCCCCATTCCATTTCAATGGAATTTTTATTTCTTCCTTTAGCAAAAATACTATTTCAAATCTGAGATGTGGGTCAGTTGCAGCAAGGAGTTATTATAACTTTGCAGTAACGTGCCACCACTCAGCCATAGTGTTACTACCTTTTGACATTGTGGTTGACGATTCCATTTCCTCAAACTATTAATATTATTACATGTATATACTTTGTAACTTAATTGGTGCTTTGTGGCCGGGCTTTGTGGTTATTTTTGCCATTTTTGCATCCCATCGATCCATTTGTTTCCTCGAGTATCCTTTACTATACCTTGAATTTCCTTTATGGCTCTTTTCTTTGTTTTGCTCGGAATCCTCCATTTATATACGCTTGTATAAATTTCCTTATGCTCTGTTATTTCATAGATCCTTGAGAAGGATCTATGGCGGGATGTATGGTTGTTCAAAAATCCCTTCGTTGGTTTGTTTGGATTCGTTTGTTAGTTCGATTGTTTTATATAAAGTTGTTTTATCCTTCGTGAACTGTTTGTAAACTTGGTGTCCTAATTCAAGCTAGCTTTCATCCCTAGTCACTCACTCACCCCTTCACCCCGCCTGTGTAGCTGTGTGTATGACAACTTCTGTCATGCCAAAATGTCCGGATAAAGGCTTTCATAATGGCGGATATATCAAATCAACAGCATTAGTAGAAATCCTCTTATGATTTTTATTAATAAGGTCATGATATAGTTTGTTTTTATTAGTGATCTATGCAAGGTGTTTTTGAAAATTGTCCTTGAAATAGTCATTAAGTTAGATATGGTAGGGATTGTTTGCTCTGCTCTATAAGCAAAATATTGACTTTGAGGTTGAAAAAAATCAAAATGTTGGCACTTTTTGGTCAAAATTTAAAAACAAAAAAATAATTCCTAGAAAAGTGTCTTCAGATGATTTTGGTGCAATTTCGGCATTTTTCACTTAAAACTGATTTTGCTACGTTGATCACAAATTTTGAGCCAAAATAAGTCAAAATTTAAAAAATCAGCAATTTTAGTGAAATTTGATATTCCAAAAAGGATTCTCTGACTCAGTTCCTTTCCAAAAATGAATATTTTTATATACAGTCATCACAATAAGTAACTGGCCAGGTAATAAATGTGCTGATAACTCTAAAAGTATAACTCCTACATAAACATATTAAATGATAAACATCTTGAGAAATTTCTCTTCTTGAATTTGAAATATTACACGCTAAGAATGGCTGATTATTAAGGAAGATACAATCCCAAATGTACTGTCAAGTCTGATTTTCAATTTCACATTTTCATTTTCAACACGGGGACTCAGACCGGCAAATTATTGATTACTAGTGTTAGTGCCAATTCACCCGTCGATGGCCTGGTTGTTGGATAGTCGGCCGGTGGCATTGTTCATATATGTTACGATTCGGTTGATCAATACGGCACACACGCTTTACCTGTCAGGCTGTCATACTCTCCCCGTGTTGAAAAGAAAATGTTAAAATGAAAATCAGACTTGCCATAACATTTGGGATCATAACTTCGTCATTAATCAATAATTTTTAGCGTGTAATAGCTCAAATTCAAGAAGAGAAATTTCTTAACAACTTTATAATTAAATATGTTTATGTAGGAGTTATACTAGAGTAATCAGCATGTTTATTACCTGGTCAGTTACTTATTGTGATGACTGTATATAAAAACTAAAATTAAAAAGACTTGAGTAATCACATATTGCTTATACTTTTCCAATTGCTGGTCTCACCTTTACTTGGATTATACTTATATATAACATCACATTAATAGTTCAAAAGTTACAGCGCTTGATAAATTTTAAATTTTATGGGTTAACACCCCCTTAAAAAACATTATTCAAAATAATCAAAATAGCCCATCATAAATACTAAAATATTTATGATGGGTGATTAAGAATATCATATTATTGTAAATAATTTGATTCAATCGAGTTTGATCTATACAAACTGTTAGTAAATTTGTATGGGTCTTAATCAATCCATGTGTTTTTGATATCCACTCCAGTCATTAGTTATAGCGTTAAAGGTATATTATGTGATCTTTCCAGGGAACGCCCTCAACATCGAAAAAAAAATTGAAAGCAGATTTTTTTGCAGATTTACATTTCTGATCATAAATCGTACATACATTCCAAGTTGCAGGGCGATACGATTCTTAATTACTTCAAAACCATGATTTTGAGGTAATTAGGAATCGTATCGCTCTGTAACTTGGAATGTATGTACGATTTATGATCAGAAATGTAAATCTGCAAGAAAATTTACTTTCTAAAAAAAAATCATGAAAAGAGGGCGCTCCCTGGAAAAGGTCACATAATATGCCATGATTGTGTATGGAGGTGGGTGTTTGGGAGGTCTGTGCAGTCAGGACCATTGACCTTTTTTTCTATATATTTGGTTTTTATGCTGGTGAATATTAAATTCATAAAGAAATGTCGGTTAGCGAGATTAACAGAATTACTGCCGGTTTCCCCGTTAAAATAAAATCCGTCAGTTCCAATTTTCTGTCACCCCAGCCTTACATTAGTGCAAATGATACGAACCCTTGCAAACCGCTAAAACACTTGTAATAGATCATCGGAATGATTCGATTTCAGGATTATTTTAGGCCTTATCCGTTTCTGACACTGCCAATTTGTATAATTTTAGCGACATTTATGTATCATTCGGGGACTAAATATGAATTTCCTTGCTTTTTGCCTGTGACATTTAACAGTGTTTAAAACATTGCATTTATGGCCATGTGTTTTGAACTCGCCACCCTTCCCGTTGCATGTCCAGATTTTTACATTTTACACCATCTGAGATTCGAATTAGCATATCGCAATAACTACTTGTTCTACCCCATAAAAAGTATATATTTTCTGAACGGTAATCTCACAAGGAATCTAAATATGCGATTGGAATTTGCATAAGATCTAATGGTAACATGTTGTGATTAAGAATGTTAAAAAAATATCGATTTTTTTTCATATTTTGATTAAAGCTCAATATTTTTTTTATTCCTATCCCAATCATCATTTTACTGTGCACATTAGTTCCTCATGCAATTTACCCATCAGAACATAACGGTTGTCAAGTGTAACTTGTTGAAATATACTATATCGGGAAGTAAATGAGCACAAACGTTTACATTTCAAATTTATTAGAGTTTACACATATATTTTTTTGGTTATTCACCCTATCCTATTTTAAGCAAGATTTCTGAATTCCCCTATTCGAGAGCTTTCCAAAAATGTATAATTTTGCTATAATCGGTTGAATAATTTTGTTGTTATAGTCATGTATGTAAACCGATGAATTAGGGCAAGTTTACTGTGTAGTGAATAGGGAAAAAGCCAAAGACAATGCAATCGATTCGTGATTATAACTGTTACGTAAGAGTTGACACGTTTGTTGAAACAGAAACTTATAGAATATAAAACAATCGATAAAATGAGAGCAAAATCATGGTTGTTCCATACAGAAATGAGGAGTTATTGTAATTTGAACGTAGAATTGGGAACATTTTCTATATTCCCCATAGAGATTGTACACGACGCCACCGCCACCGCCGCCACCGCCACCGCCGCCACCCCTGACTTTCGAAGTATAATCAATCATATCTCAGCCAAACAGTTATAGAAATACCTGATTTATTCACACGGTGTAGCTAGATAAATAAGCTTTCAAATGACACCTAAACCATAGCTCTACCACATATAGTTGTTAAGTTAATAGAGAGAGATGGATGATTCGTCACCAAAAATGCAACGCCGCCACCCTTTTTGGGTGGTCAGTTCAAAACACATGGCCTTATCAAGGAATTGATCAATTACCGTAAATTATCAGTTATCACACCTCATTGTTCATCATTGCGCCTACCCTGGATCTATAAAGAAGACTCACATATTTTGGATATTTTCCAATTCCAACAGGTGGTACTGATGCATGTATACACTTGAAATTCATACATACGGGGTGGGTATCAAAAAGTTCTTGAAATCACCTGGAATTGAAGGAGCTATATCGATTAAATTTTGTCAGTGCAATCACTGGCCCTTAAAAACATTATGGTGCAAAAATGGTCTCATAAGTATGTTTACTTTCTTTACAGGTGGCACTAGATGCCAGGCCATGTATATAAATCAATGACGTCTTCCAATGGTGATGTGTACATGGTAAATTATTAGGTCCAATAACTGATTCTTGTGGGACGCCTTCCAGAAGAAAATTAGGCTTAGAATGTTTTATAAATGTTGTCATTGTTACTCGTCGGTCTCAATTTATCTCTGTAAATGACACTATTTATAAGCCTCATACTCCTCTGGATGGCGTCCCACAAGAATCAGTTATAGGACCATTTAAATTTACCGTGTACATAGCACCGTTGGAAGGCATGATTGATTTACATGGCCTTGGCATTTAGCGCCACCTGTAAAGAAAGTAAACATACTTACGAGACCATTTTTGGACCATAATGTTTTTAAAGACTAGTGATTACACTGACAAAATTTAATCGATATAGCTCCTTCACTTCTGGGTGATTTCAAGAACTTTTTGATACCCCCTCGAACATTCTTTTATGTCGACACTTTTTTGGCGGGAACACATGCGTGACAAGTTATAGTTTGATGTGTGATCAGGGGTATGTCACTGAGCTTGCCGATCGGGTCCACTTTTAAATTGAACTTAGTCAGCATAGAATTGGGGGCGCTATACCGATCAGGCGTGATGATTGTAGCAGACGACGCAACGCTGGCCACGCGTCTCTCAGACGACCCAATTTGGCAACGGGAGTGCACCATTTTGAATTATTTTTAACAGTCATCGCCCGGTTAACGATAAAAATCCTTTTAATTATGATGTATTTGTCAAAATGATAGTTTAAAATTCGCGATTACGTGTTATTCACTACGAATTCAAAATGTAGGTTTCACGTGGCCACCGTCGTCTGCAGCGCCCCCAAACCTATGCTGACTAACATGCCGTTTAACCTGCCGTTAAACCTGGTTAAACATTGTTAAACGCGTTAAACGCCGGTCACCGACACATTCCGGACGATAACCATAATTTATTCAAATATGCAAAAGGGTCCGTTTTCGCTACGTACGTTAGTATACGACTTTCCTATCCCAAAGTTAATAGTATCCCTGGTGTGATGTCCAACAGACGGTAGGGCTACAACAGAAAGGTCGACACTTTTCAAAGGGCAATTCACATCTCTGGGAATATAATAAATACTATATGAATTGAAGCCTTAGTTTGGATTTGCAAAACGTGCTAAGTCCACAAAGTGTACTTAGGAGAAAATGACGGATTTTTATATGGATGTGCATGGATTGGGATAGTATTAAGAAAGCCATTGGGCCTACTATCAAATCTTGGGACAGTGGCACACACAAAAATGAGGCTAAGTATACGAGCGCTGGGGGGGACAGTAACAATTAGTAGCATTTTCATCAATCACTTATCACTGTTATTATGATAATATCAACAGCGAAAATTCCTTCCTTTCGGTGACCCCCCAAATACTTGAAATTAAGCAAATGATAATAAAAAGTTGTAGTTCGAGGCCAAGGCCAATTATTTTTCAAATATGGTGTTTTAAAGAGGGTTTTTTTGCGCTTTATAGAAATGATTCATGGGATGAATTTGTATTGATTTTTGACGGCATACGGTGGCGCTATTTAAAGAGTTTACAAACATGAAATAAAAACCCTGAACACGCCAATACTACCGATATCGGTAGTTGGAAAACTTGCAAAAAATAGGTAAAGTGATGGGCTTGCGAACCATGATAACGCTCGTAATATAAGTTGGGCAACTTGAACATTCGATCGATGCGCATGTTTTACCATAACTTTTTTTATTTAAATTTGCGCTTTATGGATGAATGGGTCGCCTAACCTGCCTAACCTAACTTTATGCACACTTCATCAACGGGAATAGTTTGCCCAACTTTATTCAATGTGCAAGGTCTAGTACTTTCATGCTTACCCATAGTCGATCAATATGGATTGCTTGCCTGATCAGTGGATGGTTTGCCTAACTTTTTGCACTCTCGATCAATGGGAATGATTTGCCTAACTTTATGTACACTTGATCAATGTGAATGGTTTGCCTAAATTTATGTACACTTGATCAATGTAAATGGTTTGCCTAACTTTATGTACACTTGATCAATGTAAATGATTTGCCTAACTTTATGTACACTTGTTCAATGTGAAATTCAAGCTATTTCATGCGAGCGTGTTACGCTCGCATGCGGCTTGACGATTTAACGATAAGGTTTATCGCGAATCCAAAAAAAAGCCATTGGTTATCCTTTTCTGTTGCATTGTGGGATCGCAAAAGGGCAAAATCTGCCCCGTTCTGGATCCCACAATGCATCAGAAAAGGATAATCAATGGATTTTTTTTCCAATTGGCGATAAGGCTTATTGACGCTCGCTATAGAGGGAACATTAAAGTGTCTGTAACACGGTTCGGACCAACAACCCTCAACATTCAATACAACCTGGTAAATAACCTCCAAATTAATATAACCTATACTTGAAATGATAAGATTACTTGAAAAAACAATGTTCGTATTATCCAAGAGTTACTTGAATCGAGTAAGTGTTCCGTCCAAAATGGCCGCCAATCCTGAACACGGGATCTCTCAATTCTTAATCACACTTAACAAATTGATCATACAGAGAACAACAGGTTTTTTTATCTTGACTAGTATGTGTTTTTATTTCAAGGAAACATTTAATAAATATTCAAACAGTTTTTAACTTAATTTATATTTTAAAGCAGTGAATTTAAAACAACTGTAACACAGTGATTGGTTTTGCTTGAAATATATTTAAGATAACTAATTTGTACACTCTATTTGACTTCCTCTGGACAGTGACGTAACTTAACAGGCGCAGCTTTTACGCACGCGTATGTATCTTCCGCCTTTGAACGCTTGTGTGAAAATGCCAGCGCCGCGTGTAGGCGCGTGAGTTATGTGCTGCAATTAGTAGAATACGCGGTTACGTCACTGTCTCATGATGGCCAAATAGACTATAGGAACCTGTTATCGATTGTAATGGTGCCTTGCTCAGGTCTGGTTTATGTTAATCTGCTAGTGAAGGCTTGAATCTTCTGGTCTCACCTAACATAGCAATTTCGGAAAAAGTGTACTTTAGGTCCCAGATTCTGGACTGTACATGTACTAGTATTGTCCGATACTGGAACACCCAGCAGTGTTCCAGTATCGGGCGATACTGGAACATAATTTTGTACCAGTATCGTTCAATACTGGGACGAATCTCACTGGTATCACATGTACCAGTATAATTGCCCGATAGTGGAACATAAAAATGGTCCAGTATCGCTCAATACTGGAACACAATTTGGTGTCAGTAGAATTGTACCAGTGTCGACCGATACTGGCAAATTTTATGTTCCAGTATTGAACGATACTTGATTGAACGTATTGAACGATACTGGTATATCTAGGTCCTAAAGTACACTTTTTCTGCAATTTCATGCTCACCGTAAACAAATGTGGTACTATAGCTCAGTCACTTCAAAATTGGCAGCAGCAAATTAATCGAGCGTGGTCACGCATAAGGCTCGCATTACGCAACAGGGAGTATCATATGCATGCCAAAGCAAACAGACGAACCAATATGATGAGACCAAGCAACATGAGTCAGACGTCTCAAATATTAATTTTGAGATATAACGAAGTAAAGGACAGAATTTCTTTTGTTTTCTATTGTTTTGAAAACCCTTCAATATCCCGTATCTTTGGAATTAATTGTCTATTCTTAATGGGGTTATTCTGCAAAATGTTGCATTGCAAATGGCCAATACAATGAAGTAGAAAACTCAAGATATGACATTTTCAACCTCAGACTCATTTTGCTTGATCGCATCACCAAGATTTAATTCTGACCCCATCCAGAGAAAAATGCCACCATTTCCTAGTCACCATGTTTGCTTATATCTACAATAATTTACACATAAAATATTTTCTTAATAAAATAGAATAAAATAAAATGTTTTCCACCGTTCAACCTCTGTTCATCAGTCTCTGTGAAGATATATACGATTTGTTCTAAAATACTTACATTATTGTGACATTAATTAATAAATATAATATTTTGAGATTTTGTGCAATGACTCTTAACTTAACTGAAATCCATTATAAAGTTAAACTAATTAATTGGTTTTGGATAGCTAATTTGTTTGGTATTGTTTAGCAATGCTTTTGGCTGTCTTTGAGTCGCCGAAGGCTGACTATATAGTTTTGTTTTGTCATTTTTAGAGTAGTTGCTCCAGCCAAATTTGGTAGCCCAATGACGCGCAATGCAGCAACGCTAAATTTTACATAGAAGTTGCACGGTAAGAGCTTTCTAATCGGTTTCAAAAATCACCAAAACGTGTGCGTGGCCCAAAATATGGAGTTTGCAACGCTTGTTGGAAAAATGAATGCAATAGATAGGTAGAATAGAGATAGCGAAGTTTCCTGAAGTTTGGACGAAATTGAAATCAGCCAGGAAAGTAGTGTAATCGATGGTTCAAGTGTGATTTTATACGATGTTTTTGAGGGGAAATTGCGCGACGAGCCATTTTGTTTCTATTTCCATAGACAACCCACCCCGACCCCGACGTCGCGGCATGGCGCAAAATATGGAATTAGCCGTGCTTGTTAGAATAGAAAATGATATATTTAGCTAGAATAGAGTTTTCTTAAGGGTACCGTGGTTTGGTCGAGATTCAATTCGTCCATGAAAGTGGTGTAATCGATGGTTCAATTGTGAATTTGTAGCATGTTTTTGAGGAGAAACTGCGTGACGAACCATTTTGTTTCTATTTCTGAACACACCAAAACGTATGCGTGGCCCAAAATATGGAGTTTTAAGTACTTGTTAGAATGGAAAATGCCATAGATAGGTAAAATAGGGTTATATTAAGTGCCCCGTTCTTTGGACGAAATTTAAATCATTCGGGAAAGTAGTGTAATCGATGGTTCAATGGACTCTAATTGTGGATTGTTAGCGTGTTTCGTGAATAAAATGGCGTATTGGGCAGCTCCGGTTGGTAAATTGGAAATAGTGCAACAGTCCGCTCAATTTGAGGTTGGAGCATGGAGGTCTTTTTCAGGTTGCAGCGGCAACAAAGATTTGAGGCAATAAAAAACCCGACAACAAATAAAAATAAACGGGCAACGGGGCAACAAAATAAGAAATTATAAAAAAAACTGAAAATAATAAAAATTACATTAAGGAGAAAAAATAAACATAAATTAAATTTAAAAAAATTAAGGACCAAAAATATAAAAAACGGGGCAATTGCCAAAGGAGCAACAGAATAAGAAATGAAGAAAAAAATACAATTTTAAAAATTGAAGAATCAATTTATTTTAGTTTTAATTTGAAAACGATTTTTTTTACCGTCTTTTCAACTCCCAAATATTTTTTTCTAAAAAGGTATTGTTTCCCCCATTTTTTAATTTTTTTTTACCAACTTCCATCATAAACAATAGAAAGAATGTGTCGTCCCTTCCTTTTATTATTAATAGCAGGAAGGGACACATTCCTTATGCTTCCACAGGGCAACTGAAAAAACCCTCCATGCTCCAACCTCAAATCGTGCAAGGTGTCAAGGAGAATAGCGATGGCGTCATGATGCGTGGTCCGGTAAAAACAATGAATTCATCAATTTTATTTTTGATACCGTCAAACACCAAAATGAACATTCGGCAGGTAGTTTCAACCAAGCGGCATGTTTATTCCTCGTTTGCGATCGTCACTATGAATGAACGGTAAGTGATCGTCTTTTTACTAACTTTCATGACTTTTTTATTTGAAAATGTAATAATAATAATAAGCTTTTTGAATTTAAGTTTTTGGTAGCGATTCGGATTGACATTGAAATGAATCCTTTAGTATACCCTACCAGTACCAGTGCATGTCTTCAATGGAGGCTTTTAAAGAACGACCCATAGTACACTTACAGTCATTGAGGTCTATATACACATGGTTATGGTAGTTTATTTTAATAAAGCTTACCCGAATTGAATAGTATAACTATATAAGTAAGGCCGGGACTAGTCCGAGGTGGCTCAGACTCGTTCCGATACGATCACAGTGATTCTAGTGGGAGGAACGACAACACGTACGCTACGTGAACGAGCTAGGCCGGGACGGGACCGGGAGGTTGCGACTTTTTGGTTGATATCTCTTTGAAAATGAATGAATCCAATGTAGAAGAAAACATGGAGAAAAGGCATAAATGGTTGTGATGAACTTACTTGGTTTTGTGATGATGAAATATAATCATTGACTGTGATGTTGTGTGTCGTCGCGGTATGTGTGTGTTAAAATGTAATTGGTCAAATCAGTCCTAAAAACATTGTAATTAAATTACTATGAATGTAAAATGAAGCTACGAAACCAAGCATATATGTAGTCCCAACTCCCAATCGGTACCGTAGTGCAGTGTATCTTCGATAGCCTACACGGTACCAGTACCCTCCAAGAGGTGGCCGAGCGGTCTAGCGCGCTGATCGTCGGTCGGGAATATTCTTTCAATCACAGGATCGTGCCCGTTCAAGTCGCCTTGAAACCAGGATTTTTTGTTCATCCCAAAAAGTTCCTATCTAGGTCGGAAATTCTACAATCAAGTCTTAATTCAGTTAGGTTAGTTTATCGGATCTTCTTTCCATGATTAGCTGCTGGGTTAGCTGATGAATTAGAATTTCTCCTCTACCCCATTCGCTTGTGTATAACGTGCAGGTCTGTACAGTGAATGTCAGTTGCGCCGTGGTTTCGAAGAGTCACGTAAAGCCGTTGGTTCCTATAACTTCCGTGTATTCAGACGCTCACCCTGAACACGTTAAAATAGTTGCAAACCTTATCGTAAAGAGTAGGGGATCATCCCGTGTCTGTTACCTGTCACAAAAACTCATGTCCCTAGGTTCCAGGGGCCGTGGCATCATGGAACTGTATAGTATACACTATACACTATGTTCTGTAGCCATGTATCAGATGATGATAGACTCACGACGTCGCGAAAATCACATTTATTTTTGAAATCAATCAAAATGCACTCACATGTTGTTCCTAGAACTCTTAGTAATACACTGAGTTAATTAATTTTGATCAAGCATCCTCATTTTGGGGGAAATATTGAGGTGAAAAAACGGCAGTGCTGACACTGACTGCTGACACTCAATGTGAATTTAGCGACGTCGTGTGTCTATTATAGAGGGTGTTGTGGCTATAGTATAGTGAAGCATGAACGATAGTATAGCCACTGGGTCTAGCATACATGTACTGTAGTGTAGACAGTCGGCATCATATTTTATCAACTGTATAAACTGTTTCAAAGCATGTAGACCAGGCCTTCTCAAATGGTGGCGCGCGCGCCACTTGTGGCGCATTGCATCAGTCCAAGTGGCGCGCGGAAGGACGCATGAACAAACAAAAACAATAAATTTTGGGTTATATTTCGCGATATTCGAGGTTTTTTCGCAAGAAGCATGAAGAGCCACTTCAGCCACTAACTGCAGTGGGGTAAGTCATGATTATTAGTAGTAGGCCTATTGCTTATCACTACATTTGCTACCAATTTAGCCTCTTAAAATGGGGTAAACCCATGAGCTTCCAGGGAGCTTCGCCCCCTGGACCCCCACCAGGCCCCCTGGACCCCACCTGTTATTCACTACGCTCGCGGGGATAGTGGCGCTTCTAGATCACTAACATCTCAAAAGTGGTGCTTCACAAAATCTAATTGAGAAGGCCTGATGTAGACCAAGGCTCAAGATAACAATTTATTTACCGGGAGCTACTTTTTTTCAAAAGTAGCACCCGGATCAGGGGGATTTATTGAGAACCGGGAGCTACTTTTAGTCTACCGGGAGCTAACCTTTTATTAAACCAAATAAGCCTAAGTGAAATTCAATGTTTTGGGCAAGCTTCGCGGGCGCTGGTTTGGACAAAATATCAGCGCTCGGTTGTTTATTTTTCAGCATTACTGGGCGCTTTGGCAGAAGGACCGAGGGGTAAAAATCGCCCAGCGCCCGCTTATCTTGAGCCTTGATGTAGACTGATATTGGGTTCGATCATGATTTACAAATAATTTAGATACCTTTTTCGAACCATTGTGTTTGAGTTCTGTCGCTTTCGAGGTCATCACGACCCCTTCATTCAGCGTAGTGGAAATTGGGCGATCCAAGTAATAATCCAGCACTAATAATGTAGAGTCAGATTAATAATAATTGAACGAAGAGGTATGATTGTAAACCGCGGGAATTGTACTTTATAATGACGCGAGCCCTGAGTACATGAACACAATGGTCCCATGTCACAAGGTGTGTAATTTGTGTTACAGTCAAAATTGCCAAAAAAGATATTTTGTTATGGGCAATTCCACGCGTTGCGGAATGACATTTACACACAAAAATCCACTTTCTTTTGGGTGTAAAACCTAGAGATTTGTAGTTACTCCCCATTTTACAACTTTATTTGATAATAGCGATTGATACTAAAAAAATAAACATAGGGAAAAAATTAGACTGCGCTTCCAAGTATCCTAATTTGCATATGCAAATTTGCGTTGCGGAATGACGCAGACGATTGGTGATTTTTTTACATGTTTACACAAAGTGAAAACTCTGTGAACTTTTTAGAGTGTATCATTATTGAAGTTACTTTTTAGAAGGTTTGAAGTGTTAGCTAACTGACAAAAGCATTTTCATAAAACTTAATCATCAGCTAGGATCTAGTAGGTCATCAAAAAATAAAAGTAGGTGTTGCGGAATGACGTTGCGGAATGACAGTGTGAATTTGTGTGCAAAACTCCATAGAGAAAAGAAAAAACATGTTTTTATGCTTTAATATGCATAAAAAATAAAAGAAAGAGTAATCAGTGGCATTTCATATGCAAATTTGCGTTGCGGAATGACGCAGACGATTGGTGTTTTTTTACATGTTTACACAAAGTGAAAACTCTGTGAACTTTTTAGAGTGTATCATTATTGAAGTTACTTTTTAGAAGGTTTGAAGTGTTAGCTAACTGACAAAAGCATTTTCATAAAACTTAATCATCAGCTAGGATCTAGTAGGTCATCAAAAAATAAAAGTAGGTGTTGCGGAATGACGTTGCGGAATGACAGTGTGAATTTGTGTGCAAAACTCCATAGAGAAAAGAAAAAACATGTTTTTATGCTTTAATATGCATAAAAAATAAAAGAAAGAGTAATCAGTGGCATTTCATATGCAAATTTGCGTTGCGGAATGACGCAGACGATTGGTGTTTTTTTACATGTTTACACAAAGTGAAAACTCTGTGAACTTTTTAGAGTGTATCATTATTGAAGTTACTTTTTAGAAGGTTTGAAGTGTTAGCTAACTGACAAAAGCATTTTCATAAAACTTAATCATCAGCTAGGATGTCTAGTAGGTCATCAAAAAATAAAAGTAGGTGTTGCGGAATGACGTTGCGGAATGACAGTGTGAATTTGTGTGCAAAACTCCATAGAGAAAAGAAAAAACATGTTTTTATGCTTTAATATGCATAAAAAATAAAAGAAAGAGTAATCAGTGGCATTTCATATATGTTACAAATTCGTGAATACAAGTAACCCAACTATTTTCACATTGAAATCATCATTTACAGGTAAAGTAGACATGATTTTGTGATAAAGTTACCGAATTCAACAGCTTGCACATCAAAGTTGCCTAATTCAGCAAATTATGAGTTTTCATCAATTTTGAAACTTTTTTAGAAGTTTAGAGTCCATATTGAATGAATTATCATAAATAAGGATGATCTTATACCAAGTACACAAAAATATCACAATTTGCTCAATAAATTGCCTAAATATAGGGATTAATACCTTTGTCATTCCGCACCGTCATTCCGCAACATGTCATTCCGCAACGCTCGTTAACGCTATTTATTAACAGAATTTTCCAAAAATTTTTTGATCATTGTGAAGCATGTCAATTGTGTGCAGAGAAAAAATAGTTAAATGAAAATAGGGTACATTTTTTTTCTTGCTATCCTAAAAAATTGTACTTTTGCGTTGCGGAATGACATGAGATTATGCAATGCATACTAATTACCTGGATTAACGAGGCTAATCGGCCGTTGATCAAAATTAAATTTATATCAAAACTTTTCCCATCAGTACTACTATTGTGCCTGACATTTATTTAAACATCATACCTGTGTCTAAAAGATATGGAATAAATAAAAACAAGCCTTTTCACTGATTTTGTAAGCTGCAAATATGCACATTTATGCTAATTAGCTAGTTTATACATCAAAAAACATAGTATCGCTAAACAAACTAAAAATTCCTGAACTTTGGACTCTTGCCTACATTATAGGCATAGAATTAAACTTTGGATGCACATTTGAAATTTTGGCTATTTGGTTGACATTTGCTTGGAATTGCCCATATATGTTTTAGGTATTGCCAGCTCCCAGGAAATAACAGCTAAGATTGAGGAAATCATGCCATTGTCAAAACAAACAAAAAGGAGGAAGGAAAGAGGAAAAAGAGGGAAGAGGAAAAAGAGGAAAAAGAAGAGGGGAGTAGGCGAGTTCGATTGGATTATTTACGACGCCCTGGAGAATCTCAGGGCGCTTTTACGACGCCAAGGGTGTTTTCACGACCCTGTGGAGACAAATACCCATTTCGGATTATTTACTACGGTGTTTTTAATACCCTGATATTGTTCCATGATCCGGGACCATAATTTGTTCCAATATAGTCATCCCGGACCACAATTTCCGGGTCAAAAATGAAGAAAGGCGTTTAGTGTCATCAATTTATAATATCAATAATGGCGACCACACAGAGTAGATCGAGCGAGAGCGGATTTTGCGGTGGATTTTGATGGGAGAAAAGCGGATGGAATGAAAGATACAGTAAGTTAAGTGACTGAGAAGTTATAACATTCTAGTAATGGAAATGAGGGGTGGTGTGGCTTTAGTAATGAAGCTTCAATCTCATAGGTACCGTAGCATGGTAATTGGTAGTGCAAGTGTTAGTGTAGCATGGCAGTTTACACTACAACAGCCTACAGGCGTAGCTTCTTTTTTTTTGAGCCCAGTCCAGAATAATAAGATAGCTATTTTATTTAACATAGTAATTCACAATAAAATAAATCATATTCAAGGATGCTTGAGGCGTGATGACTATACTATAACAGAGATCTACTCTGCGTTTGGTTTCGTAGGAAGCGTTGCACTTATCTTCAAATCAAAGTCAAGGTACTAGCTCAGCCCAACTAAACTGGAATGTGGTGCGGGACTAGTATAGGTCATCCGGGTGCTTCGTACATTTTGTTATTGTTTTGTACAGTTTGCCGTTGACCACGTCATAAGACGTACTAAAAACTCAGGTTTTACGCTTTGTTCATCCATGCAGTAGATTGACGCAAGCGATCGCATCACGGCGTGTAAGACTAAGAGTAAGAGACCGTTGTAAAGTGAACCTCTTTCGTGACGTAGTCAACGGTGCGTGACGTCAGTCCGTTTCAACCTATTCCTAATAATTATAATGACCCAAACCTATTATCGCGATAGGATGTCGGGGACATACGGGACCTTTGAGTTATTTTTAGCAAATTTGCTTGGCAACCAATATAGTCCAATGTTTCAAAAGCGAAACATTCCATGCACCCACTCAACGCTGAGCGTTACGCACTTGATTCGCAGTAGGCACAATGTGCGGTTGCCGTAATTGATTGTTCTGCGCAAGTTGTTTTTGTTTTTGTTTTCACCGGTATTTGATTGTTTCCACCGGAATGACGTAGGCCTAGGTCCGCCCCAACCTATACGCTACTCTTGCACGCAATAGAGGCCTATTAGAATGAAAGGCATGTTCCAAACCGCGTCACACGATGCACAAATCTGCATGAAACCATGACGCAGTGTGGCGTGATATAGCGCGGTGTGGGGGGAGAGCCTCGCTTTCAATGGTTCCATCTGTACCGTGCAAGAAGAGTAGGCCTATTATAGTCGTATGCATGTGATCTAGTCAGGGGCGGCCACTGTGGCGTTGTGGCGATCGCCACATGGGCCGCTTGGTTCTGGGCCTCTCAGGGCCGGTTACTCACAAAGTTTTCTGAAAACTTCCCCTTCCCCCTTCCCATTGTGTAAAGCATTTTTTCGGGCTGTTTTGGACTAACATTTGTCCTAACCCCCCGCTCGCTACGCTGACATGGTCAAAAAGGGCCGCTTTAATAATGTTGCCACGGCCGCTTTCAGTTCCCAGTCTGCCCCTGGATCTAGTTTATTCATAACCCATCTATACGATTGCGGCCAATCTGATTACAGCTACTGCAACGTGTCGAACTGCTCAAAGAAAACGCTGTACGCAAATGTCACAGAAAAAAGTACCAGACTTCTCTGACGCCAACTATAAGCCTATAAAGTATAATCAAAACAATAATTTGTCGATCATAGCGTCATGATCCGAGCGCTCGCGATATTACAAAGGTTGAGCGTGTTTAATTGCATGCAGTACGTTCCAAAGCAGTCGCGCCACGCTGTTGGTGCATGTGAACTGTACAAATGACGCGGTAACGCACAATACGCACCAGGCGCATGGGACGCTAGGAATCATTACGCTGCGATCGACACATTTTTGTTTTGATTATACTTTTATAAATAGGCCTAGTTCTATGTGGGAGAGCCATGGAATGGTTCTATGTGGGAGAGCCAATGAAAACATTTATTTTTTTGAGTCGACATTGCGGATGGTCTGATATTTTCATCAAGATATTTTTCAACTGTTCAAGTAATAAACTTTGAAAATTCGACCCTTAGACGACCTTTGACCCCGGACGACCCAAGAAAAGCAAAGCCGTTTTATTTTTTCCACGCTCGACTCGTATACGGGCTTCCCGTCACCAAGTTTAAGCCCGAGCGGACAAACTATGAAAATTTGACCCTTAGACGACCTTTGACCCCGGACGACCCAAGAAAAGCAAAGCCGTTTTATTTTTTTCACGCTCGACTCGTATTCGGGCTTCCCGTCACTGTGTTTAAGCCTGATTGGACAACATTTGAAAATTCGACCCCTAGACGACCTTTGACCCCAGAAGACCCGACAAACGCTAACACATTTTATTTTTTCCACGCTCGCCTCGCATCGAGCATTGTGATCACCGAGTTTAAGCACGATCAGACCAACTTCAAAAAGTTGACCCCTAGATGACCTTTGACCTCGTATGCTCTAGCGAATGCGAATTTGCTCTTGCGGGGACCGAACCACCGAGTTTCTCATCACCGAGTTTAAGTCCGATCGGACAAACTTTCAACAAATCGACCCCTAGATGACCTTTGACCCCGGACGACCCAAGAAAGTAAAGGCGTTTTATTTTTTCCACGCTCGACTCGCATTCGAGCTTCCCGTCCCTGAGTTTAAGCCCGATCGGACAAACTTTGAAAATTCGACCCTTGGAAGCCGTTTTATTTTTTTCACGCTCGACTCGTATTCGGGCTTCCCGTCACCGTGTTTAAGCCTGATTGGACAACATTTGAAAATTCGACCCCTAGACGACCTTTGACCCCGGAAGACCCGACAAACGCTAACCCGTTTTATTTTTGCCACGCACGCCTCGCATCGAGCATTGCGATCACCGAGTTTAAGCACGATCCGACCAACTTCAAAAAGTTGACCCCTAGATGACCTTTGACCTCGTACGCTCTAGCGAATGCGAATTTGCTCTTGCGGGGACCGAGCTGCACCCACCCACCCAGTTTGAACGCAGCCCGACCCCGGGAAGTCGACGAAAAAGCGCGCACAGACAGACAAACAGACAGACAGACAGAGAGTAGCGTATTATTATATATGCAAATAACATACACACTTGAATTATTCAGAACATTTTTTTATTGCATTTCTACTACTTCTAGTACAACCTACACATAGAGAAAAAAAGAAGAAAAAAAATCATTCACATTTATGAAATATGAATATTAATGAGTGCAGTAATACGCTAAAAAGGACATAGGTATTCTTCTCATCTATGAATGGTTAAAACTCTGTGAACTTTTGTTCTTTTTAAAGTTTCATCAGGTGGATTGTAATTATAAGAAAGTCAGCTATAACTTCCCTGTATAAAAAAGAAAATATTTTATGATTTTAAATATATATGATACAATAAACAAATTTGCACGCGGTAACAGCATGGCGGTAACAGCGTGGCGGTAACAGTGTGACCAAAGGCTGCCCCTATTATGAGCAATGCAGAAAGAGCAAACATTGAAGATACAATGATCTCCAAAACTGATTATTGTTGATTTTAATTAAATTAAATCACATTAATAGTGTTCTTTGTTAGTTTAAAATAGATAAAATACAATATTAAATACAATATTAAGTTGATTAAATTATCCAATTAAAACAATTTGAAAAACTCACTGTATAATTCAATGGGGTCACGCTGTTACCAAAAAAGTAACAGCGTGATATTTTGCTAATTGAAATAATTAATTAACAAAAGGTAGCACTGCATCTTTGAAGCATGTATACATGTTATAGGTCTATGGGAGTGTGGTTTGCATTGCAAGTATTATTTGATTTGTATAGATTTAATGAAAATGTAAAAATAGATTAAAAACATCCATTTTTTCGGTAACAGCGTGACATTTTGGCGAAATTTTAATACAAAAATTGATCGTTGAGTCGGAACACAGAGCGTTTTAAAAAAATATATATATTTAAAGAATTTAAAGTATGTAAGAGCTCACAACTGATAATTATTTTCAGTTTATAAATGAATAGCATTATAAATAACAGATTTTACAACAAAATTAGTAGATTATGCTAATTAAAACAGGGAAAAAACACAAAATATGTAAAAAAATTGAAAAAATTGGCAAGATCTTCATTAGTATCTTATTGTTTTTACCCCTACAGCACTGAATCTTACCACAGCAGTCATGGTCCTTATAGTCCTATACATTTTCGCCTGATCCTGAAATGGAATCAATGCAGATTATGTAACCTTGTTAGGGTCAGGTTTCCCGCCAACTTGATGGATGGAGTAGATACAGACCTTTGGTTAAAAAACCAGCAATGATCACGCCAGGTAAGTGTGAACATAAAAATTCTTCAGACTCAGCTATCATTGCAAAAGAATTTTCTGCAAAACCACAGATTTTCACAAGGTTATGCCAACGGTCATTTTGGAGTGCAATTTCCATATTCCAAGTTTAATCTGAGACTAATATATTAGGTATATTAGTCTCAGGTTTAATATTGTCTTAAACAAGGGAACATTTGCTGCAGCAAATTAATTCCCAAAGGATTTAACTTGTGAAACCTTATTTTAAACAATCATACTTTGTACATTTACAATGTAATTCAAAACATTTTTACTGACAATGGCATCCCTAAGGGACCGTTCATTATTTATGGTGGAGGGGGGGTTGGGTAAAATATAGGGGGGGGGGGGGGGGTCATGTAACTTTCATATGTTGAAATAGGGGGGGCTATGTAACTTTTTATTCTTAACCAGGGGTGGTTATGTAACTTTTTTAACTATAAAGGGGGGGTCATGTAACTTTCATATGTTGAAATAGGGGGGGCTATGTAACTTTTTATTCTTAACCAGGGGTGGTTATGTAACTTTTTTAACTATAAAGATGGTGGTGATTTTAGAGGCTATTTTGAGTGTAAATGCAAAAATAATAGGGGGGGCTATGTAACTTTTTATTCTTAACCAGGGGTGGTTATGTAACTTTTTTAACTATAAAGATGGTGGTGATTTTAGAGGCTATTTTGAGTGTAAATGCAAAAATAATCGGCACTTCGCGCACATTTTCTTACGACCTATCAACTTCAAAACATGTACTTATGATGAAACGACTTTCGGACAGCAACTCTTTTTAAAACACGCCCTGCTCGGACGATCTGTTGAAAAACACCTATATAATCATCAACGGTTGAAAACATTAGAGCCATCGGGTGTATAAAAACATGTCAATTAGCCTAGGCCTATGTTCCAAAATCCAACAATTATATGATCAAGAGATCAAGAGGGGGTATCATTAAATTATTGGCCGTTCAGAGGGCACAAACAGAACTTACCAACGAATTCATGGACAAAAGAGAAAAAAAACCAGCCCCTTAGATGTGACAAGTTGATTTTTTTTTTTTTTTTTTTTGGGGGGGGGGGTTGTGTAAAAAACTACTGGTTAGCAGGGGGGGTCATGTAATTTTCAGTTTCAGCTGTAGGGGGGTTAGGTAATTTTGACATACGAATCTTGAAATTGTCCCCCCCTCCACCATAAATAATGAACGGTCCCTAATCACTGAGCTGAGCTGGTCTGACCTATGATCCAAAGTGATCCTAATTATTTTGATACTCACGTTCTTGTAATTTAACATTTTCAGTTGCTCAATTTCACTGACGGTTAATTTAGCCTTATTCAGTTCTTTTTATGTTATTTATAACAAAAAATGCTCAAAAAAGTTTGGAATATTTTTTTCAGGCGCATGATTTGCAAATATCGCGGGATAGGTCATTATAAGTTATTTATCATCATCATCATCATCCTTTGGCTGTGGAGCAGGCGACCGCACGTTTTCTCCAAGCACGGTGATCTGTAGCAAGAGTGGCTGGAAATATGCCTTCATTGTCATCAAGTAAGTGTAATACAGTATGTCATTTAAAAGCTAATGTGTTCATCTTTACAATGATATCCAAATTGAAGCAATCCTTGTTCCAGTGCTTAGCCACATGCTTAAAGTCGCATTCGAAAAATGCTAAAATTAGCACCATTTTGTGCTTAAAAACATATACATGTAGATCATCACACTACACTGTAGTGGTCTATGTAACACTTCATTGAACAGACAACAAGTACACTGAGCCAAAAAAGAAACTTATAAAAAAAGAAACTTATACAATTTTAACAGATCACCAAATGATATTCTGTGCATGAAAATATACCAAATTTGGATACAATATTACTGCAATGTATCGCTTCAAATGGCAGTCAATAACCAATTGTTTGCTTCAATGACACAAAAGAAATGTGCACTGCCCCTAGGTGATCTGTTAAAATTTTATAAGTTTCTTTTTTGGCTCAGTGTATATTCATGTGAGCACAAAATAATGTTGATTTTGGCACATTCATATTGTGTTCTCAGGCAAGAACCTGAGCAAAGTTGGTATCATTGTAAAGATGAACACATTAGCTTTACATGGATATATGACACTTAATGAACATATCCCTCAATATTTGAAAATCTTGTGCTTGAAAAAATGTTCCAAAACTTTTTTTAGCAGTTTATTTCACACATTGTTTACCTTGCAATATCAAATCGTTACAAACTAATTGACCATGCACACATTTTCTGTTCTCCTTGATTTCATTTTTTTTCTTTACTAACACTATGTTTAAAGATAATTCCAATAGTTGAGAAAAACATTGTGTGCCATCCAGCTGATGAAAGCTACTTGCTTTTCTGTAATATATTTCAGATTTTACAGATGATCCCGGGCAAAAAATGGTCTCATTAATAACCAACATAATGCATTGGCGTAAACCTGGACAGATATATGGGTTATCATGATGAAGGGATGGTCCATTCAATCATCCCTTGTTTCGTTCATGTCAAGATGTGTGTTTTTACCAAATTAACTATTTGCACACATTTTAATTTCTCCCCCTTGCACAATATTTGACAATTTTAGCTTCAAAATATATATATTTGGACAATTAAAATCCAATATAACCAAAGTTGCTGGATTTACTACATTTGAAAGAATTTGGCAAACACAATTTTAAAAAAAACCACAGACATTTATGACACTGTAACAAAGGGATCGAAACTGGAAAGTGGAGTAGAAATAAATAATAAAATTTAGTTGATATTAGATAGTTGATAGTATTAGATTGCTGTTATTCTCTCCTCCATTTTCCAGTCTCAAAAATTCCTAAAGATTTGCCATATAAATCCTTATGCTGGTTCCCTGCACCCTGGATCCCCGGACCAACTTATCCATACTATGTATGTATACATGAAGGTGCAAGTACAGGGTTCTCATTTGCCGGCCGTAACCGTAATTAGTTCAACATATTACATTGTCGCTCTGTTATGGCATAAGGCAATCAACACACGGTCGCTGAGATACTGCATAGAATGCTGAATGCATTGTCGCGCTGCCATAGCTATGGCACGGTGGAGAAGGCGCTATGTGTGTGAAGTCCGGCACTGTGGTGAGCGCAGATACACGTTTAGCTTTGGTTTGTGCCAATCAGCAAATTTGTTATCATTCTAAGCATGAAGCTGGCTTGATCAAATTTATTTGTGGATCTTTTTTTCGTCAATCATGAATATGCATGGCTTTCATGCCTGCAAATCAGCTTTGAGTGGCATTCGGCGCATACCTGCATCTATGGATAAGTTGTGTGTATTGGGGGGAAGGGGAAAATGTATGGTTTCTTTTGCCCAACAAACAGCCAATCACCCACCACCGGGTTACGACCCAAGGACGATCCACACACAAACAGACACCCTACCATTACACGACCCTACCATTATCACTAAATAACAATTTAAATTGCGGGTTCTGGGCTGTTGTTTGGTTTGTTCATGGGTATTGCAAGTGCTGAAACAGCTGTATGTAGGGGAGTGTGTGTGTGAGGGGTGGGGGGGGGGGGGGGGGGGGGGGGTGGTGTATGGTGTCAGTCATCAGGTGGTCACGTAAATGTACCATATTTTGTGTGTAATATTTTTGGGGAGGGAGGGGTAGTGTGGGTGGGGTGTGTAGGGTATGAATGGTGTCAGTCAGGTGATCACCAGAGACCCTATAACTATGGGACAAGTTTCTCAGAGGCAAAGTCCCCCGTTTACTATGCTTAAATTGACGAATGATGATCTTAAAGGGGGCGCACTATCATGGTCGTAACAAACCAGACGACCTAAGACACGGTGGATTTTATCGGCTCAAAACATGATTTGTGACACAGAAATAGTACATCAATGGTAAAAAAAAGCTGATTGTGATTTAGAGTCAAACTTATTTGCTTTGATGATAGCAGAATTTAGTTCTTATATGACACGAAACATTCAGAATTGGTTATTTGAAATTAATTTTCATGTGGAACAAAATACGAATTTCAAATTGTGGATGGCTTCGTCTGACAGTGACAGAGGAGGGACGTGGCGTTATTTGCATTTTATGAATATTGTAATCAGATCAGTTGGGAAGGATGCTAGATCGCGACGATCACATCGTGTGAGGTCATGAATAGTCATGATGAATATTCATTCACAACGAATGATTGACAGTTTACGCTTAACTTCCGAATGATGAACTTATAGTGGGCACTATACTGTGAAACAAAATCTCAACAATGGGCAGATAGGGTGTTACGTAGGCCTGTGATCACGTAAATGTATCATGTTTTATATGTGCAATATCTTTTGGGGAGGGAGAGGGGAGAGGGGGTAGTGTGTATGTGGTGTGGTGTGGGGGTGAGTTTGCGTGGGTATGTTTGAGGGGGTGTGGCGTCGGGCTGTGTGTTTCTCTCATGTGCTGCTTTTGTGTATTTTATCATGTAATATGTATGTATAATTCTTATTTTACTGCTGGTTTTTGTTCAACATATTTTTATCTAATGTATACATATTGTACTGCGCATTGGTCTTTTGGAAATGCGCTATATAAATCCTTATAATAATAATAATAATAATAATACCAACTTAGCTAAGCGAGCAGTGATTCCCTATACCCACACATCACACCGGAAGGTGACATCATTGAATCAATGCTGCAGCATTCATGTGGAGATAGAAATTTGCATAGGGAATCGTGGTGCTCAGGAGGGTTTTCATATCCACTAATACTTTTTTACATCTTTAAAAACAGGTGTGCTCTTACAAGGAAGGGGGCAACAGTAAACTTGCTGTCTTACTTCAACAGTAGACAAAGCAGTGGCAGGTAGTTAACTGGCAGAGGTGATAGTGAGAAATGTGACAAGAGCAAGAGAATGCGCAGCTAAGAAGAGACAAAATGCTCCTGATAGATCCTGTCTGAGATATTTAAAAACAGGTGAGTCTTGATCTTACAAGGGAGGGGACAAAAGTGAGAACTTATGTCAAAACAATGTCTTTATTACACAAATTTACCAACAACAACAACAAATTTGGCTTTTGTGAGAGTCAGACTCAGCTCGGACTAGAGTGTGGACTGTTTTCAATAGTGATTCAACAAATCTTATCAGAGAAAATATCGCAAATCTTGTTCGGTTTATAAAATGTTGACTTTTACGCAAATGAGCATAACACGTTTACCGCAACTGATTTCAACCAACGAAAATGCTTTAGAAAGCTAATGAGATAACCTGTATACTTCGATAAAAAATCGGTGAAATTTTTGCACAGATTTTAAGATATATATAATTATCCCAAAGTTAAGTACGCTTTTTTTACACACCCTGTACATATGGGGTAAAAACACAGTCTTGAAAATGGGCCAAAATACATGTTTTCCAATGGGGGAATTATTTAGTGGTGGGGACATGCCCCTTATTAGTAGAGTGAGACGCTGCATTTATTTAATATAACTGATGAACTCAAATCTCTGGTTAAAAGTGCTTCAGCAGCAACAGAGAGTATAAAATATTACACAAAGAGAAGCAGGTATTCAATGAGCAATGAACTGAGGATTTTTCTTCCTAGACGCTTTTCCTCCCCCTATTCATACTCCTCATCCAGACATGTTTTGGAATGTTTGACAATCATTGACGTGTTTTGGAATGTTTAACAATCACTGCAGCCTGTGAATGGATCTCAAAATCATAATTAATGAGACCTGGTCACAGTGGCGTAGCTAGGTTTTATTTCAGGGGGGGGCAAGATTTCTAAAATTTTCGTAAAAGGTTGCCCCAAAAAATTTCCAAGTCAGTCACTTCGTGAATTTCACGTAAGTGGGGGGGGGGGGGGGGGGGGGGGCGGTGAAGTAAAAAAATTTCAAAAAAAATGGTCATTTATTTATAAAAACAAGGCGAAAATGGTCATTTTTAAATGGTTACCCCACGTATAAGCACTATATCCAAAGAGGGGGGCGGGGGCACAAAAAATTGTGGGGGAATAACTGGTATATTTTTAAAAAAATTGACCTCGGATGGGTGAAGAGTTTATTATGATCGGAGCTCACAATGAGTGTTTTAAGACACCTTCAGCAATTACTAATTAATTCCCTATGATATCACTCAAAGCAAGCCAGTTGTTTAGTTAAAGAACCTACATACATGGAATAAATTGTTCTTGGTGAATCCAATAAATGTTTTTACTTTTTAGTTAAGTTTTAACTCCTATGTAAACATTTGAAAAAGATCACATAATATTGCCTTGTTGCATACATGTACATGCATAGTCCTACCATAGAACTACCCTATCTGAAACTAAAAACTGCTCCCAATCAGAGAATCGCTATCAATCCGAGAACCGCCCGGTGAGATAGTCAGCTATGATGGCAACAGTGTTTCTATAATTAATCTTAATAATTTCTCTGGATAGGCTTGTTTTTAAATAGTGGCCCTACGAGGAGGGCTAATAATTATAGAGCAGGCCTTCTCACGCGCCACTTGTGGCGCATTGCATTAGTCCAAGTGGCGCGCGGAAGGACGCATGACAAAATTAAAAAGATTTTAAAAAAGAAGAAAAAAAAAGAAGAAAAAAGAAGACGAAATATATATCCTCAACTTCAACCAGATCGCAAAAAGCATGAAGAGACTTCAGCCACTAACTGCAGTGGGATAAGTCATGATTATTAGTAGCCTATTGGTTAACACTACATTTGCTACCATTGTTTGTACATTGTACCATCAACATCTCTTTATTTCTTGTACCATATTGCATGCAAATATAGCTCTCCTTAGCCTCTTAAAAGGGGATAAACCCATGAGCCCTAAGGCGGCCCCTGGACCCCATCCGTTGTTCGCTCCGCTCGCTGCGCATGCAGGGATAGTGGCGCTTTTAGATCACTAACATCTCAAAAGTGGTGTTTCACAAAATCTAATTGAGAAGGCCTGTTATAGAGGATAGTCCAGTCTGAGTTGACCTATCTAAAATGGATTCAGATTGATATAATCAACATTTTGATGTAAAACACACACTAATACAAAATCTCAAGTGACTCTTGCAGTAAGTGGCACCCAATATATAATTCTGGTTAGCCAATATGTTATAAATTTATAAACTTAATCACAGACCACATAGTCGACGTAAGAACAGCCAAAAATCTGTCGAATATTGAATTTTGTTTGCCGATGCCCAAGTACGATACCGTATTTCATTTTCAAGTAATAAGTGTCCCCAAACTGTTTAATTTAAATGAATGTGTTTACAAGTATTATCTTATCAATTTATATTTTCATTACAGTATTTGTAATACGCATGCGGCATGTACGTAAAACTCACATAAAAGCATCAAAACTGCTAGTTACTGGTTATGGCATTTTCAGTAGAGTAATTATTATGAAACACAAATCGATACTAGGCGTCTTGACATAAACAAGATTTGAATGACGATTATACTCACAAGTTTTGAAAATTGAAGTCGCCTGCAGAAATTTAGATAGTTTAGGATCAAGTGAACTGAGTAACCAAGAAAATATATTGGTAGCTTCCCAGAAACTATTGTATCCGATCTCATTATCCTGTTTGATTAAACTTTCCATAAACTGTGTACAAGTTCCCTTCATTATATGGGTTCAATTAGGTTATAATTTCTTTCACTGTCAATTTGTAATTCATGTAATTTAGCATAAAAATTAAAAGCAAAATGCATTGTGGGAAGGAGCAGAACCAGAACTTGCCAATGTGCGAGTTGTTTTACTTTTGATTCATGTTTACCCAGTTAATTCCGGATCATGAATGGGGAACCATGTACAAAGGAATGGGAGTGCAAGTTTGATCAGAGAGACATACTATTGCGACCTGCCATAATGGGCTCTGGGAAGCTACCGATACACTTCTCTTGTAGCAAGCAGTTATAGTCCAAACCTCTGGCAAGTCAGTGGTAATGAATTTATAACTTAGATTAGAATTAACTCATCATACATTACATGCTAAAATCACTGTGAGATATAAGTGTGGAATGTGGATTCCTTTTTTGAAATTGACAAATTGTACACACAAAAAAAGAACAAACACCGCTATTCTTTATAGTATAGTAAATATATAACATTATGCAGCCGATGTGTGAAATAGCAGCAATCCTTGCACCTGGAATAACCAAATCTCTGGGCTATTATTATTGTAAAAAACAGTTTAGAGGCTGATGAGATATAACATTGTGAGATAGGCTTTTATGACGGGTATTCATAATATAAGTTAAAAGTTTAACAGGTTCGCCGTCGGACGAGTTTTAATCTGTCAAGCTTTCGTCAGGATTAGCTCTGACTTCTTCAGGACCAAATTATTATAATATTAAACAAAACATAGAGATTGCCACTTCTCTTGTTATCATCATTTGGGCTGCCCCTTGCCCGATGATTTGAGAGTAAGTGCCCTTTCCTACTTGTGAAAGAATTGGTGGCTCTGAAAAGAGCCGTTCAGATGGATTGCCGCTTCCACTGAACATGTAGGTTGCCCTTTTCTACTTGTGAAAGAATAGGTGGCTCTGAAAAGAGCCGTTCAGATGGATTGCCGCTTCCACTGAACACGTAGGTTGCCACTGGCCTACTATATATAATTTTTGTTCTAATAGAACCTCCAAAGGACTGCCCCTTGACCAATGGAAATAACGTAGAGACTGCCCCTTGTCTACTACAGACTACAAAAGTCTAATGCACAGTAGTGCGGTCACTGATCTGTAAAGATCGTTTGACGCTGTAACAAACTTGAGCAGGGTATATAATGGTTCATTGCGGACCTGGCTGAAAAAATAACAAGACTGTTATCGATTGGCGGGATTGATTGATACTGTAGGAAATAGAGAGCGCCACATGCGGCTGATATCTTTGCCGTCATTTCTATTGATATGATTAATTGATTCTGATCTCTAGAGCTTCACGAACAAGCCGCATACTAAGATTGGAAACCTGTGCAATGCTTTTGGATTGGTTCCAGAGTGGTTCATGACCTTCTTCACACGCATGTTCAGCTAGTGCCGAGCTATCTTTCTTGCCTTGTAATGTAGCTCTTTTGTGTTCAGACAATCTGACCTTTAAAGGCCTTTTGGTTTGACCAATATATTGTTCACCACAACTACATGGTATGCTATATACGCAAGGTGAACGACCCTTGGGCATAGGATCTTTAGGTTTGCTGACAATGTCTCTGAGTTTGGTCGATGTGGTGAAGTAAGTTTTAACACCAGCACGATTTAAGAGATATAAAATCCTCACAAAAATCACCTATATACGAGGGACATTCAATAAGTTCTACCCCCTACGTCTTAACTCTTTTTATGATCATTTAAGCCAGTCATATGAAATATTCAACAATTGAGCTTTGAATCTCAGCTACAAATTTTGAATCTCAGCTAAAAATTCATAGTACATGTAGATTAGATTGAGTAATGGATGTACTTATCTGGAGATGCAGTGAAAACCAAACGTCCACTTAGTGAGACGGAAATGGATAAGATGCAGCCAAATGTCTCATATAAGTGCTTTTCATTTGACCAATTCTAAGTGACAAAACCAAAATCTTCTGCCAGGTTGTAGGCTGGATAACTAGTTCATTTTTATTTATTTTCTAATGCAGATACCAGTTTGATTTACATGTACTAGCGTTACATATATAACATTATGTGTTTGTATTTTATTTCAGTGACTGACCCATGAACCATGGAGCTGCACATAATGCACATGTAGCCAATGATCGTATGACCTGGAGAGCAATAGTTGCGTGTGCAATGGCAACATAGCCGGAAAGCGTAGACGATGATGATGATTAATCTAAATTTGATTCTGCTTGCATGACAGTAACAAGGTAAGCTAGATTTCGACCGCCAAGTTTTTTATCTCCTGCATCAGCACTCAACTGAATGGTACAACCAGGATGACCTGGGCATTGCACGTTTTTGCCCTGTGCCCTGGCGAGATCCCCCGACTTACACAGTTTGCTTGTGTGGTGGAAAGCCATTAACTTCTTTGATGGGGTAAGGTTCTCTCTCAGCTAGGACATCCCTTGTCTGGGTAGCTGGGGAGAAGGGTGTTTTTTGACGACTGTTTCTGAGTGTTATGCTATATTGCCATAACGCCGATCACACTCAGCGGGGATCGGCGTGTCACGTGAATATCCCCCATTCGCTAAACAATCCTTCAGTTTTTTACGCTGAATTGCCATGTCTTTTTCGTTGATGCTTCGAAGCTTGTCTCCAACTTTATTCAGCCGCTTCTGTAAGCTGGATGGCGCAGGGACTGATTTGTTCATGGATGTCAGTATTGGTTGCAATCATTTTTATTAAAATGGTAGTCATTATGTAATAGTAAGTGTATCTGAGTGCTATCCACAGTAGATAGCAACCATTAAAATAGTCATTGTGTAACAGTAAGTGTATCATAGTGCTATCGTCAGTAGATAGTAGCCATTAAAATGGCATTGTGTAAAAGTAAGTGTATCTGATTATTATCTTCAGTAGATAGCAGCCATTAAATATTCTTTTTGTAACAATAAATGTATCTGAGTGCTCTTCAGTAGATAGCAACCATTAAAATAGTCATTGTGTAACAGTAAATGTATTTGAGTGCTATCTTGTGTAGATAGCCATTAAACTAGTTATTGTTTAAAAGTAAGTGTTTCTGAGTGCTATCTTCAGTAGATAGCAACCATTAAAACACAGTCATTGTCTAACATTAAGTGTATATTAGTGCTATATTCAGTAGTTAGCAACCATTAAAATAGCCATTGTGTAAAAGTAAGTGTATCTGAGTGCTATCGTTAGTAGATAGCAACCATTAAACTATTCATTGTTTAAAAGTAAGTGTTTCTGAGTGCTATCTTCCGTAAATTGTCTAACATTAAGTGTATACTAGGGCTATATTCAGTAGATAGGAACCATTAAAATAGTCATTGTGTAAAAAAAGTGTATCTGAATGCTATCGTTAGTAGATAGCAACCATTAAAATAGTCATTGTGTACAAATAAGTGTATCTGAGTGCTATCTTGTGTAGATAGCAACCATTAAACTATTCATTGTTTAAAAGTAAGTGTTTCTGAGTGCTGTCTTCAGTAGATATCAAAAATTAAAACAGTAATTGTCTAACATTAAGTGTATATTAGTGCTATATTCTGTAAATATCAACCATTAAAATAGTCATTGTGTAAAAGTAAGTGTATCTGAGTGCTATCATTAGTAGATAGCAACCATTAAACTATTCATTGTTTAAAAGTAAGTGTTTCTGAGTGCTATCTTCCGTAGATAGCAAACATTAAAACAGTCATTGTCTAACATTAAGTGTATACTAGGGCTATATTCAGTAGATAGGAACCATTAAAATAGTCATTGTGTACAAAAAGTGTATCTGAATGCTATCATTAGTAGATAGCAACCATTAAAATAGTCATTGTGTAAAAATAAGTGTATCTGAGTGCTATCTTGTGTAGATAGCAACCATTAAACTATTCATTGTTTAAAAGTAAGTGTTTCTGAGTGCTATCTTCAGTAGATAGCAAACATTAAAACAGTCATTGTCTAACATTAAGTGTATATTAGTACTATATTCAGTAGATAGCAACCATTAAAATAGTCATTGTGTAAAAGTAAGTGTATCTGAGTGCTATCGTCAGTAGATAGCAACCATTAAAATAGTCATTGTGTAACCGTAAGTGCAAATGCAAAACAAAAATGGTACAAAGTGTGAATGAAGGAGAACCGTCATCACTTCAACACAACAAACAAAAGTGGTAGCGTTGAACTAATGACAGATCCCCCACTCACAATCTGAACAAAGCCATAAATAATAACATATACATTAAGAACATGATACTGAATTCACAAACATTAATCAAAGACATCACTCTCAGATTTCATAATTAAAGTCTTTAACAATGTTTTGAATGAGTCCACAGATTCTGCAGTTTTTAAAACACTCCGGAAGCGAGGTGCAGCACATAGAAAAGAATGTGATCCCCAGGATTTTATAGCAACCATTATTAGTAAGTGTATTTGAATGCCATCTTCTGTAGATAGCAACCATTAAAATATTGATTGTTTAACAGTGCTATTTCCAGTAGATAGCAACCATTAAAATAGTTAGTGTGTAACAGTAAGTGTTTAGGAGTGCAGCTATCATCAGTAGATAGCAACCATTAAAACAGTCATTGTCTTACAGTAAGTGTATCTTAGTGCTATCTTCAGTAGATAGCAACCATTAAAATATTAATTGTGTAACCGTAAGTGTATCTGAGTGCTACCATGTGTAGATAGCAACCATTAAACTATTCATTGTTTTATAGTAATGGTTTATGAGTGCTATCGTCAGTAGATAGCAAACATTAAAATTGTGTAACAGTAAGTGTATCAGAGTGCTATTTCCAGTAGATAGCAACCATTAAAACACAGTCAGTGTGTAACAGTAAGTGTATCTGAGTGCTCTCCTTAGTAGATAGCAACAATTAAAATAGTCATTGTGTAACAGTAAGCGTATCTGTGTGCTCTCCTTAGTAGATAGCAACCATTAAAATAGTCATTGTGTAACAGTAATTGTATCTGAGTGCTATTGTCAGTAGATAGCAACCATTAAAGGAATACCGTTCTATTCATTACACCATGCATTATATGGTAGAAAATAATTATATAATGTACATGTATATTGACCATTTAATTGAACACAGAACTATAATGTTCAGTTCAACGAATTTAAACTGCACATCCCCAACCTGTGATTATTTGAAATTTGCGCCCGGTTGTCTGTGTCGAAAGTGCTGCGCTGATGGGATAGCCATACCCAATATTGTGATGTCATCATACCTAAAACCGCCTCATCAGCAAGAGGTCGCTGGACAGTATCACACAGAAATTCAATGCATAAATGGATAATATCAATACATGAAACAGAGATGCGGACACCTCGTAAGTCTTTTGTCATAGCTTTGCTGAATATGGCGACACCCATACATGTGATTGTTTTTCTTTCTAAAGTGGTCTGTATAATAATAATAACATATCTGAGCGCTAAAGTTCCATGGCACTGATTTCCTTTTTAAATAGTCATTGTGTGGCAATAAGTGTATTTGAGTGCTATCTCCAGTAGATAGCAACTATTAAACATCATTATCTAACAGTGAGTGTATCCAAGTGCTATCTTCAGTATAGCAACTTGGGTTGCACAACAAGTTTTTTTCCTAGTCCACCAGTCGCCACATAATAGTCGCGATTAGTTTACTTCTAGAAGTCAGCAGCATTTCTGAGTGTTATCTTTAGCATAAATAGGCTTAATAGCAACCATTATAGCAGTCATTATGTAATAGTAAGTGTATCTGAGTGTGATATTCTATAATTAGCAACCATTACAATATTCATTGTTTAACAGTAAGTGTTTCTGAGTGCTACTTCCAGTAGATAGCAACCATTAAAATAGTTAGTGTGTAACAATAAGTGTATCGGAGTACTATCATCAGTAGATAGCAACCATTAAAACAGTCATTCTCTAACAGTAAGTGGTTATTAGTGCTATCTTCAGTAGATCTATAGCAACCATCAAAATATTCATTGTGTAACCGTAAGTGTATCTGAGTGCTATCTTGTGTATGTAACAGTGTCCCTTTTCCCTTTCTTTTCCTCCCTCCCTCTCTTTCCCTCTTTTTATTTTTTATTTTTACCGGGGGGGGGGGGGGGGGGGTGTGCATCCCCTCCGCCCCTCCCTGGATCCGTGCCTGAGCCTGGTATGTTAAAACCAAACATAATAGTCGCGATTAGTTTACTTCTAGAAGTCAGCAGCATTTCTGAGTGTTATCTTTAGCATAAATAGGCTTAATAGCAACCATTATAGCAGTCATTATGTAATAGTAAGTGTATCTGAGTGTGATATTCTATAATTAGCAACCATTACAATATTCATTGTTTAACAGTAAGTGTTTCTGAGTGCTACTTCCAGTAGATAGCAACCATTAAAATAGTTAGTGTGTAACAATAAGTGTATCGGAGTACTATCATCAGTAGATAGCAACCATTAAAACAGTCATTCTCTAGGAGTAAGTGGTTATTAGTGCTATCTTCAGTAGATCTATAGCAACCATCAAAATATTCATTGTGTAACCGTAAGTGTATCTGAGTGCTATCTTGTGTATGTAACAGTGTCCTTTTCCCTTTCTTTTCCTCCCTCCCTCTCTTTCCCTCTTTTTATTTTTTATTTTTACCGGGGGGGTGTGCATCCCCTCCGCCCCTCCCTGGATCCGTGCCTGAGCCTGGTATGTTAAAACCAAACTGATGGGATGGGAACGCAGACAAACAGCATCATAGACTACTTACTGGACTTTGACAAGACTAATATATTTGTCTAACTTTTAACTAAATGCTCGTCTACACTAACCAAATTGCTGTGATTTTCTACCTTGTACATGTAGGGTTGTGTGTGTACTTTTGTGCAAACAACTTGAGGACTGCTTCAGTTTGTTGATGTGATCTGACATGCGCAGAAAATGTATAGCCTTTTTGCCACAGTCTGGAATATGTGCTAAAAGACCTGAAAGTAAGACCAATTGTGTAAATGCCTATGATTTTTTTTTATTATTATGATTTATGCATACTGTCTATATAATGTGCATCATATAGGTACATTTGAGAGAATAAAAAATCGTTCAAATGTGGTTTTTTTTTACAGGAAACAAGGGCGATACGATAACATTTCAAAGCTCATCGGATGAAGTCTCTTCTGGTCGGTCATTTTTTGGTGAGAAAAAGTAATAATCTTAAAGTAAAATTCAGTATAATTTCAAAATGTAGTGGTAACAAATAGATAATTATTCTTGTACATATCCCAAATGGGCCTCTATTTAGTAGCATGCACAAAATGTTTAAAAATGTCAAAATAATTGAATTTCATTACCATATTTGGAATCACCATGAGAAATGCATTTATGTACAAACATACCTATTATTGATTCAGTAGTCCAAGCCTGTGCACCCTGCGACCTGTGGGCCGCATCCTGCCTCTAATCTGCGGCCCGCAGAGAAATCCCAAAATTCCCATTGATGCAGCCCGATTTAACCGGACCTCCCTAGGTTTACACAAATGTTGGATTTATTTAGTGGTGTTCTCCTTATAATTAGTAGGGTGACGCGCTGCATTTAGTAAATATAACTCATTGCATGTTGAAATCCCTGGTTAAAATGGCGTTTGCAGCAGCAACAGCGAATAAAAAGAGGAAATTGCACACATAGAAGCGAGTATTCAATGAGCAATGGACTGAGGATTTTTCTTCCAAAGCTTCCCCTCCCCTTTTATCCCTCCCCTTTTATTCCTCCTCCAGACATGTTTTGAAATGTTTGACAATCACTGCGGCCCGTGAATGGATCTCAAAATCACAATGAGGCCCGGGTGGTGGAAAAGGTTGCACATGCTTGCAGTAGTCCTTGAGATAGACCTTGAAAGTTGGAAAATGTTTATGAAAAAATATGGTTTATATGGTAAAACCAAAATCTGTGTGGAAAGTGTTAAGGGATTTGGTCAGATCTAACCCTTGACCCGTATCCAAATCTAATCAGCTCAAATATCAGCTGTTTTGAATGTTATAGCCGACGAAGATTGTAAGCAATTTTTAAACAGTTTTAACAATGTTTCCATGCATATTTTCTTTTAATTTTGATGTGTTTTGTAAGTATGAAAACTGTGTAATTCTATGCTAGACAATTTTAATTAAAAGTAAACGATGATGTTTAATGAAACCCGCAGACAAACTCAGCACTTGACTAGAATCAAATTTGGCGGTGTTGCATAAGTATTTTGTGTTTAACATGTTTCTCATAGTACGAAAATAATGTCATGTATAAACATCTGATTAGGGGGATTATCATAAGAGTAATGAAGTTTATAGAAGCAAAACTTTGCCAAACTTTGAATCCATGAATTAAGCTTATGTTCTGTTATACTCTTTATTTTAATTTAATAAAAGCTTAAAAGCTTTTTTATTAACCAGGCTTACTGTTTTAGGCCTTTTGTCGCAAGGGGAAACCGGGAGTTTGTATAAAATACACAGAAATTGCAAATCAAATCAGTAACCCGAAAAGTTGGAAATACGGATATAGCCATGAAAAGCTGTAAAGTTGCACTAAATCTGGTGCAAATACAGAAAATTCCATGAAAATCTGTGAAGTTGCATTAAATCACTGTGAAAATACAGACAATTTCATGAAAATCTGTGAAATTGCATAGAAACCCATGAACACACAAAACCTTGCAACATGATGCCTTGTATTTTAACTTCTATAGATATTCAATTAAACAAGAATGTCTTTTAAAAAGGATGAAAACTGTCCTGACAAGTATTTCTTTTAAAAGGATGCTAGCTGCACTGACAAAATGTACACATTGACAAGGCCAACTTATACCCCTATCACACATATTGCGATTAGGCCAATAATTGCACTCCGCTCAAAAAGTATTAAAATATGTATAACACGCAGTAGTGACAGCGCGGAAAACTGTCCGAAATTGTCAATTTTTAAATCAAGGTCACTAAAACCCTTTCACATTCTACTGTGATCAGGTCGGTGCTTAAATTACGCTGAAACAGTATCAAAACGTCAAGCCAAATGCATCAAGATCTCCATGAATCCCTCAGTGATGCAGTGAGAACTGGCTGGGATGTCTGCCCTTAAGCGCAGTGCACCGCGCTTGTTTTGTGCATGCACAAAACAAGCGCGGAAGTTCGGCGCCTTCAGAGCATTGTCCTCTCCTGTCATTCTATGTACATGTATGTTATTCACTTGTCAAACTCCATGAACAGACTGAGCATCCTTTAGACAAACACATGTCTGGATGATGGAGTCCAATCACTTGGATTATTAAGTTTAACAGGTTGGTATTGTACTTGGTGTTGATTTGAATAATATTGACCTGTTTTGACAAATTAAATGTTCTGACATTTCATTAATTAATAAATTAAATATTCATCTTACATGCAGGTAATTAAATTGCTTGCAAATTGTAGCTAAATTGACAAAACACACAATCAAATTTGTAGATAGCAACCATTAAAATATTCATTGTTTAATAGTAAGTGTTTTTGAGTGCTATCTTCAGTAGATAGCATCCATTAAAAATAGTCATTTTGTAACAGCAAGTGTATCTGAGTGCTATTTCCAGTAGATAGCAACTATTACAATAGCCAATATGTAACAGTAAGTGTATTGGAGGGCTATCATCAGTAGATACATGTAGCAACCATTAAAACAGTCATTTTCTAACAGTAAGTGTATCTGAGTGCTATCTTTAGTAGATAGCAACCATTAAAATAATCAATGTGTAACAATAAATGTACCTGAGTGCTATCATCAGTAGATAGCAACCATTACAATATTCATTATTTAACAGTGTTTCTGAGTGCTATTTCCAGTAGATAGCAACCATTAAATGTGTTAGTGTGTAACAGTAAGTGTATCGGAGTGCTATTATCAGTAGATAGCAACCATTAGAACAGTCATTTTCTAACAGAAAGTATATCTTAGTGATATCTTCAGTAGATAGCAACCATTAATATATTCATTGTGTAAACGTAAGTGTATCTGTAACCGTAAGTGTTCTGTAACCGTAAGTGTATCTTGTGTAGATAGCAACCATTAACCTATTCATTGTTTAATAGTAAGTGTTTCTGAGTGCGCTCTTCAGTAGATAGCATCCATTAAAATAGTCATTTTGTAACAGCAAGTGTATCTGAGTGCTATTTCTAGTAGATAGCAACCATTAAAATAGCAACCATTAAAATAGTCATTGTGTAACAGTAAGTATATATGAGTGCTCTCTTTAGTAGATAGCAACAATTAAAATAGTCAATGTGTAACAGTAAGTGTATTTGAGTGCTATCATCAGTAGATAGCAACCATTACACATCTCCCACTATTGCCAGTGTCCACTGCATCCTTAATCAGTTCTTATGTGTTTGCTTTGCGCTTTGATACTTTTTTCAACGCAACGCAATCGCAAGGCCTGATCGCCGTATGTGTGACAGCTCTATTACCCATATGCTTTGAGTCTATAAAGGCCCGTAATACATGCACTAAAGCGACGAAAATGAGGTGGGGGGGGGGGGGCAAATTAAATTTTGAGAGCGACTATTATTTTATATATATATATATTTTGGTTAATTTTCAGTATTTCACAAATGTTAACAAATTCAACAATTTCCAACAACAAAAAGAAAAATTGGGATATTTAAAAAAAAATGGGTCGGTCAGGCCTTTATAACAGTTTTTTTTAAAATTTTGGCCCAAGCTCATAATCTACTAAAACTGATGAATTAAAGTAACTCCAAAAAGTTATTGCCACTTTCTTTATCTGCCCGCCCTACTCAACCCCCAGTCAAATACTTTAAAAGTTGATTTATTTTTGCGCTACATTTATTTTCACACTTTTGGCGCTCGAATAGCTACTGCAAAAATAATAACACACAAATATATTTCTTTTGTGTATAGGTCTATATGATGAAGCTACAAATTGTGAATTTAAAAACATGCAAACCAGTTCAAAATCAGCAAATTAATCGTGCGAAAATTACCACTTTTACAGTAGATTAGACTAAAAACATTCTCTACAAACAATTATTGGTAGAGATTATCACTTTTAATTCTATACTGCAGACAAAGGGCATTTTCACTGAAAGATTATTTGGTATAAAGTTGACTTTTAGTTAATGTTAATGTTGATGTTGATGTTGATGTTGATGTTGATGTTGATGTTGATGTTGATGTTGATGTTGATGTTGATGTTGATGTTGATGTTGATGTTGATGTTGATGTTGATGTTGATGTTGATGTTGATGTTGATGTTGATGTTGATGTTGATGTTGATGTTGATGTTGATGTTGATGTTGATGTTGATGTTGATGTTGATGTTGATGTTGATGTTGATGTTGATGTTGATGTTGATGTTGATGTTGATGTTGATGTTGATGTTGATGTTGATGTTGATGTTAATGTTAATGTTAATGTTAATGTTAATGTTAATGTTAATGTTAATGTTAATGTTAATGTTAATGTTAATGTTAATGTTAATGTTAATGTTAATGTTAATGTTAATGTTAATGTTAATTCTGCTGTTAATTCTTAGGTAGATAGCAGGTATCCATACAAGCTGATTTCCGTTCACAAAATAGCATAACAATGGGAGTTCACATTGCATAAAAATGCTTACCCTTAGGGTGGATTCAGGTTGAAAACTATGCCCCTATACTCTGAAATCGACCATTTTGGATATTTGGATACCTTACAATAGGCCCACGTTGTCTAAACAAGTAAATCTGTAAGCAAGTAAAAACAACAATCAAGTAGAAATGAAAAGTTATTGCACTCATATTGCATTTTTCGGCAGTCTATAATGATGTTCCTAATTGTGCTATCTTCAGTAGATAGCATATTTAAACCAAAATAACCAAAATGATCAACCAACACTGATTTGAAAAACAGAATGATTTATCATGTTTATAAATATGCATAGAGACCTGACCCATATTCTTCTCTCATTTTTTCTTTTCAGTCAGATCATTGATGTTAAACAACTCTGCTTAGCATGATATTCAAAAGAACAAACCAGTTTAGCCTTTAAAGCTGTTTAGTGTAGCAGGAGTAGATATGCCATTGATCAACATGAATTATGTGCCTGATCTGTTCACTGCTTTGATCAACAGGCGCAAAATCATGCCAGAGTAACACCATTGATTTCTCACAATCAACAACCACGTCCGCATCTGCAGGTTCGATCTACATTTGAGTCCCAGTCAATGAGTGACTGGGAGAGCGTGTGTGGTCTAGTGGGTAGATCACAGGTTTCACGATTCAAAGATTGTGAGTTCAAGCCCCGCTACGGCCAACATGTTTGTATCCTTGGGCAAGGTGCTTAGTCTCAATTGCCTCGTGGTTCAGAAGTCACGTAGAAATGGTGGTCTCGTGTATCGGAAGAGCAACATCCGAGCTTGTTAAAAGGGCACAGACTCCTTCGTAAAGAGTAGGGGTTCATTCCGGTCTGTGTCTGTACAGCATATTCCTAGGTTTCAGGAACGTTTGTAACAGTACACTGAAGTTGGTGAAATGTGTCCGAATGGATACCCTACCGACATAACCGATACTGATACTGATACTGATGAATGAGTAATATGCCACTAGGGGTTCACTAAGAATAGATGAGTTGCTGAAGTGATTGTTAGTGCTTAGGGGTATAGGATTAATTCAATACAGAGTGAGTTAAAATTATTCAGGTCCCGTTTTCAAAATTACTTTTTAGTTAAAATAGTGTCTATAATAGTAAACTGAATATAAAGTGTAAACACTTTTTCATGTTTGGTGAATGAATTTTTCATAACAATTACACAATTGCATATACAAATTACAACATATTAACAAAAACAGCATGAGTTCCAAAGATTGGTTTAAATTGCAGTATTATTTATGCACAAATTTTACATAAATATTGTCATATTTCATCTTTGATATGTATAATAATATTGCTTGTCTAGATATAAACATTTTCAAAGTATGTAATGTCAAAACATTACAATGATTGCCTAGTTTATTCAAATTAGTAACATATACAGTCTATTTAAGTTTCACAGTTATTGGTAATACCAACATGCCATGCGTTGTTTCATCTAAAAATTGCATGCGTTAATTGAACTTTCATTCCGTGGAACAAGTTAGATTTCATTACTTTCAGAGAAATGCACATCTCTAACCGATTGGTACAGTCCAAAATAAAAAAATAGGTTAGTGTTAACAATAAGTAGTTGATAACTTAAAAATAAATGGTTCACTTTCTGTTTTCAAATGAAATCGGGACCTGCTTAGTTTCACTCATCTGTATACATTTATTTTAAACATGACGCTGTAGATAGAAACAATTCATTTTTTAAGTTGTTTTTCATGCTCTATGTACCATTATGGAAGTGGTACCATTAAGGTCCATTACTTTTGTCTAAAAAGTGATATGCTTTTATTTTGTTGTTTATCTTTTAATAATTTTTATTTATGTTGCCTTAATTCAACATATTCTAATGTAGCACACTTTTTAATCATCTGAGTTGCGCCTAATCACCACGCTGGCTTATAGGCACAAGCAGAGTATACATACGAGTGCATAAATGATGCGCCTATTAAGTTACGTCACGAGGAAGCCAAATAGGGTATAGTGGCATCTCTAAAACAGCCACATCATGACAATAAGTTATTTCCATCCTGTAACATGACACAATTTTCAAATTCATTTTTTCTTTTTAAATGAAAGCCAAACATGTGGGGCGCCGTATTCTCGTACTAAACACGGTTTTAACTTAAAACCATGTTTAACTAAACGCGTGTCCAACTTAAACGCGAGTTTATCCTTTAAACGACGTGTTTAACAAAACGCAATTTTAAACTCTGCAAGTCTTGTTCCCAGAGTGGTCCTGCGTTGATTGTATAGAGACATTTATTTCATTGTGGCCCTAATGGGTTACAATAGATATTGACTGAATGCCTTAAATACATGGTACTTTTAAAGACTACACGATCCGCAGGTCAGCTTGCACCGGGCACGGTTGAGTGATTATTCAAGGCATACAGTCGGTGCGCGAGTTTAGTTAAACGCGCACTAAACTACCCCGTACCCATGTTTAAAGTTCAACACATTTTGACGAGTTAAGACGCATGTTTAAGTAAAACAAATATACGAGAATTGCATTTAGTTAAACGCTGTGTCTAAAGTCAAAGTTAGACGCGTGTTTAGCTTAAAACCGTATTTAACTACAAGAGTACGGCCCACGTATTTAGCAGTATTATTGGTCTAGAAGATGGAATTATGAAATATTTGTGGCACTTGTGCAAAAAAGTGCCAATTTTTTTTTTACTCGTCCTGTATATGCAAACATATAAGGCATAAAAACGAATAAAAACTGCCATCTCAACATGCAACTTTTAAAATTTGTGGCAATGGAAAGTCCCGGTTTCAATAAGTTTTAATTAAACAATGCACTTGCGTAAATTTGAGCTCCAATAACCATTACGGCATTGATGCCGGGACTTTCGATCACCGCAAATTTTAAAAATGGCATGTTGAGAGATATGGCAGAATTTTATGATAAGTTTGATGTTTTGCTAACTATATAAATACGCAGCGATGGAAATACCCACATGACTTTCCACCCGGGGTTGATTAGAAACTACAAACTTTGTGGACTTCATATATTTCTAACCCAACTTTTACAAAAGAAAATAAATCAGTTGAAAAAGTGGTCCAAGTGGGAATCGAACTATGGACCTCTGCATTGTAAGGCATACACTCACTAGACTAGCGAGGGGTGAACTGGCTAATACATGATTTTAATCGCTCTTATTTATAAGGGGATTAAAACCATGTCTTGGCCAGTTCACCCCTCGCTAGTCAAGTGGTTGAGTTATATATGCCTTTCAATGCAGATAGGACCATGGTTCGATTCCCACTAGGACCACTTTTATCAACTGATTTATTTCCTTTTGTAAAAGTTAAGAGTTAGAAATATTCTAAGTCTTCATGTGTGTAGTTCCTACCTAATAAACCCCGGGTGGAAAGTCGTTTGGGTATTTCTATCGCTGCATATAAATATGTGATTTGGGCATGATAATCATTTCAGTAACATATAATGCACAATGTTGTCTTTGATGGACACTTTCTTTATTGATATGGCATCATATGATGCATTTATAACTTATCAGTGATTGTTGTACAAATAATTTCACTTAATAAACAACAATTTAGTTTTAATTATTTTTCCATTTTTAATCACAGTATAGACCTACGTGACAATGAAGTATAAATGAAACTATGGGCAGGCGTTTCTGTGTGTAATCAATCTTTATTCAAGCAATCACTGACATTAATGATACAATGCGAGAAAAAAAGAAGGTAGATTAAAGCCCAGGACAAAAATTGGAACCACACAGTGGTCCAGGTTTAACGCAGGGCTGAACAACAAACAAAAATACATCAAATAACCACAAAAATCAATGTCCAACCGGAACCAGGAGATACACAGAAATAGAGCAGGGCTGAACAACAAACAAAAATACATCAAATAACCACAAAAATCAATGTCCAACCGGAACCAGGAGATACACAGAAATAGAGCGAACCCAGCAAAGTGGAACTATGTGCAGGGACAGAGAATCACACCTTGAGGTGGGGTTGATCATCGCTTCCCCAGGCTGGCTCTTGCCTCGCATTCCAAATAGTGTAGCTGCACAATCTAAGTGCGGATAGGTGCGCTAGAAATTGGCAGCACCCTAGTTGATGCGACCTGATTCTGATGTTTCACCAGCAGCGAAATTACAGCGCTTTGATCACTTTATATTATTACAAGGGCCAACTGCTGAGTTCCTTCATGAATTGCTTTGATGGTTTGGCTTTGACAAAGGTGAATATTGCTTTGATATTATTAATATTATCTGGTGTGATTAGACCACTAGATCCAATTTCAAAACATGTGAGGTCACAGGTAAAGCCATTATCAGAAATAAAAGAAAAATAAATCGGACAATGATGTTCTTTGCAGTGTACATAATAGTTCAGCAGGAATTGCACAGGCTCCATTACGCATTTTGTTAGATTTATTTTATTCAAACAACAACAAATGTCCCTTTATAAAATCGGTGAATCCAGCGAGCTGTTTACCAACTTCATGCTTTAAATTAATTGCGTTCTTAGCTCACACCCCCAAACGCTGCGTTATACGCACACCGCATACTTTGTGTAGGGCTCGCTATAAAGGAGACCTTGGAACCCAGCGGGCACTGACGTTGACACACTTTGCATTTTCGATGTAAATTTGGTTGTGGATTATCAAGTAATTTCTACGAAAATGCTAATTGTGTCGATGTCGGTGACCATTAGGAATTATTGTATGTGAACCACACTGTTTTCATTATAAAATGTCAAATGGTTAATGATTTTATAATGTCTCGGGTTCAATTCCAGGCAGGTGCTCCGATATGTTGCTGATATATCTCGTGAATTATATATGTTTAGGGCGGTACATGACAAAAACTAGTGGCAACAGTGGCCCCTGGTGTTTCTTTTAAGACACCAGGGCAGGCCCACCCATTGTGGAGTGTATTTAGTAGTGAATTTAAGTTGTATTTACAGCACGAGGACGTGCCTTGTTTAGGGGGGTATTGTCATGAGATATAAGTGTGTTAGTGTCATAGACCTGACGGGAAAGTCATATTTTGGTCTATACACTAGCGCGAGGGGCGGATCCAGGATTTGTCAATAGAGGGGGGCATAGCGGGGGTCAAAGGGACGGCTTTTGTACACGTTTTTGCCCTGTCAAAAATAAGGGGGCCCCACCCCTAAATCCGCCCCTGAGCGCGTTCGACATTTGATCGGAAGGTCCCGGGTTCAATTCCCGGCTGGTGCTCCGAAATGTTGCTGGTATATCTCATGAATTATATATGTCTAGGGCGGTATGTAACAATATTATGCCAAGAAAAAAACAAAGATCTGTCACACATACCTGCACGTATGAGGAATCACTTTTGCCGCATAACTACAGGGTGTATCCAAAAAATTAGGACTCTGTTTCATGACGGTGTAATTCTTATTATAATCATTGGACCATGACCAATTTAGTCTCAATGTAAAGCCCAATTAATTATTATGATATCCTGAAAATATAAGATCAATCCGATGCAAAATAAGAAAACTAGCGTACTTTGCGTAAACCATGTCATTTACTGGTTTTGGTACACCCTGTATAGCCAAAATGTGGGCTTTTTTTAGTTGCCCAACTACTTTTCTTTAATTGGCTCTGAAAGAGGAGGGTGAAGTGGTCCAAGCAATAAGCATACCTATTTTTTATTTAAAATAAAAGATGCAGCATATCTATTTTCCAAAATATATGCGCGACAGACCTTCTATTTTCATGTGAGACAGACCTGTTTTTTGTTTGTTGCCGTAAGCAATTTATTTTAACCATGATTACCAAATAATTATCAATGTATTTATGAATTGTATTGAGGTATGAAATACAAATAAAAAAAAATTGAATGACAAAATCTGTGAGATGTGTAATTATGATTGTGTGTTGAATCAGTTATATTTGTTTTCACTATTTTTAAATAATCCTTAGTGTACTCAATTTCTCCTGTTTACAACATGGTTATGCAATCAAATGAAATTATCAAAGTTCTGGATGGTTTTCTAATCATGCTTTTAATAAGTTTCATCTAAAACGCACACTGTGTATCCCTAATAAAAAAGGAATACCCTGGAAATTCAAAATACAAGAAGAAACCTGGTAATGCCCAAGTATACCCAGGAGTTTTTATCCGTCAATCAATTTGAGCTCCATACTAACTTATTGGGGTAACTTGGGTTTTCCTGGTGTAATTGAATTATAATTCAAGGAGTGTACTTGAATAACACAATGGGCAGTAATTGAATGTATTGACTATTTTTATGGACACAGTGTATGCTCCCAAACAAGCAAGTAGTACACTACACAATTTATGCATGAATAGTAAAGTTGGATGGGCAACCAATGAGCATCACCGATGAAAACATGTAAAATATAGTCAGATTTGAGACCCTATTTTTTAAATGTGGTTCAATTTTAGTTCTGTCACCCTATCTTTGACAGATAACAATCCAAGTTTAATAGTTGTTCTTGACCAACATGGGATTGTGGACCCTAATCCAGAATGATCCATAGGCCTATTGCCTTGATTTGCATATACCGTATAGTTTTGAGCCATTTCTAAAAATATATTGTAGGATGAGTGATGAAAACCATGCAGAACGTACAGGCGTCATAGTTGCACAAACAAAATAAGTGCAAAGCAAGGATATATATTAAGGGGATATTTGCTATCATGTTCATTCACTTCATTTTTGGTTTTAAAACAGATAAACTATTTTTTTTAAAACACATGAAGATATGTTAGGCCAAATAAAGAAGAAAAAAAAAAGTTTCATGTCTGGGGTTTTGGGAAAATAGGAGCTTTTTATTTGAAAACACCTAAATTCCACTATTTAACAGCGTTTTAGCCCATACTTGGCATACAGAAGGTATCTGCAAAAAAGAGGAGGCCCTTTTTATGTTGTTATAGAGAGCTAGACCCCTCAAGTGATCATAGAACTCACTAATGCTTCTGATATCATTTGCATAGCTGGTTATTATTTAAACTGCTGAAACATTTTGTTTTAAAAGTTAATAACTGAAAGTTTGTGTAATAAAAAGAAAATTGGAAAATCTTCAAAAAGGAAGCGGGAGGGGATGAAAAAAACTCTGCTGATGTTCTACCAGGTTGACAATACCCAGTGTAGTGTAAATATATGTGTGAATGGTATCAGGGAGCAAGGAGCCAAATTTGTATCAATAGAGGCAACTGACACCGATCAATCATAGTCCTACTTTCTTGATTGATCTTCTGATTTGACCATGGAATTAATAGAGAGAGATCAGGGGATGTCCTTGTCTAGTAATACGGGGATGTGCAGTTATGGGTTACTTTTTGCAACAACAAAAATCCCTAAACACTGGCCCCACTTTTCAGATCTTAGCTTTAAACATGAGTTACTATCTTCTTCAGGGTAATATATCACCTTTAATATCGCTAAAGTGAAAATTCCAGATGCAAAATCCCACACTAAACTAATTTTAAAAAATTTGGTTTTTAATCCAAAGTCCTCGCTGATTGATGGTGGTACAAATTAATCATCAATTCGAGACCCCCTTCTGACTAACTTTTAAACTGGTAATTTCCTCACTTTCATCGAGTGAACGCAAAACAAACTACCATGTAAGCAATAAAAGAAGGATCACAACTTTAGGCTACGATGCTTCAACTTTCGGGTACAGAAAACAGGGAACCTTAAACATGGGTTGTGTTTTGAAAGGAAGTCCCTAATAATGGGTACCATTTTCTGCCAAAATGACCCTTAAAAAGGGTATGGTTTGGGATGCTTAAGCCACCCAACCCCCACTCCAATCCAAACAAAATTTGACTACATCCCCCCACCTCCATTATTTCTATGATCCATATCAAATTATGACTACGTTTTCAAGTGTTCTAGAATAGCAAGCACATCAGATCGTACTTAATATTTTATGAAATAATATTGCGACTCTTAGGCCTCTTTGTATTATTATTATTTTCAGGGTTGTTTCAACAAGCTCAAGACCAATTATTTCAAGACCCAACACATCTCAAGATCCCACTCAGCTAATTCAATGCATGCAAGACCCGATACCATTTCAGCTAGGACCCAGCCCAGAACCCATTCACTGGATCAAGCATTCAACCCTCCAAGCTTCTTGTGACACTCTTCTCCAGCTCAAGACTCACTTGGTTCAAGACCCTGTTCAGCTTAGAACCCAGCTGTATTCTCTATGTATTCAGAGGTGTAACACATGATCGTTCAAGGCTTTTGAATACCCCCTTCCCCTATTTGGCGGCGTTTCACAAACACATTTGCTAATTTGACCCCTTATTCGCACAAAATTGCCGACATTTGGTCTGAAAATAACTTTATTTCATTAGTTTGAGGACACTTTCTGAAAAGTCGCTTTTTTGCGTAAAAACAAGGAAACATGTGTGGTTCAAAATACTCCTTTCCCTATACCCGAGACAATTTGATAAATTACACCACAATCACTCTAATTTGATTGTTTTTTCGAGAAAACCCCCCCCCCCCCCCTAGTATTTTGAAATCACATAACCTAAAAAACCACCTCTATTTTTTTGAATTGCCAAAATATTCCTATGTTTTTTTTAAAATCGCGTACATAGATTAAAAAAACATCCCTTATGTGAAATTGGGGACATAAAATATTGCGGAATGTCTGCGGACATGGTACAAAAAACTCCCCTTTTCCACAATTTTTGGAAAGATCATGCATACCCAAAATCAATGTTGACTGAAATCACTGGGCTAAAAACCTTGTTCAGTTCAAGATCTTATGGCAATGTTGTTATGTTGCAGAAATAAAATGCAACACCAGCATATTGTTAATTTTAGCCCCAACCCTATTCCCACGATCAACTGAACTATTCCATGATCGATTGAACAATCGTTTTTGAGTTTCGTTACAGAGATTAAAAAAAGGGATGTGGTAACTTTTCAATTATTAATGAATAATATCTTTTATTTTCTTGAAACAAGCAACCAATTACAACCCCTATCGAGGACTCAGGATTAAAATAAACTTTAATTTGCTACTTTCTGTCTTTAATCATATCGGCTATAATGTTATATAGTATTATCAATTTGATTCCCAAGTAGAAATGAATGTTTATATATCATCTTAGCTGATATGATTAAAGACAAAAAGTAGCAAATTAAAGTTTATTGAAAATCATATTAACGGTGTAAATCCTAAGTGAACATAAAATAACTAGATATTTTGCAATTCTCAATTTTGGAAGTGGGCAAAAACAGGAAATTCTAAATCATTTGTGAAGGGCCTTATATAGTGAAAAGAAAAACTACCAAGAAGAAAGAGCACCGAAACACTTTTTCAAAAGAAAAATCCGTTATCATTTATTTGTATAACACAATATCTTCAATGTAGGCTATAATATGAATGCCACATGGGCTACATAAAACACACCTTGTTTTATGGGCAAACCGTTTCATTTTAGCATGTTATTTTAATCCGTCATCAGAAAGAAGCGACAACAAACCCAAACTTTTGAAAAAAACATATTTTACCTTCAACTTTCCTTCATAATTAAACATACCTATATCTTTGTTGGTAGTTGTCATGTTTCAAATTTTGAACAAAAGTTTGCATGAGAAGTATAAGCATGAGAAGTTTTCTGATCATTGGGGTAAATATCTTTAACTAGATGAAAGATTACAACAAGCACCGATGTGCTCTTTCAATTTAGAATTTGATATGTAGAATTTGTACTTTATTTGGTTTATACAGGGTGTATCAAAAACAAAATAGGACTGTTTCATGGTGGTCGTCTACTTTTTCAAAACCACTGAACCTTGACCAATTCACCGTCAGTGAAAAGCCCAATTAATAATGATAATATTCTGAAAATCTGAGATGAATCCAAAAATAAAATAAGATCGCTAGCGTAATTTGCATAAACCATGTCATTTACAGTCTGTACAATGGGATTAACACATACAAACAAGAAAATGTCATGGTTTACATTTCAATACTTTGCATTCATAAATGTGGTAAATCATCTATCAATAACAATAGCAAAGATTAGTTTGGTATTCCTCGTAATTCTGTCACAAATCATTAATAGCTTCATAATCCACAAATTTGATGCATAAATATTTATATGCACAATGTTCAATGTCGCTAAGTGTTCTCATGAAAAGCCTCTGCATGTAGGAGAGTTGTGGTAGGAAAGCACCAATCATGTCAATAGTGTTTACATAGAAGGACATTTAGAATTAGAACCTCAACTTCAATTTCTGTCATAAGCATGACACACCTAGCTATACTGTGTGAATTACCATTGTACATACAAGATGTGATGGATTTTTCTTATCTTTTCAGGATTTTAACTTTATTATTTGTTCTTAATAATGTAATCAAATTCCTCATGGTTCAATGGTTTAAAAAAAGACTAATTCCATGCTGAAAGAGTCCTACTTTTTATACACCCTGTATATTATACAATTGGACAATATTTACTGCGCGCAATCTGTGAGGTCCCCGGTGAGGTCATTGCAAAATTGGAGATGTTTATTTAGGCAGAGAGGTTTTGAGGGAGCGTCGGCTCATATTAATGATAAATAAAAAAATGGACTGCAAAACAGACAGTGTACAGTTACTGTTGTCATTCATTAAAGTGTGTTGAAATACAATGTAACTGTAATGTCCGACTATACTATACAATTGCATTTTCAAACAGAGAAATTCCTCTTGAATTTCGTTTGGAGCAAAAAATAAATTATCAACAAAAGATCACATATATTTATGAATGTTGTCAGTCATCCAGGTAGTGAAAATCAATCAAAAATGTTTATAATCTAGTCAACTGGACTTACTTTTATTGTTTGGCAACAGTTTCACATCCTATCCCGGATGTATCGTCAGGCCGACTGATGTTCTACCATTTGGACTCCTTGACCCCGTCACGGGTCAAGCAAAGCCACTAGAACATCAGTCGGCCTGATGATACATCTGGGATAGGATGTGAAACTGTCGCCAAACAATAAAAGTATAAGTCCAGTTGACTAGATTATAAACATTTTTGATTAAAAGATCACATAGCACAAATATTTGAATTATATAAGGTACATCTTTATAAATTGTAGGTCTAAATCTAAAAACTGGTTGCATAGTTAGTAGTGCACACTTGACGATTCAAGTATAAAAAAAATAATACAATGAATTGTATTCTTTTGTATAGTTACAATACATCCTTTATCGCTTACAAGTATGTATGTCCCATATGGCAAACCTGAGAAAAAACAATCGCCTGTTGCCATTGATGTACATAAGTATAGCCTACAAATTGACATGACGACAAATTATACCCCATATTATATTAAGTTATAGAATAAAAGATGTAAATCAGTGGCATAACATCCAGGAGTGGGAAAGTCTTCCCCGTGCACGCCTAACAGTCGAAAAATGCAGTACTTCTCAAAAACAAAATTAAGCGCCCAGGTTCACTCATCGAACCCAAAATATTAACCGCCCTGGTTTACTCATCTAGCGGGTCCCGCGTGAAGCGCGGGTGTCTGCTAGTAATAACAAATGGCAATTGAAATAATTATATGGGAGAATTTCAGCACACAATTAAATTGGTTAACATGTATTCATAAGAAAAACATTGTTCACTTTTTCCTCCATAAATGAGATTTTGAAATTAGTGTACCGTAAAACGGGGTGAATAGTGACATGGGGGTGAATAGGGACAAAAATTGGAAAAGTTTTTTAAATGTCACCTGGCTAGTTTGTGTACCGTAAAACGGGGTGTAAAGGGGCATAGGGCCCCATTTTGACAAATATATGAACATGTTGTTTTGTACAGAAGAGTAAACTGTTAGTCGACAAAAAACACACCCTGTTTTACGGGTGGACGCACCTGTCAGGTTAGGCCGGGTGGGGTTTTTGTACCTAAAATGTCACCAAAATCTTCAAAAAATCTGGGGAATTTTTAAAAATTGTGAAAATGTACTTTCTACATATTTCTTCGTCCAAAAACGGCCAATTTGACATGATTTAAGCACACATTTCTATTTTTTTATTTTAAATACGTAATTTGAGAATTTATACATGTAGTCCCCGTCATAATTCATTGTAAAAAAATCAAGCTTTGTCACAGAGCTTATTTTGTTCGCGGAACTGCATAAACATGCATGCAATGCGCAAATATGTAGGGGTGCACTACAGCATGTCCCAAAAAACTTACTAACTTTGATCTGTGTTTAAAAGTCTGCGAGCTTATAACGAAATAAGTAGGAACCATGGATAGTTTATATTTAAGGATACTAAACAATATACCTGACCTGAATTGGGTAAATTCAGAGACCAATCCTGTGCAAACTTTTTGAAATACAAAGATTTGAATAGAGCGTGGTCAGAACCCATTTGTCCCGATTTAAGGAATAAACCATCCGTGCGTTGCATGAAACTGTGCGATATGTGCAGTATTCCCGGCAAGGGGGTTTATTCTCCGAAAGAACTTAACAATAACTCTGACTTTAACAAAGAACATTTTATTTTAATGTTTATGTAAATAATGAACTTGTATCAACTATCATTGCAATATGACCAAGATAATTTTGTTTACTGCCCAATTCTTTGTAAAGAATGAATGCAAAGGCAAAACTATGATAAAGTCACAACAATGCGCAATTGCAACACATCGGGAGGTTCCTTGAAAAGTGGGACAAATGGGTTTTGACCATGCTCTATTAAAATCTCTTTATAGGTTTATATTGCATAGATCCCAGAGTTTAACCACCAATTAAGGTCAGGTATATTTTGTTTGATATCCCTAAAATGAACTACCCATGTTTCCTACTTTTTTAGTTATAAGCTCGCATATCTTTGAACCCCGTTTTTTGGGACACGCTGTATAGCAATTATCAAAACAAACAAAAATTGTACTGAAATTGAATCTCCAATAATTACCTTTTAAAATAAAACCAAAATGAGGTCTGTGTGATAATTAATCAACAAAAAAGATGCATTTTAAGAAAAATCATATGAGGGAAAAATGTAATAAATCCACCTTTTCAGGTGCACATAAAGCTATATTAAAAAAATCTTTTGCCTCAAAGCTCTTTCTCAAAGCAGTTTTTTAAAACCTAATGCGGAATACGTTTTTTGAAGTTGTTTATTTATTTTTTAATATAAAATATCGAAATCCTTGTAAAAGTGACACTTTGTATTTAAAATGATGTGATCAATGAAAAGCTAAAAAATCGGCGAAACTTTTTTTTTAACGCACACTCATTAACTAACATGCGCCGGAGCTTTGAGACATACTTTTTTTTAATATAGCCTTACATGATCATATTGATTTGATTTGATTTGATTTGATATAATTTGAGTCCTACGACCCTGGATAACCCAATAAGCTTATTAGCTTATTTCCATTGGGGTCCGTTAGATGTGTGAACAGATACAGACCGGGATGATCCCCTACTCTTTACGAAAGAGTCTGTAACCTTTTAACATGCTCGGGTATTGCTCTTCCGATGCACGGGACCACCATTTATACGTGACTTCCGAACCACTGTTTTTTGCTGCCATTAGGAAATCGTCAGAATAATTTCGCTTCATTTACCAGGCTACCGACGGCGCACACAGTATCAGCACTTAGATTGTAATATTATGTTGAATAAATGATATTTTTCACTCATATGTGGACTGTGCCACCAGCACAGCTGTATGGGCCTCTGAAGAGACTGGCAGAGACACCTCTGCAACATATACAGCATCTGATTGGCCTGCCATCTCAAGTTGACTAGATAGCAAGGACTCCTCTGCTGGCAAGAACTCCTCTACTGTCAAGAACTCCTCTGTCTGCTTTGCATGTTGTCCTCTTGCCATCATAGGGGAGCCGGACGATGTGCGTCTTTTCTTACTGGGATTCATATCCCTGCACAGCTCCTCTATGACGGCACGAATGTACGCGCAGGGGTTAACCTTGAACTCAGGTCCCTTCTTCTCATGCCTCCCGACAAAATTGGGAAACAGTTTGATGATGACGTCTGTTGGTAAAATGACATAGAAATTTTAAGTATTACAAACTTTGACACAATTGAAGATATCTAGTCTAGTACACTGTCCAGGCTCATGGGAGAAGTTGAAAAGATGTATAGTCTTCTCAACATATAATTTCTCAATGATTAAGTAATGTAATGCATGTATCAAACACGAAATGAGGGTTGTGTGACAGGGGTCAACATGGTGCTATCAAGGGCAGATAGCAATACACAACAAGTCCTAGCCCAGACAGATGCTACTAGTGGTAGATATGGTGCTATCAGGGGCAGATAGCAATACACAACAAATCCTAGCCCAGACAGGTGCTATTAGTGGTAGATATGGTGCTATCAGGGGTAGATAGCAATACACAACAAGTCCTAGCCCAGACAGGTGCTATTAGTGGTAGATATGGTGCTATCAGGGGTAGATAGCAATATACAATGTCAAGTTCTAGCCCAGACAGGTGCTACTAGTGGTAGATATGGTGCTATCAGGGGCAGATAGCAATACACAACAAATCCTAGCCCATACAGGTGCTATTAGTGGTAGATATGGTGCTATCAGGGGTAGATAGCAATATACAATGTCAAGTTCTAGCCCAGACAGGTGCTATTAGTGGTAGATATGGTGCTATCAGGGGTAGATAGCAATACACAACAAGTCCTAGCCTAAACCGGTGCTATTAGTGGTAGATATGGAGCTATCAGGGGTAGATAGCAATGCACAGGTCCTAGCCCAGACCGGTGCTATTAGTGGTAGATATGGTGCTATCAGGGGCAGATATAGATAGCAATACACAACAAGTCCTAGCACAGACAGGTGCTATTACGGGTAGATATGGTGCTATCAGGGGTAGATAGCAATACACAACAAGTCCTAGCCTAAACCGGTACTATTAGTGGTAGATATGGAGCTATCAGGGGTAGATAGATAGCAATACACAGGTCCTAGCCTAGACCGGTGCTATTAGCGGTAGATATGGTGCTATCAGGGGCAGATAGCAATACACAACAAGTCCTAGCCCAGACAGGTGCTATTAGTGGTAAATATGGTGCTATCAGGGGCAGATAACAATACACAACAAGTCCTAAGCCAGAGAGGTGCTATTACGGGTATATATGGAGCTATCAGGGGTAGATAGCAATACACAAAGCTATGGTACGTAGCAACACACAATGAGTCAAAGTCTATATTCAGTGCTATCAGGGGTGGATGTAATGCTATCAGGGGTAGATAGCAACACACAATGAGTCATAGTCTAGATATGGAGCTATCAGGAGTAGATAGCAACTCATACTGTAATACAAACATGGTGCTACCAGGGGTAGATAGCAACACACACTGATATAAAGATATGGTGATATATCAGGGTAGATAGCAACAAACAATGAGTTGAAATCTAGACATGGTGCTATCAGAGGTCGATATGATGCTACCAGGGGTGGATATAGCAACACAAACTGTATATGGTGCCATCACTCAGTGGTAGATATACAAAGTCTAGATATGGTGCTATCAGGGGTAGATAGCAACACGCTGTAATACAGATATGGTGATATCAGGGGTAGATTCTAAGTCTAGATATGGTGCTATCAAGGGTGGATATAGTTCTATCACAGGTAGATAGCAGCACACAATGAGTTATGAGTACTGTCAATGGGTGAATTTTAAATGAAATTGTGCTTTTAAAATAAGAACAATCCGAGTTATGCAACTCAAACTTAGGAATGTGACCGTTTTTAAGGATGACCTTTCATGTAAAATAGAAAACATAAGTTGAAAATCGGAACATAATTTTGATTTGGGTTATTATAATTATGTCATTCAAATTGTTGTCAAATCTCAAACTTTGTCATATATAGAAGTTAGACTCCGCGCTATCAGTGGTAGATGAACAAGATTTTGCAATGGGTAACATAAATTTTGAATCCTACCTTCTATTTCTGTGATGGATGATGGGTAAAGCCTATCCACCTCTTTCCCCTTGAAAGAACCTTCTTTTGTTTTTTCCAGACACGGTGCATGTCTTAAGTAGTTCTTTGAAAACCCACTTTGAAAGCGTCCTTGTTGCCTTGCTGGGTATTCCCCTCCTGGCGGCCTCCTCGATAACCCCATCTGGGATATTACTGGATTGCTGTTTTTAGAGAAAAGAAACATGAGTTAAATACTAATGGGTCTTTTATGTGTTATTGTCATAATTTTTTGTGTAAATGTAAACTATCTTTGTTGTTTTCAAATCGCATGTTTATAAAATGACCTATTTATAATACATGAATTTGTAATTTTAAAAAGTGTTATCAAACCTATAAACATAATTTGTTAAGGATGCGCCAATATATACCAGTGCCGTCCTACCTCTCCTTGGTGTTGCATCTTTTTATGGAACATGATATAGAGAATTTCCAGATTACACTATGAACAGATTGTTTGAACAATTACATACCACATAGCCAGCTTCTGTTGTTGCTGGTGGTAGTGGCTGGTGCTCTGTTGCTTGTGATGACAAGGATGCTGCACTGGTTGATGAACCATTACCCAGTTTTTGTAAAATGGCTGCAAAATTGGTGCTCATACTCGCTGTGATGTCATTAAGTTTGTTCGTGTGTTCATTTAGTTTGTTATCTCTTGCTGCAAAAACATTAAAAATGAATGTTATTTCCTTTGACAAACAAATTTAAGGTGTACAGTTTCAATATTTCAAGGTGATTATTCTACACATATAGTTTGCTCGCCATTATTGAAGAACATTTAGGATAAATAATGTGCTCTTCATTTCAAATTTGCTGCAGTTTCACATATGATTCAAAAGATTATACTTTTCAAGAAAGTATTTGGGGTTTAGTGCATTTTTCATTCATGAGAGTTTGTATGAGACATGCCTCTACACAATGAACATAACAATGTTCAGAATTATGCATATAAAAATAGACTGGGTCAGAGATATGTCAGACACTTTGACCCGTCTCTCACCTCATTAATTCACCAATTATAGTTTTATGTCCACTTGAAAATTTGCTTTGGTTGAAAACTTACATCTTACCTGTTTAATTTTTCACAATAAAATATGTGTTTGCCTTTCACTACAAAAATTATTTGTAAAAAGTGTTCATCAGATATTAAAAGTCATGTAGCGACTCTGAAATAAACCAAATTAGGTTTTATAAATCAATTTTAATTGAACAAGAGCCAGTAATGTGATTTGGCATGTGGTTCAGGCCTAAAGGGTTTTTTAAATTTTAAATGTGGTTTTTAATACCACGCAATAGTCATCAGCAGGATTTTAAATGTGGTTTTTAATACCACGCAATAGTCATCAGCAGGAATTCCTAGTTATCAATGTTTATATTCATGTCCCTATATTGAAAACAACTTACCTTTCCCATTCAAATCCAGATTTTGTAAAATCCGGGTGCTTGATTTTTTGAATCTTTCAAGTATTTCCAGTCTTGCTTCTATTGTCTGTTAAATGAAATAAAATAAAATCCCACATTAAAAGCTGTGAATATTGTGTGCTAAACAGGATATTGATATCCACTGTGTTAAGAGCCTTCAGCTGAGATTCTTTAGACATATTCTCTGTCTTCATGATGAAGAGCCAGGTAGGATGTATCATGTATGCCATCTTCCTACCAACACATGGTCGAAGGTGACCTGGTCATCTATGCACATCATGTTTTACCTATACACAGTGCATACTTAGGGGACAACGAAGGCATGATTCAAGAACAGATAGTCACTATTGCTGAAGTTCGAAAAACATTTGTAGTCGCCTGCTTTGCAGCCGAAGGATGATGATATTGATAAGCAGAAATCTGCACACACAATGTGTGATAAAAACCATAATTATAAATGAACCATACCTTTCCTACATCTGTTCGGATTTGACTCTCACGGCCACTTTGTTCATAAATACTCTCGTCATGGTCGATGAAAACATCCTCCCAGGATCGTTCAGTGGGGAACACATTGACCTGGTGTTCAACATCTTTAAATTGCAAGAACTGCTTTCTATCAAGCACACTGGCACCTATAATTAAACAAATATGCAAATTGTTAAATTATGTCAGTATCATCTCAAGTAGCAGATTATGCAGTACTAAACTGTAAGGTCAGATTTATGATAAAGGATTTGATGACTTGATCCCTGCATATCATGTATACTCCCTAATCAGTGGCATAGCTAGCCTTTTGAAACAGGGGACAGTACACAACACAGTTGCACCGAAGAAATGCATAATACACTGTGCAGTAGATAGAACACACAAGTCGATGAAGAATTCTTATGCTTAACATCACTAGTGCCAACATGGCCCAATCCCACAACCAATGCAACATATTTCAGATTAGTCAATATTCATAACATATTACATTTTCACGATTGATTGGTTAATTCTTTGCTCCAGCTGAAATACAAACAACACAAAGCATTAATTATATTTCACTTAATAAACATTTATATTTATAGACCTTGCCATATGACACACATCTTACATGCTGCCTGCTGTACTTCTACTTTCTAATAATGTATGGACGCACCTTAACCAATAAATTAAATACACGCTGCAGCAGTGATTTAATCGACAGATAGAATTCTCACCTATTTTGAGCTGATTATACCATGTTTCATTTTTCTCATATTTTTGTCTAACAAATATTTATTTAAGCAAGTACTATTTCCATTATTCACATTCATTATCCAGGAATGGCTATGTGATAAGCACCAAAAAACTCTTCCAAGCTGGCACAATTCGAAACATCAATTAATGATCATAACCCAACCCCCAAATGGGAAATGTTGAAATGTTGAAAAACCTGTCCGGGATGAAAATAGGCAACATTTAGCGGGAAAACCAGACTTGTTGGCGAAAGGAGGCAAACCCAGGTCCACAGTCTAAGTCAACTCATCAGGGAGGATACACTCCCATGATTAAAATTTCCATCTTCATGTATCAAATGTCCTGATTACACGGCCAAAGAGGCTTGAGCTGCATATGCTATGCATAGTTTTAGAATTAAAATTCGATGGGGTTCAGGGCTGTAAAGATATTCAGATCCCAATGTGATAACATGTTGAAATGTTTTAACAGTCACCCATATAACATACCTTTTGCTGCCACTTTCTTTGGTCTTGATAGACGTATTGTATCAGCACTGGCTGTAACAGTAAAGATACATATTTGTTATAATATAATGAGTAGGCTTTTTAGGGCACACTATTAGAAATTCCACATTGAAACCCAAGATGGCCACTGGTAATACACACAAATAAAGATTTTGTTGGTGACTGATCCGTCAGTGGATGGAAAGATCAAGACTAGATTTTGGCATATGTTTAGTTTCTAAGGGGAGGGGGTGTACATATGCCCGATCTTAGCTATCTGTTATATAGTCATACCAACACCACCAATTTTGACGCGGGTGAAAAAAAGTGATGCGGGCGGGTAACAGGAAACTCTATATCAACTTTCATGCGCCTAATCAGCTGTCGGGCGTTAATTTCTGAACCCCATCAATAACTTGGCAACTATTCGGACAGAAACTCTTGGTAAATAAACTTACAAAAGGCACATAATAGCAATTTCCTAAAATAAATAATTCCACAGATACTGTGAAAGTCAATATTTTCACGATAAGATATTTTCACAAAAATGGTCATAACAGGCATTTGGCAAATTTTTAATTTTTGCGATTTTCAACATTTGTGAACAAAAGTCAATAATTTTTGCGAGTTTATATTTTTGCGGATGAGGATTGATTCGCGAAATTTGCGAAAATAAAAACATCGCTACAATTTTTAGGAAACATAATAATCAGTCTTCATTGTAATTGCAATTTTTAGATGTGTATTATAAAAATTATTGCTACATAACGGTTCAAGGACATGACATGTTGTGATCAGCTCCTTTTGATTTTCAAGCCCTCATATAAAATACTGGTATATAATTGTGTAACAGTATCGCTGGATACTGGAACATTGTGTATGTGCCAGGATTGTCTGATACTGGAACACTGACTTTGTACCAGTATTGAATGATACTGGGTGTTCTAGTATTGTATGATACTAGAACGTTCCAGAATCTGGGACCTAAAGTACACTTTTCCTAAATAATTTTGCGCACTGGTTTGCACTTACCTCTTTCACTGCCCATTGGAATTCAGCCACCACACTGTTTGTGATTTCACTAACATTCTGAACACCTTTTGTGCAGTCAACCAGTAGATTAGGGCCATTACCGTCAGGGCCAAAACACCAGATTTGACGGGCTTTTGCTACATCATAGTCATAGTTGTCTGCTGGATATCTGGCACGCTCCCTGTAGTCTTGTCTTGGGTTAACATCACCCTAAGTGGAAAGTATAATGATGTCAGGAAAGTAATACAATGAGTCTTTATTTTTCATTTGACTTCAAAGATATTACATGATTCAAACCAAAGCCAAACACGTACATTTATTCTCATGGCAAAATGGTCCATTCTGTGGCACAATTTTCAAAATATTGGAGTGAAACTTGGTCCTAACATAAAGTAATATAGGTGTACCGGTGGGGGATGGTAGTCAAATATAATGTTGTAAGCAACATGACCGAAGATTTTTCAGACACACCCAAAATCTGTGTTCTCCAAAAATACACCCTATTTGAGGATTTTTGGTGTTAAACAAGTAACCCTATTGCACTAGAAGTAGCAAAAAATTGAACTCCACACATTCAACAGATGTATCTCAACCCTATCCAGTCAGGTGATATTTTCCTGGGGATCGGGAGAGGGGGACAAAGTATGTATTTGTCACCCAACAAAACTACGCGAAACCCCCGGATTCGATCCCCGGATTCGATCCCCGGACCATCCGCACACCAGTCACAGGCCTCAACCACTGAGATAAGCTGCCAATCGTCACTCGGGCAACGATTTCATCCCCACATATATATAAGCTCAGACGATGAAATCATTCAATCAATGCCCTAGCATGCACACGGAGATAGTCACAGGCTGTAGTTACTCATACTGCGTAGGAGTGTTAGGTTAATACAACTGTTTCATTGTACTTTAATTTTTATATAGATTGCAACAACAACAAAAATTGTGTGTTAAAATTGGAAAAAGATATGAAAGTTCTTCCTTGTTCCAGATCCCATCTATATACTTACATTTTCTATGGCCTGAGACAGTCCATCAGGAAAGGAACTGCTCTCATTTAGCCAGGCATACACAGTCAGATTCTGCTCCTATTGTCTCTTTGTAAGACACACAAGGGTTGGATTTCTAGAAAGGAATAAATAGATTTTATAAATATTGAGTTATCAGTAACCTGTAAAGAATGGAAATACTTTCAAAGCATGTGGCATTGCAAACCTATGTGTACATCTCAGGAGACACTTAGATGTACGCTATCCAGAATGAATTTGGGGACATATTTTGCCCATTAAACCCTCATGTGTACACGTACATAGGTAGCACAATACACCTAGCACATAAAGTCCCTGACCAGGTGCTTTGAGGTTGGCTAATTCAAAATATATAATCGGTACCAAAAATCTGAGATATACATTATATGAGCAAATTTCTTCTCCGCAGTTTGATACCTCATTCAACAAAATCGAATGGATACTTTTAAAGATATAATGGCGATTTCAATGACCGCGCATAACAACAGCAAAGTTGCACTAGGTATAGGAAATCATTGATTTGTGTGACAGTTATGACAGTAATCACACACAATTCAATGAATACCTAGTGCAACCTAGTGATTTGCTCCCTGAGATAAAGAGGATTGGACTCGGTTGGGCAGCTTTCAGTAAAGTGGAAAATATCATGAGAAGCCGTAAGACCAGTATGAAGATCAAGACGAAGGTTCTAAATAGTACATTCTACCAGTAATGACTTATGCAGGCATGAGCAGGGGTGGATCTTTACTTTTTTTGGCACTAGCCAGTGGGACTGGTAACTTGAGAAAGTTACCAGTCCGTAAGAGAATTTACCTGCCCCATCTATTGACTTGGAAATCTGAAACACATAACATAACACATGCATTGAAACGAGAAGCGAACAATGAGGAAATCATAACAAATTGTCATGTAAATAAAGAAATCCGCATGCGCAGTTCGCTATTTTGGGGGTATCGTTATTGCAAATATTTTACCGGGAGGGATATGGGCATTGCTTCTTTACGACGACTCAGCTGTTTACGCTGGTTCCCTGCACGCTGTCCACTCGTCACGGGTACGTTGGTGGCTGGTGCGTGGTGTCATTGAGGCAGGGTACCAGCAATCAGCTGTTACGCTGCATGTACAGTGTACGTACAGTACGTTTGACTGGAGAAGATGGCGTGCATGGTCATTGCAATGGGCGGGGGTTTCCCAATTCTCAAACTCGGCAAACTTTAATGTTTGGTTGCGGTGGGTTTATTCTTCGTGCGTGTAAGTGTGTGTGTGTGGTGTTTTATTTTTTATTTTAAGCTTACTGCTTACAGCTACTCATTCGACAATAGAATCAACACTTCAGTTGGTTAAAAATGTTACCCGCCAGCGGGACGGGTACTTTTGAGAATCTACCCGTCCGACACCAAAGTTACCCGCCGCTGGCGGGCGGACCGGTGCTAACGTCCAGCCCTGGGCATGAGAATGAAAAAACATGAACAAAACTGAAAAAACTGAAAATGTGCGTGAAATCGGGCTAAAAAGGCCAAAAACAGCCTGAAATTAAATGAAAGTGTGGAAATTTGGACCATAAAAAAACTGAAAATTCTCATGCCTGCTTATGGTAGTGAGCCATGGGCACCGACCAATACCATGATAAGAGAAGCTTGCAGTGGCACCAGGGTTCTAGCCAGGACCATTTTAGAACCGGGTAAATTTACTGACGGCGAACGGAGAAAATGTAGCGAACGAAGTGCAGTGGATCATGGCATGGGATCCAGAAGCCTTCTTAATGTCTTTGAGAGTTCCTGCCACATAATTTCTTGTTTTATAAGGCAGTTTAATTTTTTTTTTTTTAGAGTGCTGGGCGGCCAGCCCAATTCCGGGCCCAGCGCCGGGCGGGCTAGCCCAGTGGTGGGCGGGCCCGCCCGGCGCCGCCCGTCCTAGCTAGAACCCTGAGTGGCACAGTACAAGATGGAGAGCATAATGCTGGGCATTACCTAAGGTTACGAGTTTACCGCGTTGCATCGCGGAATTGAGGTTAAACGCGGAAAACGGCATTTTGATGAAAAGAAGAAAAAAATGCACAAAAAACGTCCAAAACACAAAATTTATAAATAGTCTTGAATAAAACAATATAAATATTAAAAAACGATATGTAATAATAATAAAAAAACAGTAATAAGGTAAGCCTAAAAATCTAAAATCATGTTTTTTTCCGTAAAGTGTGCTTATTTTGGTTTATAGATCGTAAATTTTAAACTTTCTTGGGGAAAATTACATCACAGAAAAATACAAAATTTACAAAGCGGAAAAATACGGAATTCGAAAGTTACAAAGCAGAAAATTTGTGACCTTATATAGCATTACCCTTTGTGACCGAAATGGGCAGGACACATTGCACGGCTAGCAGATAACCGGTGGACAGTCAGAGCAACAGAGGGGACTCCAAGAAATTGGACCCGTAAAAGTGGACACCCCAAAACACGCTGGAGAGATGACCTTACCAGATAGCTGGTCATTACAGGGTAAAGACTAGCCAGAAACAGAAGTCTGTGGAGGCATTCTAGGGAGGGGTTCCTCTCAAGGGAGCGAACTATACCCTGATGATGATGATGATGATGATGATGATGACATACTGTTATTCAGTAGATAACACAATGCTACTGTTGCTGCATATTGTTTTCTTCAGTTAGATAGCCAAAACTACAACTTGTTATCTCCTGTATATAACACAATACTCTATACACGGTTATACTGTGTATTGTTATCTTCATGCGATAGCTCAATATTACATATTGTTAGCTTTAGTAGATAGCACACACTACAAATTGTTGTATCCAGTAGATAACACGATACGGTTATCTTCTATAGCAGGGGTGGGCAACCTTTTTGAATGAATGGGCCAGATATAAGGAGTGGAAAATTGACTGGGCCGCACCTAACCAAATTTTGTAGTAATGCCCTGCTGTAGATTTCAAAGACTTTCCAAAATGCAATCGGTATGTGTGCTTAATAATCTTCAACAAAAGGTGATCTCAATACAGTATATACAGATGACAGTGGCATAACTATAGGTTCTTCATATTGGGGGGGGGGGGGAATGAAAGTCAACCGACAATATTGTTCTGAGTCAAGCAACGCGCGCGTAGCGAGCGAACATTTTCGACTTCCGTTATTTGTGGCACGATTGAGGTATATTTTGGCTCTAAACAAGCCTTTACTAACGAATGTTTCATTTTAGGGACACATTATGCGGGCGTAGCGCGCGAATTTTTTCATCTGTGTACATTTGACCATCATAATTCCATGATTCCTTTTGTCAAATGACCCCCCCCCCCCCTTGCCACCCTCTGGTTATGCCACTGACATATGACAATTAATGGGGAAAATAGACCTACACACGTTGAGGAACATCATTTGTGCCGAAAAATGCTAAGCAGCTAGCTCGTAGTTTTGTGATGATGTAAAATTATTTTTTATTTTTTATTTTTCTTGATACATCTCGCGGGCCGCAAAATAACCACTGGCGGGCCGCATGCGGCCCGCGGGCCGTAGGTTGCCCACCCCTGTTCTATAGGTAGCACAATACTATGTTGTTATCTTCAATAGATCACAATACCACATATTGCTATATTCAGGAGATAACACAATACTACATAGTATTAGCTTCTGTTAGCACAATGCTATTTATTGTTATCTTTAGTAGATAACCCATCATCGATATACTGTTATCTTCAATAGATACCGCAATACTACATATTGTTATCTTCATGAGATAGCCTTACTGCTCGCACTATCGCACATCCGTGCTCTTCTGTGCTACTGTTGCTATCGTGTTTAATTGATTGTCAGAAGAAAAACATGAATGATACAAATGCTCGTGTGAATACGCCAGCTGCAGCACTGTGAGTAGGCGCATGCGTTATGTGCTGCAATTAGTAGAATATGCGCTTACGTCACTGTCTCGTGATGGCCAAATAGACTATAGTGACAGTTTGATCGCGTAAAATAGCGCGATCATATGCTCCTAATGCGATTGCCTTACTGCTCGCACTATCGCACATGCCCATGCTCTTCTGTGCTACTGTCGCTATCGTGTTTAATTGATTATTGTTGGAAGAAAAACATGAATGACACAAATGCTGTATGTTTCTATTGGTGCTATTCTCAATATAAGTATATTGATTGTCAGAAGAAAAAACGAAAAATCGCGCGAATGATGCTCAACCCTGCTTAGTCTGCTATTGTCGCTATTAATTGTCGGAATCGCGGGAACTCGCACTATCGCACATACCTGTGGCCTTTTGTGTTATTGTCGCTTTTGTGCAATCATCCTAATGCGATTGCCTTACTGCTCGCTCACACCCATGCTCTTCTGTGCTATTTTCGCTATTGATTGTCGCTATCGCGTAAAATAGCGCGATCATATGATCCCAATGCGATTGCCTTTACTGCGCGCACTATTGCTGTATTGCACACACCTACTTTTGTATACTCTTTTCTGCTATTGTTGCTATACTCTATTTGGCTTCCTCTGGACAGTGACGTAACTTAACAGGCGCAGCTTTTACACACACGTATACATGTATCTTCCGAATTTCAACATTTGTGTGAATACGCCAGCACCGCAAGTAGGCGCGCGCGTTATGTGCTGTAATTAGTAGAATACGCGCTTACGTCACTGTCTCGTGATGGCTAAATAGATTATAGTGACAATTTGATCGCGTAAAATAGCGCAATCATATAAATGGTCTTAATGCAATTGCCTTAGTACTGCTCGCACTATTGCACATGCCCATGCTCTTCTGTGCTACTGTCGCCATCGTGTAAAATAGCGCAATCATATGCTCCTAATTCGATTGCCTTACTGCCATGACTGCTCGCACTGTCGCACACACTTGTGTGCTCTTTTGTGCTATTGTTAGTTTGATCACCTTTATGGTTACATTAGTGACACAATTTTTAAAGGCCCTGTCACACCATAGCGTATGGCTTGAACGTGGCCTGAACGTATGCCGACGTATTCAAAAAATAGCTCGAAAATTGTCAGAGTCCGAGAACGTCCAAGAACGTCCAACTTCCCAACGAATTGCGTCAACATCGGTGATGGAATGGACGTATCCATAGCGTATTAAACGCATACATAGCGTATGACTAACGTATTGATAGCGTATCACTAACTTATAACAAACTTATGACAGCGTATCACAGCGTATGCGATCGGCGAGCGTATGACCAACGTATTCGTAGCGTATGTCTGCCGTGCTCGACGTATCCTCAGCGTATCCTCGGCGTACAACGAACACGTGACTTATGCCGTTGCAGAAATTGAGTTTCGTACACAACGGGACAAGTGTTGCCAGTTCAAGTAAACGCAGCCTAGATGATCACTATTAAAATATCTAGAAGGGTAAATCTATATGTCCAACCTATACTTAAGACGATTAACGTACCTCTAACGTATGTCAGCGTATGTCTAACGTATGTCAGCGTTTGTAAACGTATGTCTATAACGTACCACGAACCTATCGGGAACTTATGCAGAACGTAAGTTAAGCACACGTTGAGTACGTCGAGAAATTTTGAACATGCTCAATAATTTTTCGCGGGCTCGACGTGTTCCAAATTTTCACAACGTATCACAGCGTGCTCTTAACGTTTACGACGTATCCCAAACTTACCCCTAACTTGTATCAGCGTACACCAACGTACGCCAACGTACGCCAACGTATTTTCCAATATTTCGCATACGTTGTTATACGTTCAGGCGATACGCCATGGTGTGACAGGGCTACCGTACAGCTAGCGCGCATTCGGCGTTTTGGGAACTTATGGAGGGTTTGAGTATATAAATGGGTCCCTTGAGTATCTCATCCTCACTTCTTCATGGTCTGTCTTGGCCTTCTTGCTTTTTTCTCCTCCTCCTCCTCGGCCTCGGCCCCTGGTTGCTTGCTTCTTCTTGGGAGGCATGTTACCTGCTTGATGACATCGGCGGGAATGATGTAATGTGAGATCGGCGCGGTATTTATACGTGCTACAGCGGCATAATAAGCCACGTGTTTGTTGTACGTCGAGGAAACTGACGATACGTCGAACACGGCAGACATACGCTACGAATATGTTAGTCATACGCTCGCATACGCTCGCATACGCTGTGATACGCTGTCATAAGTATGTTATAAGTTAGTGATACGCTATCAATACGTTAGTCATACGCTATGTATACGTTCAATACGCTATGGATACGCTATGGATACGTGACAGGGCCTTACACGATCGCCCGGCATAAGGTGAATACGTGAGAATACGTCGAAACTCGTTGGAAATACGTCAGGTATACGTTAGACCTACGGCACAAATACGTTATCAACTCGTTATCACGTTCATTAAACGAGTAACGTACCACTAACGTATGTCAGCGTATGTCAACGTATATTTAACGTACCACAAACTTACCGGGAACTTATGCAGAACGTATTAAGCACACGTTGAGTACGTCGAGAAATTTTGAGCATGCTCAATATTTTTTCGTGGTCCAAATTGTCACAGCGTATCACAGCGTGCTCTTAACGTAAACGACGTATCCCCAACGTACCCCTAACTTATATCAGCGTACGCCAACGTACACCAACGTACACCAACGTATTTTTCGATATTTCGCATACGTTGAGGCGATACGTTATGGTGTGACAGGGCCTTAAGGCCGGGTTGCACCACTGATGCAAAAGTTACTCGGAAGGCTCAGTGGTTATTGGAAGTGGGGTATCAAGCGCGTACAAGAAATCATGTAATTAGGGTTGATTTTGAAGACAGGCGCAATACGTATGTAACATGTTTAGGGTATCAAAACAAGGAAAATCAGGAAAAAGGGTATACTTTTTATACAATGTTCTTACATATTTAGGGTCCTTATTGTCTTCTATCTATGATTCTATGAGCATTTTTAAATATCCGCGATATTATTCCTCAATCTGTTTCCGCCGCAATTCATCCCAGCATCGACCCTGGCTGGAATTCTGAGAATTCTCGCCAATTTATAGTCTTCATCGCAACAAAAGGGGTATCATGCTTATGTTAAAAGTAGAATACGGCTTGCTCCTGAGGCTTGCTGAAGACAAGCTTATTTTGCGTTGCCAGAAATATTTAAGAAAAATCAGTGTTTAATAGTTAGGCCTTGAGTGCATTGATTCTTAGTTAGGATTCAAAATATACAAATTACATGCTTAGGGTACGTTGGGCCCAAACTATCACAAAGTATTTGGATTACTTGTTTAGGGTATGAAAATACTGAAGTAACTTGCTTAGCCTTAGCCTTCTTTGGGTATGTAAACAACTGCCCTTACTTGTTTAGGGCATGGACTTATCAGTCTAGCTTAGGGGTACCTTTTCACATTTATGCAATTACTTTTTTAGGGTTCTTTTTGAAAGTCCTTGGACGCGCATGATACCCCCTTGTAATGACCACTGAGCACCCCAGGGAAAGTTAATCTCATGATCTTGTCAGGCATGCTAACACAAGCTTTTCTACATAGTACGGGCATAATATACTTATTGCATTGCTTGTTGCTTGCTAGTCCGAGGTGGCTCAGACTTTGTTCCGATACAAGTGCACTGATGAAGGAACGACACTATTGACTATACGCTACGTGACAGGCTGATTACTTGCCTGGTGACTAAATTATGGTTCTGAATCTGGTTGTACGTATTCATTCATATTGAGTTGGGTGGGGTAGAGGTTTTTTGGGTTTTTTTATTCACCAGTGGGGGAATTCTTTTTTTGTTGCCTGCATACATTAGAGGGGGATTTTTTTTTTAGGACCCCCACCTGAAAATCTAATGGTACGTCCCTTATGGCTAACGGAAGATGATTCTCAGTTTCCTGTTGCCTTCCCGACCCATTTTTTTAGTTTTACCATGTATTTTCATTATTTGGGAAAAAATTACATTTTCTGACAAACTTGAGCACAAAATCTAAATTTGTAGAGGCTCTAAATACCAGGCATCTCTTCCTGTTGATTTTAAGGGATTTTATTGGCAGTGATGTCATGGTATATGGTTAATAATGAAAATATTTGCATAATTACTTACCTACTAAAATTTCAAATGGTATTGATGTTGCAATATTTCAGACACATTTTTGACATGTTCAAAAACGCATATAAAAATAAATAATAATAATAATAATAATAATAACGGCATTTATAATGCGCCTTTGCCAAAGGATACAAAGCGCAACGACAAAAACAAAAACAATACAAACAAGGGAAAGAGCAGAACTTAGGAGAAAAGGTGTGTTTTAAGAAGGGATTTGAACCCTGTGACTGTAGGAGCACTACGAATATGAATTGGAATCTTGTTCCATTGAATAGGAGCAGTCACTGAAAAAGCCCTATCCCCGGCACACTTGTAAGTCTTAGGAACCCTAAGGTTCAGGCCGTGGTCCGATCTTGTTGTAACAGAGCCATCACGGGGTCTCTTTACAATGAGGCACTCATCGATATACCGGGGACAGAGCCCATTCAGTGACTTATAGACATAGAGCAAAGTTTTGAATTTGATACGGTCCTTAACACGAAGCCAATGAAGTTTCCGCAACAGAGGGCTGATAGAGGTACGTCTCGGTGTCAGGAAAACAAGGCGAGCACACTTATTTTGGAGCCTTTGTAATCGATCGACGTCCTTTTGCGCAATATTGTTAAACAAAATGTTACAATAATCAAGGCGAGATAAAATCATTGCTCTAACTATGTTAGCGCACGTCTCTTGATCAATATACTTGCGAATCCTGTATAAATTCCGGATTTGCCAGTTGATGTTTTTGCAAAGTTTGGTGATATGCTGGTCCATATTCAATTTGTAGTCAAAGACAAAACCTAAGTTACGTACGGTGGACGATTGGGGAATTATCTCATCGTCAATGTAGAAATTGATATCTTGCAACCTAGTCTTGTGATCAGAAGATGACATAATAAAAAACTCAGTTTTGTCAGGGTTTAACTTAAGTTTGTTCATAATCATCCATGAGTTGATGGCTTTGACACACTGAGATATTTTAAAGATTGCAACCGACACATCACCGGGGATTTTAGGATTTACAGGTACATAGATCTGAAAATCATCCGCGTAAGAGTGATACCTCAAATTGTGATGGCGGATGATACGGCCAACCCCGTGAGTGTACATAACAAACCCAATCGGGCCAATAACCGATCCCTGAGGCAGTCCATGTTTGAGTGAAATATTTTTGGAGAAAGCACCACGTACTGTGACCCGGCAGGATCTATTTTCGAGATAAGAAGAGAGCCATTTTTGTGCAATACTGGTGATTCCAAACTCATCAGCGACTCTCTGCAGCAAAATTTCGCGATCAACAGTATCGAACGCTGCAGAGAGGTCGAGCATGACTAGGACAACAGCTTGTTGAAAAATACTTCCTTCATTGTTTTAAACGAGTCAATTCAGGTGTAATTTATACGAATCAATGGGTAGTAAGTAGTTAACACTGCATAGTGGGGGTACCTTAAATACCTTTCGAAAACCATCGGTTCTGATTTAATAATGAATAAGGCATTCAATTGTATACTGTTTCTGGGGGTAACTAATGTGTGTGATTGTGAATGACCAGTATGTTGATACACTTACCACTGATTGGGATGGTCGAATTGCAGATATGATGAAAACAGACTGTTGTGTAGCAACAGACCATTTCTTGAATATTGCTCATTTGAATAGGTCATTTAAGAGTGCCATATCATCAATGGCAGTAAGCCAGCAACAGTAACAGGCAGAAGATAACCTGCCATGTGTGCTGTAAGAAAAAGTATGAAGGAAAGTGTCAGTTGAAATAGTGAGCTCTGTTATATTAAGGGAAATATGATAGTATGGTACCTCCATATGCTGAATAGGTAGATTCCATTTGATTGAAAACCTGAACATGTGGTGTCCCAAGAAGACCCGATTCCACCTGGCTCACCATACTGTCCTACCATGGCAAAAGAAAGTATTGACCACAATTTTCAAAATGCACCTTTTTGAAAAAATTTACTTTTAAAAACAATATCTTCCTGCCTTTAATGCCGATTTGGTCCAGTGCAACCTTCAGAAAGTTAAGAAAATTTGTCCAAGAAAGCAACTTTCTTATAATTGTACACAAAAAGACTAATACTTTTACCTATTAGTAATAGGAGAATATCAGAATTACCACGACAAAAGGAAGTATTGACCATATATTTGGACCAAATTTGTGCATTTTTGCCATCCATCAATCTCATCAAGCAGCAGGAGTATTTCTGCTTGCAATGCAGTCAAATCAGAATCAATTCTTGATGCATATATATCACAGCGCAGGAAAAGATGCAACAGAACAGCTTGGAGATTGAAACACATAAAAATGGAAAATTTTATTCTACCTAAAAAAATTAACAGCAGTTTTTTGGGGTTTTTTTGTTTTTGTTTGTTGAATCCTATCCATGGTGTTTCACTGAAAAAGTCATGGACTGTGTGTGTTCCAATGCATGATCAAATGAGAAGCCAAGGGTTGATCAAATTAGCCATCAATGTTAAACTTGGTTAAATAATTAATTAATAACAAATAAAATCAGCAGAATGCAGTGGTGTAGCTAGGTTTTTGACACTGAGGGGGGTGGGCAAGATATAAAAAGTGAACAGGGAAAATTTTGCCGACTAAATTACATTTTGCTATTTTACACTTATTTTTGCTATGATTGAGGTACATTATAATAGCTTTAAAACATTCAATTTTGGGGCACGCGTGTGTAGCGCGCATAAAATTGCCATCTGTGTACTTTTGAAAGCCATAATTCCATGATTCCTCTTGTCAAATGAACCGACAGTGCCAAACTGCCAATCTAAACCGACACGGCAGTCAATATGGGAAGGGGGATCACACTCCCTCGCGCCCCTCTAGCTACTGCACTGGCAGAATGTACCCTTTAATTACACCTTTTGAGATCAACGAACTCATTAAATAGTCATACTGGTGCACTAGGGAATGTGAAATAATGATAATATGAAAAGGCCATGGAAGGCAATGTACACAGCTTTATGTTCATTGACAATCATGTGACCCTCACCCTGTGCTGCAATTTTCTTAGCCATCCTTATCCTTATTAGTAGCTCCCAAGCATTTTCAACTTACTTTATCATTCACATTCTTCTTAATAGCAAGCTAAACCATTCGGTTTTGTAGAATACTGTTGTAGGATCGCATTATCCCTGGGAAGAGGCATAATTGTTGTTGTCACACCAACCAAGTTATTTCTGAAAAAAAATAAACACACAGTATAACTTTAAAGAAGTTAAAAAAAGGAATGCAAACAGCATTAAAAGCATAACACAACTAAAACACCATACATCGAACAGACTATACAGCTTTACAAGCCAAAACATTATTAGTTTCATTTTAAGCACTCTTCCCCTACTAGTATTTACACAATACAATGGGATGGGTATAACTAACCTACCGTAAAGCAGGGTGCCCCCATGTCCCGATTCACCCCGTTTTACAATACACAATTTGCCGGGTAACATTTAAAAAAATGTTCCCATTTTTGGCCCTATTCACAAGTTTATTTGGGTATGCATGTCCATAAGTTGGGCCAAAAAGTGTGACATGAGGTCAAAATTTCAAAATTGTTCAATTGTTAATCTGATATTATTTTTAGGTCCGACAATATCCATACTTTTGAAAAATAGTGAACTTTTTCCTCTCAAGTATGAAAATAATCATTGATTGCAGGTTAGTTTCAGGTTATTATGGTAAAAATACCTATGCTACGTGGACACCATTCTGACACTTCTCCCTTGCATTATTTTTAAATAGTTCAGGTTACTCACCATTCTTATATAGATTTATATTGCACTTTCATGGTCAGATTCATAAAAGCACACAATTGATACTACTCTACATCACAAAAAGTGATATGATGCTTTGCAAATTGAGGGTTGTGGGGTAATTTGGTTCAAGCCTTTTTGATGTAGTATTTATGTCTGTAATCAATAAGGATTGCTTCTGACACACATATTTTGTATAATTTTATCATCACTGATAACTGTTTAACTGATTTAGTAACATTACAATTAAATAAAAAGTAAAAGCTTCTGTCCATACGGCTAAACATACAAGAAATTTACCTGATGCTACATGGACACCATGTCCTGTAGCATAGGTATAAATTCTATTGTTTTACAGATAACTAACATAAAATGAAGTAAGACACATTTCACTTCCTCTTTATATCAATAAAGTAAAGACTCGTGCCGAGCAAAGCTCGCGTGCGGAGTGCCCATCTCTCTTTCATTAGCGTTTGGGCCAGACTCCCCATGTAATACTTGGCTGTGGGGGGTTCGCCACTCCTCCCGCACAGCGAGTCTGTTTTACTTCCCAACATGAATTAATGCCGGTACCCAATTATACACCTGGGTGAAGCGTGGCAAGTGCGGTAAAGTGCCTTGCCCAAGGACACAACACGTTGGCACCAACGGGGCTCGAACCCACAATCTTTGCATTGTGGAGCGAGGGTGAATCCGCTGGACCACACGCGCCCGACTTATATCAATAGCCACTACAATTACTACTAAAAATAAGAGTGATGTATAGAATTTTTTTAATTTGATACCCAATATCTACATGTACTTGATTACCGGCACTACATGGACACAGTGTCCATGTAGCATCAGGTACATTGTTTTGGAAAAAATGGTATCAAATATTGTGAGTTATCTCACTAAAAACTGTCATGTTATGTTATTTCCCATATATTTTCAAGTAGAATTGAAATATTTGAAAACGAATTATGGGTGCCATCATTATAAACTAATTACCTTGTCCCTAAGCTACATGGTAATACCGGCACTACAGGTGGACACCTCGCTTGTTTTCAGTTTTTTTGCCGTCTTTAATAAAACCAATTACCCCAAAACTGGTCCCAATGAGAACCTCTAGTAAAACACTTAATTGCAGGGAGCCATTCATTTCAGTATGTGAAAGGATCTTTTTACTTGAGAGGGGCAATCATTGTAAATGTACCTATGCTACACCGGACACCTCGTCAAAAATCAGTGACGTTTCCTCAAATAATTTTAAAATAACATCATCTATGGGTACAGTTGTTGTTCAAACTTTCTTATGAATGTGATACGGTAATTTAGGACCCAAAATCAGTGGGTTCAAATGTCATTGTGTTGTTGGTGAGCTTAAAATACCGATGCTACATGCTTTTTTGGGGTGGACTCCTTTCTGTAGCATAGGTATGGCAATTTCCCGAAGACGTCATATCAAATTGGCCGATTTCTGTTCTGTCATAATCTACTTAAAGGTGAATTGGAACATATATTCATAGATTATGTAGTAATTTTATGATTTTATGACATTTATATTTACAAAATTATGTTTTGCATTTTTTCTATTTTCATGTCACACTTTTTTGACTAAAAAAGGGCCGGACACCAACTATTAATGGAGCATAAAAAAAATTACAGGGGAGCTATAACTTTCATTTGACTTTTAAAAGACATGTTAGTATGAGGTCTTTCTAAATTATATTACTTGTGAAAATAAACTTCAGGCAAACTGTCAGAAAATGCATTTATCCTACACAAATCAGCACAATTTCTTAAATTGCCCAACTTCATGGACATACCTATTTGTCAAATTTTGAGAACAGTTTTATACTGACATTTTTTTAAATTTGGTATAAACACACTCACTACAGTACAGGGTGTATCAAAGAAATATTTAGGACTCTGCTGCATGAAGGTGTTATACTTGTCAAAACCACTGGACCATGACCAATTCACGTTCAGTACAAAGCCCAATTAATAATTATAATATTCTAAAAATCTATGATTAATCCAATGAAACAAAGACCGCTAGCATAATTTGCGTAAACCCATTTGCAGTAAATGGTAAACCATGTCATAGTCTGTACAATGGGATTTACATACAAGTCTGGAGATATTAAAAGCCAAATATTTTCGTAGACAAATGTAAAAATAAGCAAAAACTAAAAGGATTTCGACGGCCATGAGGGTTTTAATTAGTAAATATTGGTTAATGAACAAACTTTTAAATATTTATACTGACTTTAAATCCGTTGGGGGATGCAGGGGATGATTTCGGTTTGGCCGAGGGTGAGCGCAAGCGATTATGGGACGTGTGATTTAGGCCATCGGGTGCTCCTTACGTGATTTGTAATACCGCCCCTATTATGAACTCATGTGTACCTGTAACTACTGATCTACATACATACATGCATGTGATACCGAGATACACGCATCCTAACTTCATAACACCAATAACGTAACAACGGTATATCATTGGGTATTTAGAGTGAGATTAAACAGTGCCCCCCCCCCCCCCCCTGAAGGTGCTCAGCAGGAAATTCAAACCTACCCACCAGGAAAAATGGGGGGAAGGGAAAAGAGGAAAAGAAGGGGGAAAGGGAAAGAAAAGAGAGAGAGAGAAAGGAAAAATGGAGGAAATTGAGAAAAAAGGGGAAAGAAAGAAAAGAAGAAAGGGAAAGAACGAAAGAAAGAAAATTTTGCAGTACAAAAAGCACAATGTTGTGCTTTTTGTACTGCGTAATTTTGTTACCGTGCAACATTTTGTGACCGTGCACATTTTTTTGACCCTACCCCCCCCCCCCCCCCCCCCCCCCCCCACTTACGTGAAATTCACGAGGTGACTGACTGGGAAAAAATTTGGGGCAACCTTTTACGAAAAATTCTAACCAGGATTTTTTTGGGCTGTGCCCCCCCTGACAACCAACCTCTGTTACGCCCCTGATCTCTCGAAATGATATCACACTTTTATGCTCCTAAGACTAGTCCTAAAGGAAAATGCCATAAATGATATGTGGGCGATTCCATGGTAACAGACGTTACATTTTCACGCGCCATTCTTTATTCTCCACTCTATAACTGTAAGAGTAATTTGAATAAAGTTTTCATCTTTTGTATTGTAATACCCAAGATTAAAGGGACACAGATTAGTGTTGAATATTTAAAATTAAAAAATTAAAAATTAACTTCAGAATTCAAGATGAACATAAAAAATTATCATTAGTGTTGTTTCTACTCACACAAACACAGACAAATTTGATTAAAACAATACGATCGCAATTTTCAAGGTTTCATGCATTTGAGCACTGCCCCGCGAGAAAAAAAATAGCTTGGATTCTATCCTTTGCATTATAATTTATGATAGCAAATTTTTTTTTTGGACACTGAAATTTAATAGGCCTACATCATTATCATGTAGGCCTAGGGGCCTACATGTCATTGTTTGTTTTTTGGTTTTTACCATTTGCGGCAATGTCGTGTTAGACGTTCCTTAACTGATGTGCGCATGCTCAAAACAACCGACGCATATTAAACCGACACAGTGTGGCATGATAGTAGACTCGGTTCCACCATCCCCTGCAACGTCGGCTGTGGTGCGCATGCGTTGGTCTTGTTGAGGGGACTGGTCGGCTTCTATGCTTTTTATGTGCCAGTCTTTTTCGTCGCTTTTTGTGACACCAATTATTCATGAGTGTCACATTCTCGAAATCAACCCGCGCGATAACATGATGGCACAGTGTAATGCGATTACATGCACATCGCACAGCTCAAAAAAAAACTTGGCATCAATCGAACCATATGTTTTTCAGTCTCCAACACCGCACAGCTTCACGTCAGTGCGCCATGTTATATGAGACAGAAGGATTTTGTCTGGCGTGATACTTATACTAGTGTGTGACTTAGTGTTTGAGGTGAGAGCTTCGCTTTCAGTGGTTAACGTGCAAGTCCGGGGTGCAAGTATCGTATAGTTCAGTCAGTTTAGTCCAAATTGGTGAAACGGTGACACGTCTGAATAGCTTTACAGTGCTCCATGAATTCAGAAGAGCGTCGTGCTCAAATCACTAGCATGGGCCATGGCGCAATATGGTGCGTAATTTATCAGTGTTATTTTAGGCCTATAGGCTATGCGTGACGCTTGCGAAGTTGCGTATGCCAAAAATTGCAGTTATACTTTTTCCTGTTTTAGTGTTAGCTGACGGTTTCATTTCATTTTCCTGTACATACGCTCTTCATACTATAGTATATGGACTTGTTAAGTCTCAGTTTACACCAACCAAGGCATTACATGGACTTTTCACTGCCATGACTACTAGTACTACATTGTAGTGCTGCTGTACTGCACTGCATGGACGTACCATCAGACATGGCCGGCCGTGGCCGCCGGGATCATTGGCCATGTCAGATTGGCAGTAACTTTGAGTAAGTGACTAAGTGGCACGACAATACATGATTACAGCTTTCAATCACGCCCGAGAATAACTATAGATCTATTAATTAATTAATGAAATTAACAAAACCCTGGAAATACACGGTTTTGATACTTAAAACTCACCTTATGCTGCCGCTGTACGCTCGCTCGTCCTCCATTATGGTCATGGTTGATAAACATGATGGTACCCGGTGTTCAACAATATTCCGTTCAGCTCCCGAATAGGATAAAATGTCACGAGAAGCAGCGAAAATGCAAGATCTGATTCCTAAAATATTACCCTAAAACAAGTTCAGAAAACTTTTCATGTTTTATAAAACCGCGGTATTACATTGCCCACAATGTAATATTTAAAGCACTGTAGGCTCTTATTTTAAGTATTACCCCCAAATCTACACTTTTTATGTTTGGGACAAAATTCCCCTTCAAATTAATCATAATTCTTTACGTATCTACTTTGAGGCATCACTTTTAGGCGACAGAAAAGCTCAGAAACCCCACTTTGAAAATTGACATTTTTCCATAGTCAAATGAAAAGCACATTTTAATCAAAGTGAAGTGTTTAGGATTTATTCTAAACCGTGGAATTAGTTTTTACATGTTCATAGAAAATAATAAAACTAAAATGTAATGCTCATGTTCTCATAATGGCACAATACAGCCTCTTGAAAGAGGCCTCCTGCCGGCGATGGAAAATGTGAAAAATGCATATTTTAGACAAATCACCTATCCCATCAATTTTTTTTCTATACAGAGTGGTTCTAAAAGATATTTGGTATGTGTTTACATTGTTCAAATCATATTTGGAGTAAAAATGAAAAAGATATGACTATTTTCTCCAACTTCACCGTACTCCGAAGGACCCTTTTCAAATGAGATTATTTTAATAATGACACATTTCTTTGACTCCTTAAGATAGATTACAACACATATGACATCAGCCGGGGTTTTTAATGAGAATAGAGCATGTAATACTCCTGAAAATCTTTGTTTTACTCTTCCAAACTTTAGTGACTTCGCACTGTTACTTGCGACTAAAACTTACAAAAGGTCGTAAAAACCCCAAACGATCTCTTCGCGTAACTTTCACATAGTAAGCTTATATCATGTTACATTGAAATTGCTTTAAAAATCCTAACACATAAGATATGTAAAGTTTAAAAATATGTGTATTAGAGCTGTTATTTTTAAAACCTTTATAAACTGAAGGAGTCGTGTTTAAATGATCCAAGTCCAAATAATATAATAGAATACTTGTGACGAATTCATTATTCGTTCACGAGACACTAGAGGGCGTCTAATATCGAGATCTCCTCTTTCTTTAAAAAAAACCAAAACATGATATCATAGATAATTTTTAGGAAAAACGGATACTAAAATATTCCTGAGATCAAAATCATACAAAATACACGGTTTCTGATCAATATTCAGTACGGGGTATGTCTCTAAATGCTCTTCAAAGTTGCGATGGCGAGCCGATTGCGTCATATTTTAACCCGTTTTTAGCAATTAAATAGAGTTTTTACCCCTTTCCAAATAAGCAAAATTAGCGAAAGTTAATTTTTTATGTTACTGAATAGCTGTACTTCTTGTTTAAAAAATATGAAAGTGTTAGAAATGTATTTGATATGTGAAAATGAAGATATTTTCTTGCGAGCGTCGTAAAAAAACCCTTAGAAGCCAAATAAATTGGCTTATGTCGGTTGCCTGGGAAATTGCTATAATTATCATATTTCTTGACAATTGTTCGATAAAACCTGTTAATATCCCTTGGAGAACTATTATCTAACTACCAGTATCAATAGATGGCCATATACATTGTTTGAAAACGTTTTTTATTGAAAATCAATATTGCGACAATTTTGGCATTAACATACGTGGTTCAAACCACTAGCCGTTAACTAGACTTTTTTTTTAGCGAAAGCGAAACGGACATGTAAAGAATGTTAGCGAAATTTGTTTTTTTAGGTTAAGTAGTGCCATTCTTTCACCATGGTAACACTCGTTTCTTGATTTTTTGACAACAACTGCTTTAAAACCGAGTGTGTCGTAAAAACCCCCGTTTCTTCTCGCCATTTCCTCTATGGGATGGGCGTCGTAAAAAAACCTTCGTCTCAAAATATAGCTAGCGTAGCGAATGATATATCGCGCTCTAGTAGGAGAGAAAAGAGAAAGAGGAAAAAGGGAAAAGAAGGGAAATAGAAAAGAGAGGACAAGATGACGAATAGGGCAGGGCAAAGCTAGATTCAATTTGAAGTGAGGCAGTAAAGCCACAAACTGACGCATATGGATGGAATGTATCATACAGGAAATCTCTAGACCTTCGAGGAACATTTACAATATCATCAGGGCAGGCAGTCAATGAAAAACAGTGAAAAGAGTTGAGTCGTGAAGGTGGATCTGAGGAAAGTTATACAACGAGGGTTCCGAGCCATAGGAAATTCAATTTATCAATGCAGCACTAAAAATTTAAGGAAGAACTGTTGAGAACGACCTAGAAAACCTTGAGGAAATATTGGATCAATGAGATATAAAGAAAAACCATAAGCACCATACAAGTTGGAAAGTAGTATAGTTTGAGGAAATGGAATCATCAACATCAAGAGGAATAAGCAGTAACCATGGTAACATGAATGGAGATGACTAAAAGGACAGCAGCTGAACACCAACATCTCAGATTTGAGGATATCATATTTTTTGCTAAAAGGATGAAAAGGGAAGACAAGGCCAAATTGATAGTCACATTTAAAGAAACCCTTTCAATGCAAAAATAGAGAAAGTTAAAAAAGGAGATGCACATGAAAAATACACAAACAGACATAAATCTCAATAATTGTAATCACAAGCGTACAAATGGGACTACGGGCTGCCAGCAGGAGTTTAAAGATAAAGTAACCAGTGGTCTCTTTACTCTCTTCATATCCATGCGAGTGATGCTACAATAACTGTTTGACAGCTCTGCTCATAAAGCTTGCTCGTGCAGATTTCTATGCGAAGTGCATACATCTTGTACCATGTACCAGAGTCTATCATTCATTCATGTACCAAGAGGATCATACCGTACTATTACTATCATTTGAGATCTGGTAAGGAAAACTATGAATATGGAAGCTTTCAAAATCAAATCTGTGTGTACTATACTTTGAGAATGACTTATTACTGAGTCATGAGGAAAATAATTGATCTGAGCAAACAGGTTAAACTTTAAACAATGAACAGCCAGGGCAAATGTCCAAATCTCACAGAAGAGGATGCACCACCACAAGATAAGTGGCCTTTTTTGAACAATATGTGGCCACTGTTAGTCAAAAATGAATTCCTTCCAGGCACTCCTATAAATCCGCAGCCCAAAGTGAGATGTGACAAGAAATGCTCGATTCAATAGCGAGAATGCCCTGCCTGGTTTGCTCAATTCAAAAGAGATCTCCAAGATTTTCTAGAAACTCTGGTGTCCAACCTTGAAAAGAGGTTGTTGGCTGATGAAGACGAGCAACAGCTGACTGAGTGTGTGCGCACACTAACAAGCTACACAGATCTTGCTGAAAATGCCAGCAAGTGTGGCGAAGAACTTTTTGTAACCAGAGTATTGGCCCAGAGGAATTTCTGGGATGCATGTAGCTCCATAGTCAGTTTGGAAGTTGACCAATCAACAATGATCAATCAAGCTAAGATGTTCTTGCACAGACTTCACTCAATGATCAAGAGTGCTAGTAAATCAAAGTTATCGGACAAGCAAGTTATTGGTAACTTCTGCAAAGATCAAGTCTTGTATGATCTCATTCCAGATTTCCTCCACTGTGTTCTAAGTGCTTCTATCAAGGAGCAGTTGAATCAGTAGTTGAATCAATGGGTAGCAAATTAGAACACCACAACAGACCAGAGAGAAAATTGTCCCTTGAGAGTGTCAATGAAGCCGTTTTTGTGGCATGGAATGGACCATCCACCATTGTGATAATGTGCTGAGGAAAGCCTTAGACAGACATTTTGGTGGGAAAGGCTGGCACTTCATCACGTCTCACAGTGTGAAACCTTATAGAGTTTCACAAGCTGTTGATGAAATCCAACAACAACGCATGCAGTTTCCAATGATATACTGAACCCAGGGAGGTAATCTGATCATTTCGTTGTCATAATAATGAATGAGTAGATATTAAGCTAATGTTTGTGACAAAACATATTAATATTATGTTAACATTCTTACTTTTGAAGTGCTGCATAAGCTATTTCATGTTACCATTGTTACGGTTTGATTGAGGAAATCTTGAACCTTAGGACCATGCTCCTGAGGAAGAAATGACTTTTTGCACCCCTGGAATTTGCCACCCTCTTCTAATTCATACCACTTTTTTTGTTAACAATTCCTTTCGTTAAGGCAAAATCGGCTAATTAATAGTTAATTAGTCCATTGTTGGCAATGTAAACAAGAATTTTCAAATGCGTTTTTCTCAAATTGGACCTACTGTACTAAAAAGAAGCACACAATTGAAGTAATTGGTTGTATCAAACTGATACATACAGAATATATTGAAAACATACTAATACACAAATTGAGCAGTGAAATTTGGTAAAAAAGATTGTAATTTGCATGTTAATTACAATTTAATTATAACCTTAATTGATGCTGTATACACAGAATGAAATTATTGTTTATCAATGTAAAATGACCAAAGTAGTCAAGTTTCAAGTTTGAGTTCACTGTATAAAGTATATGATAAATAGATACATAAGAAGTAACATTGTGGTGAAGGACACTTTTGTAATTAGTTAATTAAGTTAATTAAGCGATCTTACTAAGTGGCTTCAAGAATTTATACATCCTCTTTTGATATATTAATTTATCCAAAGGTAAATTACTTTAAAATGTTCTAGCATTTCTTTAATTAATATTACTAATATATAGGTCCTACATGATTGAATGTATCTCTAAAACATTTTAAACCATGATAACACATTATTAATTAATTATACAGCCAATTAATTAATAATTCCCATCGCTATAAATTAGAGAAAACAGAACTTCAGTATTTGCCCTACTGTAATGGGTTGATATGGCAATCATTATTCTTTTTTTAGAGGAATTTGTATTTATTACAAATTTATCTTTAAAATGAGATATTGATTGATGAGGTTGATAGGACAAGGGGTTATGAAAATACAACAATTTATTCAAATCAACACTACGAAAATCTTGTATTTCCCTATGCTAATACATTACCCGCACCCGCCTGAGCCGCCACCCCTGCTTCTTCAGATTTAAACTGCTGTAACTCGGTTATTTAAATTCCTATTTCAATGAGATTTCACACTGTTATAGACCTATCTCTCAGCTTTAAAATGATGCATCAACCATTTCAATAAGCTAAGAGGTTGTGGTGCTATAAGATTTTAATGACCAAACCATTCCGAAAAATGTAACACCGCCACCCTTTTAGCATGCCCACCTTTTTGGTGCTTTTGCGCTTTTGAGCATTTTCCCTATCCTTACCTTATGACATGCGACCACATGTGCAATAATGTGCATGTATAGTTCTGAATCCTAGCTCTCTGTGATAGAGCTATGGAATGAAACTTGAAAGCATACGAGTTGACATCGTGGATGGTCGAATGTTTTCATCAATATTGTTCAGTGTGCTTCAGATGTTTAATGTTTTTGAAAGTAATATTTATACATTGGTTTATAAATCTCAAGCAGCGACTATTTCCAAGAAATATTGGCTTGAATTTCGACCGCCCTATTCCCGCTATAAATCAGCGACGTTAAAAATTAATTTTACTGACGGCGAACAGAATAAGTGTTGCAAACGAAGTGCAGTGGATCATGGCATGGGGTCTATAGGCCTTCTTAATGGTTTTTTAGGGGTTATTAATGCACTTTGAGGGTTCTTACCACATAATTTCTTGTTTTATGAGGCCGTTTAATGATTTTATCCACAAATTGTAAAAAATTAAAAAAAATTAGTGCCATTTTTTTTAAAGAGTGCCGGTCGGCAATCGCGAGTGCCGGCTCCTCCCGACCGCCACCGACTGCCTTAGTGACAATCCTGGCTATGCTTCATTCCCTATGTGACGCGATGAATGAGTCGGATGTCGACCCTGGTCGAAAATGAGTTTTTAATACAGTTTTAAAGAAGACACATGGGCAATTCCAAGCAAATATCAACCAAATAGCCAAATTTTCAAATGTGCATCCAAAGTTTAATTCTATGCCTATAATGTAGGCAAGAGTCCAAAGTTCAGGAATTTTTAGTTTGTTTAGCGATACTATGTTTTTTGATGTATAAACTAGCTAATTAGCATAAATTTGCATATTTGCAGCTTACCAAATCAGTGAAAAGGCTTGTTTTTATTTATTCCATATCTTTTAGACACATAGGTATGATGTTTAAATAAATGTCAGGCACAATAGTAGTACTGATGGGAAAAGTTTTGATATAAATTTAATTTTGATCAACAGCCGATTAGCCTCAACAACCGATTAGCCTTGTTAATCCAGGTAATTAGTATGCATTGCATAATCTCATGTCATTCCGCAACGCAAAAGTACAATTTTTTAGGATAGCAAGAAAAAAAATGTACCCTATTTTCATTTAACTATTTTTTCTCTGCACACAATTGACATGCTTCACAATGATCAAAATAATTTGGAAAATGCTGTTAATTAATAGCCCTAACGAGCGTTGTGGAATGACGTGTTGCGGAATGACGGTGCGGAATGACAAAGGTATTAATCCCAGTATTTAGGCAATTTATTGAGCAAATTGTGATATTTTTGTGTACTTGGTATAAGATCATCCTTATTTATAAATGATAATTCATTCAAATATGGACTCTAAACTTCTAAGTTCTAAACAAAGTTTCAAAATTGATGAAAACTCATAATTTGCTGAATTAGGCAACTTTGATTTGCAAGCTGTTGAATTCGGCAACTTTATCACAAAATCATGGCTACTTTACCTGTAAATGATGATTTCAATGTGAAAATAGTTGGGTTACTTGTATTCACGAATTTGTAACATATGAAATGCCACTGATTTACTCTTTCTTTTATTTTTTATGCATATTAAAGCATAAAAACATGTTTTTTCTTTTCTATGGAGTTTTGCACACAAATTCACACTGTCATTCCGCAACGTCATTCCGCAACACCTACTTTTATTTTTTGATGACCTACTAGAAATCCTAGCTGATGATTAAGTTTTATGAAAATGCTTTTGTCAGTTAGCTAACACTTCAAACCTTCTAAAAAGTAACTTCAATAATGATACACTCTAGAAAGTTCACAGAGTTTTCACTTTGTGTAAACATGTAAAAAAACCACCAATCATCTGCGTCATTCCGCAACGCAAATTTGCATAATGCAAATTAGGATACTTGGAAGCGCAGTCTAATTTTTTCCCTAGGTTTATTTTTTTAGTATCAATCGCTATTATCAAATAAAGTTGTAAAATGGGGAGTAACTACAAATCTCTGGGTTTTACACCCAAAAGAAAGTAGATTTTTGTGTGTAAATGTCATTCCGCAACGCGTGGAATTGCCCACATAGAGCTTTCAGAAACTGAAAACCCCATGTCGATACAACGTTTTTGTTCCAAAGTTATGTCAAATTGTATACATGAATTTCCATCAAAACTTATGTAAGCGGCCATTTTGAATTGGCCATATCTCAATTTGGGATTCCCCGACATCCGACTCATTCCTCTTGATCGCGTCACATATGCTGAAATTATATTATAATTAATAATGTGTTTACAATTACATTACAATGTTTTAAGGAGTGGGGATGGTATTAGCAGATTTCAGGTGTGTTTTTATTTTACCAACATTGAGATAATAGTTAAGTAGGAACTTGCAAAGTGCAATCTTTAAATGCTTTTTGCTTGAATCAAATCAGACTTTCAGTTCCGATTTATGGTCAATTAAAATGTTGTAGTCCTATATATATTCATGTACATTTAGGTAGAAGACACTCACCCTGCGATTTTTAGCATATTCACTTAAAATTGTTTTAAAATGATTAAACAATGGCAAATTGGCAATGGATAATTTTTTAAATCATAATATCAAATAACTCATTGTGCATTATTATTCAAATTGTTAAAACTTTTACATGTATTTTTTGTCACCCGGCTATGGCCTCAAATTCTAAAACTCACCACCCAAAACGGTGGTGTCGTTGCGCTTTACAGCCTTTACTGAATTGTGCTCTGCTCAATTCACGATAAATCAGGAACACGAAAAGATATTGTCATGGTTTTGGTCACATTTGAAGGCTAAATAATGGCATTACAATACATTTTTAGAAAATAAGAACTTAAGAAGCCATGCAAGCATTTTTGGCAAAGCTCTTCTATACAGGGTGAATCAAAAAAATTGTGCACGATTTTAAACGACCATTTGACCTTGATGCATGCATTGAACCATTAAGTTGATGTTGTCGATATAAAGCGTTGTTAGGATCTAGTTTATCCTATCAAGAATGAAGGTAATCAACTGAAAAATGACACGTTTTGTAAACTGTCCAGTTTTTTTGCCATTCCAACATGGGATTAACACAGTTCAGACATGAATATAATTAGTATTATTATATTTACTGCAGCATGATGATCATGGAGTGAGAGTCTACAAAGCAAGGCACTGTTGTGACTGTAATCAGTAATTTATTACAGGTTCCTTAGTATATTAAATGAGCGAAAGGTGGTAAAACATTGTAGAAATAAATAGTTCAGATGATATTTTACGTTACAAAAATATTCCACAAATAAAATGTTCTGAAGACAATTTGTTTGTTGATAATAGCACTGAAAAGTCATTCACATTTGCCATATTAGGTTCACAAATGGTTTTTTTGTAAAACATAAAATAAAATGTTAGTTTCCTTGCAATTTAAAATAGAAATCAGTTATTTGGTTATATTAAGTTTTTTAATGAAACCTTCCTTTAACATGGCCACCATTTTGCTGAAGACATGAGGAACATGCAGGTGATGCTTGTAGTGAGATTTTTCTTTCATTTGACAACTTGGTATCAGATGATTAATTACTCATCCTAGAGTGAGAGAATCACTTTTCATGAACATTTCGACAATTAATGTGATGATAATGACTTTTATAGCAAAACCAATTTACTGTGTGTAAATCCCATTGGAATGGCAAAAAAACATGGTCAGTTTATAAAACTTGCCACAGATTGCCTTTTTTCAGTTGATTACTGTTGGTAGGATAAAGTAGAATTAACAACGCTTCACAATCACACAGACAATAAACAATAATGGTTCAATGCATGCATCACTGTCAAAAAGCCGTTTCAAATCATGCACAATTTTTTTTTGATTCACCCCAGGTATACAAAAAAATTCATTCGCTGCTGGAAACAGGTTTCACCAATTTGGAACTGACTGAACTATTATAGTTTACCAACAAAATGTATCTTCCATGCCACAAATACAATCAAAATGTAAACAAATTGGGTCAAAGAATCGCATTTCTACATAAATTCATAAATTATCTTTATTGCTTCAAACAAACTAACTTGCTTAATTTGTAGTGATTAAATTCAGAACAGTGACATGTCAAATGACAAAAAGAACGCATAAACACTAAGAATATCATGATTTTATTGAAAATTGTATTATAATCTATATATACTAATTTTCGGAACATGGCTTTATTAGATAGTTCAATATAATTTTACACTCGCGTCCCTCCTCAACTGAAAAAGCGTGGTAATTGCGCCTCTAATACACGAGCTAATTAGATAGTTCAATGCCCGTTTTTTACCGTTTTCAGACATGCGCAGAAAGGATCACATGTGAAAATCCGAAATGTTGAATTTCTTTTACTCGGGTAGCTACTTTCGGACACAAATTGTGGTTTTCGAAATGAGTGATGACATATGGTCTTCACCCAAAATATTTTCTTCAGGAATATAGCTACATTTCTGTATATGCGGCTGTTTGTTATTCTTAACAGATCGCATAGTAACAAGCATTTATACGTCCGACAAATAAAAATATTTCACGACATTTTCTAAATGTAAACAAAAACTCTTACACAGATCTTAAAGTGACACTTTCACATTAGTAACATAGATGAATGCGACGTTTGCTAACGATAAAGAAACTGGCAGTACCATGTCAACCGTTTCTATGTTGTGCTGCGCGACCGCGTTTAACATGGCGCACGCGGTTCGGCGCACACGTAATGACGCAGACAAAAAGTGTACGCGTTTGTGGCGCAAACCGTGCACATTGTAACGGAGCAGCGTGAAAGCAGGCAGTCCGTACACTCTTAGAAAAAGGATGCTTCAGGCTTCAGGGGTTCTTGGCTGTCCCGTATGGAACCCTTTATATCACCTTAAAAGGTTCAAAAAAGAACCATTTTTAGGTTCAAAATAGGCAAAATATGGGCAAACATTGGTCTTTCGAACCTCTAAAGGTTCTCTACAGAACCTTTTGGGGCCTTTAAAATCAAAGAACCTTTAAACCATTATACGGGACAGCCAAGAACCCCTCTGAATGAAGCACCCTTTTTCTAATAGTGTACCCTAAAGCCACCTCCTCCTCTCCGCACTTCCCTTACATGTACTTGATAATCTGGATATAAGGGCACATGGGGCATCTGGATAAACGGAACGTGTGGTACATTATCATGATTATTATAGAGTGTCTGGATTATTCAGGGCATCCGTGGTATCTGGATTACGGGGTTCACTATAAAACGAGTCTCAAATTACCTGGATATACTATGCGCAGGTGGGCCACCTGTGATAACTGGATTTTAAGGGTGTACACTCAGGTAGTATCTCGGGAGGCTTTATAGAACACAGCAAACATGATAAAGGGACTACATATACTATACGTTAAGGCCCCACATGCCTATTGGAGGAATAATGTATTTAATGTAAATAGGCCAAACAAAACCCGGATGGCACACATTGTGCTCAAGTACAAGCGTGGAATGGTACAAGTGATCTTGATGATAGACTCCGCCGACCATAAAACTAAACGACCGACTATAAAACTATAACGCTCAGAACGTAGGCCTACTGAATTACCTGGATACAGTATGTGCATATGGGCAGTGGCGACACTTGCACCAGCACCATATGTTAAAGGCATATTATGTGATCTTTTGCAGAGAGCGCCCTCTATTCGTGATTTTTTTTTAGAGAGTAGATTTTCTTGCAGATTTACATTTCTGATCATAAATCGTACATATATTCCAAGTTACAGAGCGATACGATTCCTATTACCTCAAAATCATGGTTTTAGAGTGAATTTAGACTCTAGAATTTAAAATAAGTTGTCGGATATCCGACAGTTTATTTTCACTCTAAAACCATGATTTTGAAGTAATTAAGAATCGTATCGCCCTGTAACTTGGAATGTATGTACGATTTATGATCAGAAATGTAAATCTGCAAGAAAATCTGCTTTCAATTTTTTTCGATGTTGAGGGCGTTCCATGGAAAGATCACATAATATACCTTTAAAGGAGTAAAACGGGGTGGCAGGGCAATAAAAGAATCGGGGGAGACATTTAAAAGCTAATTTTATGTAACTTTCAATTTTGACATTAAAATTCAACTTTTTATTATTTGGGGTACAAAATAGGTAGAGACATGCGCTGACAGGAGTATAACTGGGGGTACCGTAAAACGGGGTGAATCGGGACAGATTGAGCATGGTTTTGATTGTGTTTTTTTTTCTGTAGCCTCATTTGCCACAGTCATTGGTACATTTTATGTCCACACGTAAGATCTACATGCTGGTAATGTTAAATTTAGTGTATTAAAAGTGCTTCACCCCTTTTTTAAAAAAAAAGTGACTGTCCCGATTCACCCCGAGTTTGGGGTGAATCGGGACAGCAGGGAAATAGTCTTTGATGAAGGTTTAAATTAATTTTTGTCCCCTTTATCCCCACAAATGGGTAGATGGGGACTTTACACAAGTTTTAGTCACATTTCTTGTAAGGTTTTGATCCAAGTTCTGGCTTGTATTGAAGTGGCAAATATTGTCCCGATTCACCCCAATTTCAAACTCTCAAATCTGAAAATCACACAAATCTACAAAATTCAGGTTTTAATTCATTTGTGTCCCCTTTATCCCCACAAATGGGGTGGATGGGGACTTTAAACAAGTTTTGGTCACATATCTTGTAAGGTTTTGATCTAAGTTCTGGCTTGTATTGACACAGCATCGTGTCCCTATTCACCCCGTTCTCAAAATCTCAAATCTGAAAAAACACAAAAATCTACCAAATTAATAATTTCTTTGGACTAATCAAATTTTCACTTTAACCACACTTGTAGGACATTTTTCCCCAGGTCCCTGTGCATTCCCAGCTTATTTCCTCCAATGGTTCCACTGGGAGAGGGAAAGTTTTGACCGCATCTTTTTTTTCGAACCATTGGAAGGACATTTTCATTTTGGTATCCTGGGCTCCAGATTTCCAGTATCACATCTGCAAAGCCATCATTCTAATGCTGATAGTCCACTTTTCCATCCCAGGGGGATAAAAAGTCAAAAGAATCAATTAGGTTTGAAAAAATAATTATTAAACAACTTTTTGTGTGTTTTGTCCCGATTCACCCCAGTGTCCCGATTCACCCCGTTTTACGGTATTAAGAACACGTTGATGGAGTAGGCCTACTCGGATTAAGATCTTGGGTATCTGTATTATTTAAGAGCACATTGGGCCTAGGCTCATGGTGTATTAAGGGCACCATGTCACTTACATTATATCAAGGGCACCTTAGTACCTGAATTATTTAAGGACATACTCTTGATTGATATTTATATAAACATTTATAACGCTTTGATATTACTGATCTCTGCCTATTGTGACTTTTACTGTCCGCTATCTTCGGCACCCGCGTTTAATTTACTTGACTATGATAAAGTAAGGGCACCTGGGTATCTCGAGATAACGGCACACTGCAGTGGGCCTACCTTGATTATGTGGTATCCAGTGCATTATTAAGGGCACCTGGGGTAACTGGATTAGGGGGTAGGGCTTAGGCCTATGGGGTCCCTGGATATAATGGGACAACGGGTACCTGCATTTCAGGTCTCATGGGAGGCCTACATAGGTATCTGGAAACACAAACGTAGGCCTACCTAGATTAAGGCAATGTATAACATGGATTATCAAAAGCACCTGCGATATTCGGATTATTTAGGGCCCCGTCTGGATTATGTATAGGACATGTTCTTGATATTATTGTATCAAATTTTCTTACGCTTTGTTTACTTATTCCCGTGAAATTTTCTAGCGGGTCCAGCGCGAAGCGCTGGTGCCCGCTAGTAATAATAATAATCTGAACATTTATAATGCGCGCAAATCTGCCAAAGCACTCATAGCGCATTGAACAATTAAACAAAAGAAACAATGAAACCAGAGCAGAGAACAATAATACAAATAATGCATGAAAAAGCAACAATTATACAATGCAATAAATCACCAAATTAATTATGTTTCACGTGTAAAGGTATACCAAATTGCTTATCATGCTGTACATGTAGGTCCTTATCAAAAATAAATTGTGCCATTTTTATTTTTAATTTATGTAGCATGGTCACTTTGTCACCTAGAAACTCAAATGATTCATTGATCATGTACTTCATCTTACTTTTGTTCTAAATAAACAATGTTTTGCGTGTAAACGACATGAAGCGGAACACCAAAGTTACAGTCAACATTATTCAAATTCTGAAAGGAGTTGGTCAATTTTTTATTCAGTACTCAATGGACTCATTATTATACCCCACTCCAGCTATAATTTGATGTTCAATTAAAAACTTATTGAGTTCAGGAAAAACTCTCCAAGTATTTAATCACAATGTCTGTCTCGCATATATTTGGGAAAATAGCTATGTGATGCGATTTTGCGGATCTATTTATTCATTTATTTTTATGTTGCCCACTTGTTTTACTTGTTTTGTTGCTCTTTCAGAGCAAATGTTTGTATCAATTTGTTTGGGACACCAAAATTGGGCTCATCGCGTAGGGTTATTATGCCGAAAATTGAATCTGCATACTTATGTTATGCTTGCCGGTAATAACATTTTCTTTCTTTAATTTAATTTTTAGCACCCCTAATATTTAAAATCAGATGCACTGAGATTCGCATCAGGATTGGTCCCACATTCACTAAGCCATTGATACATTCTTATTCTTATTAGTCTAGCCTTTTTGTAATCTTATTTATTTTTTACAGATCATGATAAGATCAGTAGGAACCTACTAACTTGTCCGACTGTGATAGTGATACTGTGCCTGAATCTGATGGCGGTAGACCTTCAACATCTCTTCCGTCTGCAGCAGAAGATAGTAAGTTAATTCATCTGAAGGTATCTTTCCCTTACACATGGTTCACTATGAAGGTGTACCCAGTACCCACTGTCATCAGTAGCGTAGCCAGGGTCACTTGTCAGGGGAGGCAAAGGGTTTCTTTTTCCGGTGAGCACCAGTTCCACCCGATGGCATAGCCAGGTTTTTCATGTAACTTTTTAAATTGCCGTCGAGTAAGAAAATTACAAGCGGGAGGGAGGGGGGGGGGGGGGGGGGGGTAGAGACGTTGCGTCCCCATACCGGCGTGAAAAACCGCAATTTCCAACTAATTTGCATGTCTTCCCTTCCCTTCCCTTTCCCTTTTCCTTTCCTTTTTTCCCTTTCCTTTCCTTCCTCTTCTCCCTTTCTTTTCCTTCCTTTGCCTTCCCGATTTTCCGCTTAGTTCCCGATTTCCCGGTCAAATTATTTTTCAGGGGGGGGGGGGGGGCACTCTGCCCCCTTTGCCCCCGTCTGGCTACGCTACTGACTGTCATACTCATACATTGTCAGGGTGCTGGGAGGTTAATGCTAAGCCCCATTCATGACTTTATATAATCTATTTCTCTTCCTCTGGACAGTGACGTAACTTTACACTTACAGGCACAGCATTCTACTTACACATTTTCTATTATTCTATGTGTGTATACCAGCCCTCGAATTAAGGATTTGAAGGGGCAAGCAACTTTCTTAGGGCACTTTGGTAATAGCTGTGGATTTTTGTTGAAAAGGCAGGGCAGCACAGCCATTTGTAATATTTCAAAAGGGCACCACAGCAACTGTTGAAAATTGCAAAGGGCACTACAGCAATTTCTAAAACGTAAGGAATGACTCGCAAATAATACATGATTGATGATAAGGCCCAACAAAAAGTATTTTTATTTCCGGAAACCCGCCCGTCCCCCTAAAAAAAGGGGCCGACAGAAAAAATGTTATGCCGTTTTAGGAAAAATAAAATATTTCATACAGAGCAAAAATTGGTAGATGTGACCGGAAATTACATTAAACATTTTTATTTTAAGTGTATCCTTTCGTGTATTTCGTATTAAAATAAACAACATTTTAACAAACAAAGGCAACACTTTTCAAAAATCAACAGATTCCCTCGAAAAAAGTACTCGATGCGATCACTTTTCAATCATGGCCATACGCCGAATGTTAAAACACCAAAGAAGACGATCGACAAGGCTCATTTATATTCGGGAAAACAAGCATTAAATAGCTTATTTTGCTGTTACAATCGACACTTTTCATCTAACATCACGATAAAACTATCAAATAATGCGTGAATGGTGTTTAAAATATCTTTGAAAGAACGTATTTCACCTTGAAACTCAAGCATTAGCGGCCACTGACAGCTGCGATTTATTTTATTTCCACGTGGGTCGTAGTTTTATTTTGATTATTTAACGACCGCTTGATGAAAATTTGTACCGAGATTTGAACGCTTCCGTACGACAGTACATGCACAATACATGCTCAAACCGTGCGGTGTTTTATTAACACACAGAGCGCAACCAGGCACATTGCCTCTATCATTTTGATCGCTGATCGGGCGCTGATCACGGTTGTAGACAAGTGGATTTACGTTAAATGATGTTTGTATTAATTGTTCCGCGAGCATTTTAGAGGGATAATTTTCTTGACATGTTGATTATCGGACAATCGGAAATATTTGTTTACCATTTTATTTTCGACATTCATCGCAAAGGGGCACCGACGGCATTTCTTTCAGAGGGCCGGCAAGGGTTGCCGTCGGTGAAGGACATATTTTGAGGGCAGTACGGCAGGCGGGAGGGGCACCGACGGCATGTGCCGTCGGTGCCGTCGGTTAATTCGAGGGCTGGTGTATACTATGTCAATGCCTTGAGTACTGTGCTCATGTTAACTTGCTGCACTTAGTAAATGACACACCATTTTGTGATAATAGATTATAGTCGTATCTTAAAGACATTGACTAACCCCAACGGTATTGTATTAAACATAAACATCTGGGCAGTTCCGTAGTTGCGGACGTACATTTCAGACACTTTGAGGGCTTGCCAAATCTAAACTATACCAGTTGCTTGATTGTTAACACATGGGTTTCAAGTATCTCTAGTAGGAGTATAAAACCTGAAAATTCCTTTGCTCTACCATTTTCGGTAAATGAGATATGGTGTGAAAACCCTCAGTTGCGGACGTACGCAGAGAAAGTGATTTTTTCAGTACACCTGTATTCCTATCAAAAGTTCTCGTGAAGTGTTCAGGTCTGTAATGAAACTATTATTGTTTTGTTTGTAAGAGGGACAAACCTAAAGAAAACAAACAGAGAAAATTATCAGAACCTTTATCTTTAAGTTAAAATTGACCGATGTTTATCCGTTGCGGACGTACATATTAGTGTTGAGACGTACATCTGTGAAATAGATTTACGTCTGCAACACAGATGTACGTCCGCAACACTTCAAGAGACCATGTATTAAATATGTAAACAGATATAACAAAATAAGTTTTACACATTAAGCATGAATCATCAGCTTTAGAAAAATACTTACTTCATTGGTTTCCAACATTGCCAAAGTATTGAACGGAGTGGTTAAAAGTAGCAGCTTTTGGGAAGTGTACATCCTCAACAGAAGGTACCCAATTTAATCCAAAAAGCATAATTCTTAAATATTTTGGTCATTTTAAGTCACTATTTTATATGATACATAACACATTTTCATTGTTGTATTGATTGTATCAATTTGTAATACACTTGCCTTAGTTCATTCATGGAAATAATTGCACTTCCATGGTGCGATTTCTACTCAAAAATGCCCTGTATGTCCGCAACAACCTCAAAATCAGCCAAACTGAGAATATTAGGTCAAATTCCAATTTATATCATGAAACTACAACCCATAACCTTTGATATGATACATAAATTAGGTTATTTCGACGATTTTCAATTTGTTTCAATTTGGGTTACCTAATTACGGAACTGCCATGATGTACAAAGTACATGATTAATGCTTAATATATGTCCTTTCTTTTCTGCAGCTCTGCCAGACCAAATTGTAGCAAACTGTTCAGATGACACCAGCATTGAAGAGGAAGTGGACACTGGCACTGGCACTGGCATTGAGGAGGAAGTGGACACCAGCAGTGAAGGGCACACCACTGAAAGGCACACCACTGAAAGAGAGAGAGAGTGGACAAAGCTATAGATTGGGACAACATCTCAGGTGAGTACAAAATATTATGACATGACATGACACACTCAATTTGAATGACAATGAAGTAACTAACACATTTGGGTTTCCTTTAAATTACCATTATCATTCATTAAATTTGAAGTATTTGACATTGTCTATTAATTTATATTTTCATTATCAGGTTCTGCAATTGGGTCTCCTGCAATCTAAGTCCATAATTTTGCTGCTGTCCAACTGAAGAACATTGGGCGAAAGGGAAAAGCGAGATGCATGTTGCCAAGGTACACTTTATTTAAAACAATCAGTACATTAATATTGCTATTGTTGTATATAAAATGGTTTATTGCTAATCGTCTAAAGTTAAATGAAGACAAAACAGAAATTCTGCATATCACATCACACTTAAGATCCGGAGATTGTATTTTATAAATGCGTGTTGACGATGCTGAGATTGAACCGTCTTTATATGCACACAATCTTGATGTTCTTTTTTTAAATATCTCAAAATGGAATCACATATATTCATTAAGTAAAATAATTTTGTGGTCATGTTTTTGAACCTGGGCTACATTTGTGTTACGTGTCTATTTCATGAAATATACACCTTTTGCAGTTTCAGGATAATATCAAAATGCTTACATATAAAGGGGATACACCATATATATTTGGAAAGCCTGTACCCTAAGGATTGTAAATATGGTAACTAGAAACAAATATACAGGGTGACCTAAACATTATACAGGGTGTAACAGGGTGTTTTCTTCCACTGTCTAAATTATGCAGTACCTATATGAAGTATGGTTGTATTTGAATAAATTATCCATCCAGCCATATACAATATTAATTGTTCAACTTATTAGGAACGATATATGGCCATGCGTTTTGAGTTGGGCCGGTAAATAGGTGGAGATGTTACACTCGCGCGAGATTTAAGGTGTAATAATGTAATTGTCTCGGTAAACCTATATGTTCAATTTGGTATCAAATTGAAGCTTTGATGGAGAAGAACATATGTAAAGTAAAAAATATGTTCAAATATACTTTGCATTTGCTAATTAGCATTTAATCACCAAGATTGTTGAGGTGGAGGATGATCAGGCGGAGCAAAATTTGATAATGTGACCCCCTGGGGGTCACAAACATGCAATTGTCAAAATATGTTTTGATATTCTTTTTATAACATTGGAGCACTATAATATAACACCCAACAATTGAACTCCAGGTAGTTTATATTTATTTTATCACTAATTTTGTATTGCTGATCATTTCTGATCATCGTTAGTGGTTTCCCATTGACTTCTATGGTAAAACAGGCTTCAAAAGAGACCGGCGCAAAACACTCAACCATTAAATAGATTCCAACTTGTTATATACCAATGGAAAGCTATTACTTTCAGCATTTCAAAAATAAACATGTTTATCATTTTTGGGGTACCACATTTGAATTTTGCACTGTTTAAACAGTTGACATTTTTATTCAAATTAGGCATCGTTTCAAGGTCATAAGTCCCATGGGGATTGGATTTTTTTCAAAATGAAGTATATTTTGAGATTCCCTGTTTTGTAAGCTTTAAGAAAATGTATACTTATGGGGGGATTATTTTAAGTTTGGCAAAGACATAACTTGTAAACCGCATTTCCATGCATTTTACAAGTCTAATAAGCATGTAACGCAAAACCGGCCCAACTTAAAACACATGGCCATACAGGGTGATCAAAATATGCAATATAAAATACTGAAATAATTATATTATGAAGTGATGAAATATATATTGTTATTACAGTAAAGGTGATACATTGATCAAGTTTGAGTATTTACATAATGTACAATTTTAAAGCATTGTTTCACATGACAATTTAATATACAGGGTGTTCAAGCTATCATGTACATTACATGTAGGCCTATAATACATGTTGCCATTACATCATTTGTTTCATCCGTCTGGTCCCTTTTTGTTTTTCCCTTTCATTTGTCTTGTTCCCCTTATGTGATTTTTTTGTCTGTCCATTTTTATTTATTTTTGATGTTCGGGCATCCCTTTAATTTAGGGCTTGTCACTATTGGGCTTGTCCTGGCTCTTCAGCCTATTGTTATAAATAAATAAATAAATAAATTACATCTATCCACTCAATACCTACTCCAGTTACTGATAACATCATCTCAACCTACAGATACAATAGTGGGCATGTATAAAACTATCATTATGATTATAGGTGTTCAAGTATGACAATTGATTACAAATATTTTATACAGGGTGGTGTTAAAAATAACTTTACAAAATCCCTGATAGCACAAAATCATACATATTCTGCAAATCATCATTGTAATTACAAATTTAATTTCGGTTTGCAATTACATAGGACTTGTTCTTTTACATCAAACTCTTTTCTTCCAATTTTCCTTGAAGTAAAATTTTGAAACTTAATTTATGACTGTATGTTACATGGTTCTCGCTTTTGTTAATCAGATTTGAAGATGAGTTAATTAGCTTAATTACTACTTCAGTATGATGTAAGCATGATAAGAAAGCTCTATAAAAGGAAAACGCTCCATTTTCACCCATATATTAGGCAGTTATCTCCTCCTCCTCCACTCCCTCAACCACCCTAACTTATTAAATCAAAAGTGATCGATCTGTTCTCACTTCAGATTATTAAAGGGTATTAGATTACCTTTGAAATAAGAATAAACACAAGTCAATCTGAATCTGATAGATGGTTACACAAATACAATAGCCTAAAGACAAAAAATAAAATAAAATGTAACAAAACCACCTTTATGGGTGCCGAGGTTAAAAACATGACCTTGTCTGTTTGCTTCACATACACTTTACAAAATCAACAAAATGCATCAGTTTCTTGATCAACAAACTACTGTTAAACGTATGTTTATTATTATTGTTCATCAGATACTAATTGTCCTTATGTTTGTATATTTTGAAATGCAGGTAACCTCAATCAATGAAAATGATGTATGCTTGTGTTACATGAAACAGACCACCAACACTTGCTACACTTGGCCTGAAGGAGATGAAGCATTCTACAGACACCCACTAAGTGACATCATTTGTTCTGCCCATTTGCTACTACTGAACAGAACCTCCTACATGAAAGAGATGACAATTAACACAATCAGGCCAACAACAAAAAGGGTTGACTTGCCCTTTCAGGTCAAGAATGTGGGTCGGACTGTCATATTTTTTATTTAATCTTTTAAACAAGCAGATACTACACAAAAACATGATTTATAAAAATCATTTACATGTACCTGTCAAAGTGTTAAAGACCCGCGCCGTGAATACAATTATATATACCTATTATACACAGACCGTCGCCCAACTGACACTGTTTTTGGAAAGCATGTGTAATAGATTCAGCAGTTTACGCAAGTGAAATAAATATACAATGCGACAGTTGATATAAAGTGTGTGAGTAAATGACGATGTTATGTGTTTATACCGTAATTAAACGTACGGTAAACAGAACATGTTTTGCTATTTCTTAAACAAAATATGACATAGAAAAAATAAAACAATGAATAAAATAGCGACCCTAGATTTCCGAAAATCTGGGTCGGTCGGAAAGGGCAAGTCAACTTTTTTTTTGCCTCATGTAGGAATGTAGCAATAGGACTAATATCATCAGCCGGGGGAACCAGTAGTACTGCTTCAAAATGGATAACAATGTTTTAGTCTTCACATGATGAATGATTAATTATGTGCTATATGTGACGCGATCAAGAAGAATGAGTCGGATGTCGGAGGATCCCAAATTGAGATATGGCCAATTCAAAATGGCGGCTTACATAAGTTTTGAGGGAAATTCATGTATACAATTTGACATAACTTTGGAACAAAAAGTCGTATCGACATGGGGTTTTCAGTTTCTGAAAGCTCTAAGTGTCTTATTTGAAACTCTATAAAAAAACCTCATTTTCGACTAGGGTCGACATCCAACTCATTCCTCTTGATCGTGTCACCTATGAAGTTTTGCAACTATGATTGAAAGGGATATTAATGGACTCTAAATGATGGGATCACTGTATAGCAATAACAATAATAGCCAAGAGTAGTTTTAAATTAACCACAACTTTCCAGAAATGACAGATAAAAATAACAATATGTAAAAATGCATGCTTGATATATGTTTGATAATAAAGATTATCTATAGGCCAAACTTCAATATTAAAACAATCACATGATGTAAAGCTTCAAATAGTGGCAGCAAGGGCGCTTAGTCATTTCGGCCGGAGCCGGTGGACGTATATTATTATATTTGTTTTTGTTACACAATTGCTGCCATTAATTGTGCTAAAGTTGTAGAATTCAATACTCTTGAGTAGCACGTTCATACAGAAAACCAAAGTACAATTTGAGATAAGCATTTTAAATTTCCTTTTAAATTGTGTGATATGTGAATCGTCTACTACCACACTCACGGTTATGTTGATGTTTAGGGTAGGATGGGTGAGTATTTAATTGTTTTTTCTTTTCCAAGTCATTCAATAATTTACTGGTGGGAGCTTATTAGGGCAGGGGCACTTATTAGGGATAACACGGTTATAAAGTTTCTTGTAAAAGAAAATTTCAATTTGGCAACTCTATAAATACAAGCCATGCTTTACGGTACTTACCTTGTCAAAAAGTGTTGCGTGTGACTGTGGTCCATCATGTAAGTTTGTTTGATTATGGTTGCGAGTCTACAGTCATCAAAAAAAGTAACTATACAGGTAATAAATGGGCTTTTAACTCTAAAAATATTATCCTACCTACAAATATTAAATAATAAAGTTGTTAAGAAATTTATCTTCGTTAATGAGATATTGCACGCTAGGATTGGGTGATTTTAAGGGAAGTGACACTCCAAAATGTAAGGTGTAGTCTGAATTGCATTTTCACATTTGTCTTTTCCACACACGGACCCAGCTACCGTTACGTGTGGTACATTGGGGATGCATGCACAGGTTGGATAGTCGACACACGCTACTTGTCATACTCTCCCCCGTGTTGAAAAGAAAAATGTGAACATGAAATTGTGACTTAACCTTACATTTTGGAGTGTCACTTCTTCAATATTCAACCGATCCTAGCGTGCAAAATCTCATATTAAAGAAGATAAATTTCTCAACAACTCTATTATCTAATATTTTTAGGTAGGATATATATTTATAGAGTTAAAAGCCCATCTATTACTTGTATACCGGTAGTTACTTTTTTATGACTGTATAATCAGCATGCATGAGGATTGTACATTTTGACCATTTTGGAAATTCCGAATCTTCATACATGTACTTGCAGCTTTGTAAAATAAATCAAGTGTTTATTAAAAATGGACCTACAAAATCAGTACTTGAACTCAGTAGTCTTGGGTAACTTGGGTCATCTTTATTCCTGAAATGGCTAACCTTTTAGGAACATACTTTATTCTGTTCATGTTTAACAAAGCTAGATAGAAGATTAAGGGGTCTTCCAAAATTATCGCCATTTTCATATATGTACAGAGCGTGCGTAACTTTTTTGAGTTACATACGCAATAAATGGCAACAATTTCATGGCTTGATAAAAAATGCCTACCTCTCAAGATCGCCATTTAAGATATGTACGCTTAGGGTATTTTTTACCCTCCTGTTACGTACAACTGTATGTGAAAATGATGGACGACCTATACAAATAGTTGAATTATGTCCATTGTCCATAGTATTGAGACAGTGACTAAATAGTCTCGATGCTAATTTTATGCTTTTCAACTCTTGAACATTAACGGAACATTTTGTATGCTACCATTATGACTTGTTTTATTACTGCAGCTTAAGGAGGACTCAAGAAGTCACTTTTTTGTATTTTGTATACTATTGGAAATGAAATGGGTCAGAGAATCCATTTTGGCATCAATTTTGATCAAACATGTTGATATTTTGAGAAAATCACTTTTTGACACATTTCTTTACGACAAGGCTAACAACAATAATTTAGAGTAACAATGACCAACGCACTTGATTTAAGTTGATTATGATGCAAAACAATAATTGAGGGACAAATTTCTCATTTTTGGACCTCATCTTGTAGTTTTTGAAATTTAGCAAAACAATCTTTGGCACTTTTTTGTCAACATTTCAAAACATACAAGTTTGGATTCTCTGACCCATTTCATTTCCAAAATGCTTTTATATGTATTTGATTAACCCTAACCTCCCAAGTCACATTTTGAAGAATTTTTTTTCAACTACAAAAACGCGGACAAAAAGAGTGGTGCCGCCACCGGGGCTCGAACCCACAACCTCTCGGTTGCGAGACGAACGCTCTACCAGTGCGCCACGGGGCCAACCATACTCAAGCCAGTGTATTGGCCCGACTATGTAGCCTGGGGCCATTATTTCATCGAAAAAGTGCCAAGACAGACTTTACCGTGGACATTTGCAGCATTGAGGATGGTTAGGATTAATAAAATCATACATGGAAAATTTTGTAAAAAGTAGAAGAAAAAAAAAGATTTTTTTTCTTCTTCTGTTAACCCTAACCTCCTAAGTCACATTTTGAAGATTTTTTTTTTTTCAATGACAAAAACGCGGACAAAAAGAGTGGCGCCGCCACCGGGGCTCGAACCCACAACCGACGAACGCTCTACCAGTGCGCCACAGGAGCCAACCATACTCGGGCCAGTGTATTGGCCCGACTATGTAGCCTGGGGCCATTATTTCATTTCAGCTGGCACAGACAGACTTTACCGTGGACATTTGCCGCATTGAGGATGGTTAGGGATAATTATAGATATTCAACAAATAAAACTTGATAAATCTTAATACTTTAGATTACCAACACTTCCATTATAAATGACGTGGCCAAAGAAGATTTTGATGTCTTCCCACAATGTATTGCGCAGTCGCCAGCCAACTGAAGCTTTTTTCACACAATGCATGTGTCAAGCTCTTAAGTTTTAGAAATTCAATTCCAATTATGAATGCGCTATGAAGTCATGATTGTGTGCATATGGGATTGGGAACCAAGACAAATTGAAGGCCAAAATTAGGTCATTTCGCAAAAACGCAATGCATTGTGAAGGTGTCTTTCAAATGTTCTTTGTGATGTGCCCTTCTATTTCTAAAGAATGCTGCCATTCTCTTATCACTTAATTCCCATTTGACACTTGTATAGGCCAGGAGCCAGACAAGTGTGTATTCATTCAATAAACGCTAAAGGCTCCAGCCCTATTTTGATAAGGTTTTAAACACTCATACATATAAACACCCTAAATAGTCATGCTGATTATATGCTTTTTACAACTCTTCCATTATAAGTGACATGTGCCTTCTATTTCAAAGGATTGCTACTTGTGTTATAACTTATTTCCAATTTGATGCCTTTGTAGGCCAGGAGTGAAGTTATATTTAGTGAAATTATTATTAGTTATTAGTTATAATTATCCCTAACCAGACAGGCTAGTGTGGAAACCAAGAGAGGGGGACATACAATTACCCTAAATCATTGACGTGAATCTCCAGTTAACCACTCGGCTAACCTACCAACGCCCTCCTGAGCACTTTTTCAGTTTTGTTGATGGCGTCATTGAATTAAATGCTGTACCTTACACGTAAACAATATTTCCTGCCGTAGTGAATCGTACGTTCCAGGAAGGTCAGGGTTACCAAGCTCCACTGTACATGGTGTGTTTTAACCCTAACCAACCAGATATGTTTTTTTATGGAAATCTGAGTGTCTAAATTCTCCCAACTGACCCTCTGTTCACTGTGACACTTCCCTAACCGCTCAACTAACCTGCCAACGCTCACCCGGGCAGCAATTTCATACACAATAACAGATTCCAGAAATCTTAGTGTTAATGAACAATTTTGTATCCGTAAGAAATGCTTTCATTGTACAACTGGTTTCGTTAATGCCACTAAGTGTGCCTTAATAAACTTATTATATAACAACTTATTGCATAGTCCTTTTCCATTATTTGCTTGCGTAAATTGTACTTTTAATTCAATATTCAATATTTTCCCCATTTGATAATAGTACCACAGACCACAACTACAAGAAAGCTATTCCAATAAATGACAACATGATGCAAGTTTGTACTTCCAAATTATCAATGCATTGACCTCGTAACAGTCGAAATGAAGTTAATTGTGAATATTGTTTCCCAAATAACCAAACAAAATGAAATCTTGATTATAAATAACCCTCTTTGATAGACTCTTCACTTTAGACAGATTAATTCAAAGATATAGCAGATCATGGACAGCTGCCAAAAGGAGTCTTTTAATCAAACATAAACAAAACAAAAATTGTAAAAGTGAAGAACATGCTCTTGAAATATGATCTTCATAAACCCATATTTATTGCAGTCGCCTTCTTTTTGACTAGCACTGTAATGATAAAATACAAGGGTAATTCAATCAATTCAACCTCTACACCCCAAAAAGTTACTCTACTTTTTTCAAGGGCAGTAGAAATCTGTCAAATAATTTGAACAACTAAATTATTAGATGAACTCGCGGATGCGAATTACATAAAAATATTCAAAGTATTTCCGACAACTGTCTCCCTCGGTGTTTTATTACACATAATCACAAGCACTCCAGACAATGAATGTAAATTTTCAGATCTATAATGGTTTCTGGGAGTGAGTGTCTGGTAATTTATTGAGAAATTATTTCATGACAACAATATAGGCTATGTGGCATTTTACGATGCACTTGCCTTCTACAGAAAATGTCATCCAGCCATCCCTTAATTTACAAGTCGCTACTTCATACATACATACATACGAAAGGCTTTTATACCGCGCCATTTCTATAAGACCATCAAACCTCTTGAACCTAATTACCTCTCTGAACTTCATCAACCACTAACAGCAACTCTATCGGCGACTCATGGTTCCGGTTGGATCCAAATCATGCCTACACATAACCAACCCATAATCAATGCCAACCACAATAATCACTAAATAGGAGAACCGCCAAATAGGAGAACCGCCAAATCCGAAAACCGCTAAACCCGAGAACCGCTCTAGTTTATGATGGGCTTGTTACGATGATTATAGAATCAAGAGAATTATTGGAATTTGAACTCTAAATCTTTAGGCGACGAAAAAAACCACCCTGTTTTACGGGCGAACAACCCTGTCAAGTAGGGTCGGTCGGTTGGTTTTTTTTAATTTTTTTTTTTTTTTAATTTTTTTTTTTTTTTTTTTTTTCAAACCTAAAATGTCACCAAAATCTGCAAAAATCTGGATTTTTGTTATAAATTTGTGAAAAAAATGTTCAACAGATTTTCGGCCAATTTTTTCTTCTTCAAATTTGTGGGAACAAAATTCTACAGATTTTCAGCCTAAAACCTGCTGATTTTAAAAGAAACGAGAACTTACAACAACAACAAAAATCTTGAAAAATACAAAAAGTCGCTCGGTCAGGCCCGTAAAACAGGTTTTTTTGTCCTTGCCTTAGATGCAGTTCTAACACTTCGATACCAATAACCCTTGTTAGCTCAGTTGGTAGAGCATCCATCTGGTGTTAGGGAGGTTGCGGGTTCATATCCCTGTAAAGTAAATGAATTGACTACCACACAGGAAAGATCGATTAATATTATTATTATGATGATATCTGTTGGCTAGCGGGAACTCATATTAAAATTTAATCTTGATAGGATGGATGACTGATTCCACTCAAATCGGAGAAAATTGCTACTACATTATCCCATATACCTTGAAAACTGCACATTTATTTTGATAGACATATGACGCTATTTTACAGACGATCTGAGAAAATTATCATAATTTATCATAACATGGGACCATGTTATTAACGTAGGCTTATGCACAGTATAGAAGACTCTTATCCAAAATTTGTAAAATTCCTGATGTAACCCCTTATAACATTAAATTGATAAGTTAGACTAATACTGGAACTTACTTCCTACAACTGCTACGTTGCGTGTGATACCATCACACTTCATCAGGCAACTGTCCCTCTGATGATGTTGGGTCACGTGATAGATGAAGACGGTTGCAATACCCCAAAAGGGCCCGGTCCCAGGTGTGTGATAGCTGAAATCGTAGTCCTCCTGACTTGTTCAAAAAAGGTAGCTCAACCCTCTTCCATCATTAGTGGGACAGTTGCCTGATGAAGTGTGATGGTTTCACACGCAACGTAGCAGTAGTAAAAAGGTAAGTTCCAGTATTATTAGTCTAGCTCAGGCCTTCTCAATTAGATTTTGTGAAGCACCACTTTTGAGATGTTAGTGATCTAGAAGGGCCACTATCCCTGCGAGCGTAGCGATCGAATAACGGGTGGGGTCCATGGGCCCGCGTTAGGGCCCCTGAAAGCTCATGGGTTTACCCTCTTTTAAGAGGCTATGGAGAGCTATATTTGCATGCATATATGGTACAAGAAATACAGAGATGTTGATGGTAAAATGTACAAAAAATGGTAGCAAATGTAGTTAGTGGCTGAAGTGGCTCTTCATGCTTCTTGCGATCTGGTTGAAGTTGGGGATATATTTCTTCTTTTTTTTATTTTTTATTTTTTTATTTATTTATTCATTTTTAATTTGATTTAATTTGTATTTATTTTATTTTTTCATGCGTCCTTCAGCGCGCCACTCGGACTGATGCAATGCGCCACAAGTCGCGCACGTGCCACCATTTGAGAAGGCCTGGTCTAGCTTATCTATTCATTTCCTAGCAACTGGATGACTGATAACATCCATACCTGTATAACATTATTTAAACCCAACTCTAAAAAGGTACCTAACCCCCCTCAAAAAAGTTTTGAATTTATTTCAATTGCATATATTTCATACATTTCATTATGATCATAGGGTTTTGCACTTCATTGAAAAGATGACACGTTTATCTTTCCATCGATACCCCATTTGTAGCAATCACTTGTTTTCAGCAACTTGCTTGAGAATATAAGCAGGTCTTTATCTGAATGTGCCAAAACCACCACTACTTAGTGCTCAAAAGTAAAAAAGGCATCTCTCTACACTAAAGTTGTCAATGTTTACACTAAAGTTGTCAACAGGCGCGGCGGAGCGTATTTTGAAATTGGGGGCACGTAAATTACGATCATTCAAGCAAAACGAGCGGAGCGAGTGAAGCGCCTTGCGGCATGGGGTCCGGGGCCCACTTAAGGGTCCGGGAAATTTTTGGTTTTGATATGCGCTCAGGGGCCATTTCATGGCATATTTTGATATAATTAACACATTCATGACATTGTAAAGGCCCACGAAGTTGTACTTTATAGAGCAATAAAAAGTGGTTGAGCCATGAAACAAATGATTGCTAGAAATGTGATAGAGTGAATTGATATGTCACACAATATGAGTCTATCACAAACAAAATATCTGAAAAATTGTCGATTGAAAACAAATCTAAACTTTTTATGAGAAGTTTATAACTGTATTTACTATTAATACGACAGAGGCCCATATTTACCTACGTGCTACTTTGTACAATATCAACTGAAATAAATAAATACACTGTTAAAATGATACAATTATTTATATTTTCTCCAGACTAATCTAACAACTCTACAAATAGTATAATCACTGTCAAAACATAGAGATTTTGATATATGCACAATAAAAGATAATACAAGTTTTCTGACAATTATATGTACACACAAACCGAGCCACCATATTATACAAATATATACTGCCATGAGAGACTCTGGTTAAAACTACCATAGTTTTAATCCAGAGACTCGAATAAAGGCAGTATATATTTGTTTTATATACGTCATTCATATATTTCTAGTTCCATAAAGTTAAAATTCAAAATTCATCTGGTAAGTTCCAATTTTCATCAGTTAAAAAGTTTTAAAAGTTCAGTTCAAAGGCAGTGCATCGAATGATCGTCACGCTGCGCCCGGGGATGCAAACCGTGCGCCCCTCGCGTCACGCGGAGTACAACGCCGCGTGAAACTACCGGCGTACAGTGCGCCGTAAATAGTCTTCTTGGGAGCCGTAAATAGTACTTTTAGAAGCCGTAAATAGTACTTTTGGCAAAATAGCGTATTTATTTTTGATCATGTGACCCACTTTTAACCAATCAATGAACAAGAATATATGAATGACGTATATAACAGAAAATATATACACGATGATCCAATACCTAAATAACCAGTGAAACATGTAAAATAATACCAGTCAAGAAAAAAACATAGATTTACCTTCTCTAGAATGTTAAAACGTGACCCGTCACATCAAAATGGACATGTTGGAGGCCCAAGTCAAATCTGTATTACTGGTATGACTTAGAAGAGCACATTTTAAGCTTTGAGATGATACCATTTTGAAGGTAATTGGTCTTTGTAATCATAAGATATGATTTGAAGAAGCATATTTCTTCCCATTATTTTCATTATATTTCACCAAATATACTGGCCTGTATCTCAAAACTGTGTTTGCCGACAACATGTCCTTTTGACGTGACTGGACACAAATTAGACTTGACGAAAAAAAACGGGTTGGTATTCATTTGCACATGAACATTTTATCACCAATTTCTAAAACAAAGAGTCGGTTGGACCCGTACAACAGGTTGGGTTTTATTTTTGTCGCCTTACCCTGGGGTCTATCTTAATTTAAAAACACCAACGGGTATTGGAAGTACGCAAAATGGTATTTGGTGGTGTGCACTCTATGGCAAAACATGGATGGGAGGTGTGTTATGCCGGCGTGTATAAGCCTGATGCTCTCTTCATGGGTGCAGCCACCATGTATTTTGAGATATTGTGCCAGTTAGCAATCAATCTAAGCGTGAAACTGGTCGTGATAAGATTTAATTATACATAGATTTAATTTCAACACTGCCTGTGAATTTACGCCAGCAAATCAATGTGATGTGATGTATCAATGGATGAGTTGTGAAGAGGCCCAGGGGCCACTCGTGTATGAAAGTTGTAATCATCCGTGTGAATCCACTCTCAAAAATTACCCTTAACACAGATTCTCAATGTAGGAAAAAGTGACACTTAACAAAAAAGGATTATAGCTTGACGAATCATACTCGTAACAAAGGATATAGGTTCTGAAGACAGAGTTTAGACTGAATCAATGTATGAAGTAATTGTGGGATTCAGTTTTGTTAGTAAATTTGTCTGGTAGGCCTAACCATTTTCGGCTATATTTAAAATGATGACACGTGACGATCGGCCCAAGCAACCTTTAGCGCGGATTCAGGTGTGATTCTCTGAAATCTATGATTTGTATACTTTTATCCTGTGCGGACCTGCGTTGTTGTCTTCGTTCACGCGGATGATAACAACATTATACATGACTGCCCCCCCAGGTGTAGAGGTCATAACACAGTGAACCAGCATACAAACAAATGTCAGTATGTTCCACTGTCTAATCACTGTTATACTGGCAGTTTACTTATGACCGGTCATAAATTCTCCAATTTCCAAATTAGGCAGGCCAGTTAATCATGCCCTAAAGCACTGTTTGGATACAAATCCCACACATGGCCCTGTCTTTAGTTAACAAACTTACAGCCTGAAAATGGACACTTTATGGCCTCGGGATCTTTGATCTGCAATACAAAATTATTAATGCAGCGGCAGCAATTTGAATCTTGAACCTACCCTCCTCAAGCCATCATCTGTATTCACCTTCTTTCAGGGGAAAATGGGTCAAGAGTAGGTCTTTTCCTGCAATTTTAGGGTGAAGATTCACCTCAGTGCACTTTATTCGTTCTACAGTAATATATACATGTCTAAACCAGGCACCATGATTGAAGTCATGGATTCTCACTTAATGGATCATTTAAGGTGACACATCTCAAAAAAACTATGTATGGGAGAAGTTGAAATGTAGGTGAAGATTCGTCATAGATTCACCTTTCCAAAATATAAATTAGTTCAAGATTCACCACCTCAAAAATACAACTAGGCAAAGATAAGGAGTCTAATCTTTGACCAACTTCAGGAGGGTAGGTTCATGATGCACATTGACGCCTGCATAAGGCAGTGGATCATAATGGTAGCAATGATTCTGAAATATTTGGGGTCAGAGGTTATTTGCCACATTCCACTGATTGGTCCCAATGTATCAAAGGACTATATCTCTTCACACAAAAGTAGCGTTGTGCTCCGCCGTGGATGATTCTACGATGTTTGGATCAGACTCGCTCTTCCTCATGTTATCACTGTAAAACAGAAAAATTGAAACCATAAATTATTTGTAGGGGGATTTCAATATTATTTTTACAACAAAAAGCGTAAAAAGACTGAAAAGTGTCTTTAACAAATTACTGTAAAACGTCCTATCTTTGAATGGCAGCAAAATTAATTGGCTCTGACAATCCTGAATAAATTCGTGATTTTGAGTTAGTTTGCACATACTTTTCATTAACTGATTTAATAGTTTGCCAGTGGAATTACTAAGAGGGAAAGGGGAAATAGTTGCACCTCTCTGCTCCCCCTTCTACCAAATATCACCAAATTTGTGATTTGGGGTTCCTTTACATACGACTATAATTTGTTAACTGCTTTTATACATTACCGGTGTAATAAAGGGGGAAAGGGGAGATAGTAAGGCTACTCCCCTCCCCCTATAGCTAATACATTTTAAATTGTGCCCTTTTAAACCTCTAATTGGGTAAGTTTGCCCTCTGACAAATTTTGCCCCCTCTGGAAAAATCACCCCTGTTATGCCTTGCTACCGAGCATCTTGCTACCGAGCGTCTTGCTACCGAGCGTCTTTCTAACAAATTCTGGTGCAAATAATACATATATAATTTATTAAAATTGTGTTCATATTTGGTATTGTTTACTATGGGGCGGAGGGCAACTTGTTGGAATCCTTGAATGCCAAAGTAGACAGCCCCAAGTGGCAACAAGAAATTGAAAGGGAATCGTCATCGCAATGGCAGTTAAATATTTCAAAAACTGCTTAGCAGTAGCCCATCTTGGAAGGAAGTGGCAAATGTTTTTAAATTTTCAAAAATATTTGGGTTTTGGGTTACAGGGTGGATAAAAAAGGACAAGCTAAAACAACCTTACATGTGTACGCATAATAGCAATTTCCGGCCCTGGATCGTATCAAACCATAAGGTAAACAACAACAAGTATGAACGCAACTTTACAATTGTTTTAAAAACTTGCAAGCAGTTAGTAAATTGTTATATATATATATATATATATATATATATATATATATCATTAGTATGGATCTTTGCAACCACTTGTCTGTCCTATTTGACACCTTTGTAAATACCTCACATCCTGGCTACCTGTTCATGCCCAAATCCTCACTTATTTAGCGACCCATTGAATTTGTGTAGCGATCACATAACACAATTTAAGCAGCCCTGCAACCTGGCAACAATCAATTTACATATGATGAAAGCGAATCATGATCATAGAACTAACTAAGAGAATCATGATTTCAGCCATTTTTATTTTGTTGATCACTGATAGAGATGGATGTCAGATGATACTTATGTTTAACAAATCTTAAGTCCATATTTTTATTCAAGAGGCATATAGGATATAGCTCCTTCACTTCTGGGTGATGTCAAAACCTTTTTGATTTCCCCTCGTACACTGGTAAGGCAAACCAGGGTTCGAGAAGTCATGATTCTCTTCATTATATCTATGCTAATTTAAGCCCCAATATACATTGCACCCCATCTCCTTTAGATGAATCCAACATAGACCAAAATATAAGCATCCTCCTCCTCCTCAAATGTAAGCACCATCATCCTTCATGATGCAAACCTACATGGACAAAATGTGAGCATCGCCATAGAGAGCCCACGCCATGGCTCCCTCACACCTCTAGACTCGGTTCCGTCATCCCCTGCAACGTCGCCTTTTGTGCGCATGCATTGGCCTCGTTGAGGGGGACACACAAAAATTACTCATGAGTCACAGTGATTCGATACGCAATGCGACGCAGCGGCGGCTGTGCGTGCGTGTGTTGCGCATCTCAAAATCGACCCGCGCGATAACATGATGGAATGCGATCACACGCACATCGCGCAGATCGCAAAAAGCCAGGCATCATTCGAACCGTTTGATTTCAGTCTCCAACACAGCACAGCTTCGCGTCAGTGCGCCATGTTATTAGGAGACAGAAGGATTTTGTCTACTCACAGCCCTCTCCTATGGATATAATACCAACACGATCTGTTTACAAACCCCCACCATTGTATATATTCCATATCACCAGTATACATATGTATACAATGTTTGGCCCCTTAACTCTATTCCAGGTTAGAACCAATGAGTCACCGTGCATTTTACCTCAAAACTCGAATATATCACCGAGGGCTGTCTCAAATTGCAGACTGTTGGATCGCTGTCGTCTAGTTTACACATAGATAATGATAAAAATCACCTTTTACGACCTCTTTTTCTTCTATCATGAACATATTTGTGTTAAGAGAAACAATTGTTGTAACACTTGATCATAACACAAATTGTATTATAAAACTTAAACATGATCAAATTATACTTTAATACATCACCTACAAAAAAAATACTTATGAAGCTATGAAGGACAAACACTACAGCGTCTTTGAAATAAAACCCACTTGCTGAAGCTTTAGTAAAGAGCATTAAAAGCATTAAAGCTTAGAAATGATCACAGCAAACATACATGTATGAGAAAAGCATGCCACTAGAGGGCAGTAGAACTCATTCCTTGATAATGATATGATGAGAGAGGGCAGCAAATAGGCCTGCTGGATTGATGGATGAAATAATCACTTTAAATACTTCCAAATTTCAGAGTAGTACAGATTTTTCAATCTTTCAAAATCTTTGACCCAACCTAAGAGGTCCGTTTGTCCGTAGAACAGCGTTTGTTTTTTTCCTTCGCTTTATAGCAATTTGCGTTCAAGTTAATGAATTGTAAGTCAAGAATTGCCAATCCAAAACTGGTAAGTAAAAAGTATGAAAGGCCCACATGAATGACATCAAATAGCATGTGCTTTCTTCATTCGCAATTGGTCTTCTATCGCAATTCCAAGACCAACTATTTAACCAATTACATAATAAGGACACTATATGCCCTTCCAAGATATGCTGCCGCTCTCACCGCACTCATAAAAGACATCCAAAGTTTACTTTATATGGTCAAAAATGAGATCAAAGTAGTCTACATGCTGCCAATGTTTTTGATAAATTCAAAGGTCAACCAAAATGTTGATTCAAGTATGTTTTATTCGATGGAGGATATTGTAAAAAACAAAATACAAAAAGAATTACCTTTTAATATTGTCCAGGAAACAAAATAAAGGGTTTCTAAGCATGTATAATTTGTATCATATATATTGACAATGGCAGTGTAACCCAGACTCGCGCACAGAACCTCAATAGGTCGATAACATAAGCATCTACTGATGACTTTTGTTTGTTCAGACCTATCAACCAAGACCCTGACCAAGTTGGAGTTACATAGTAAAGCGTCATCTATGTACAGTACATCCCACACTAAAAAAGAAACACTGGCAACCATGATTGGTTTATATATATATTTTTCCCTGGACAATATTTAAGGGGTATTTTTTACATTACATTTTTCTAAACATACACCATTTAATAATACATACTCGGATCACCATTTTGGTCTGAGCTTTAACAAAATATAATCCAGACTTACATCATTGTTTTAGTCATCCACTGAACGGGATCTATATCAACATTGAAGACATTCACATATCTTATATTAACAAATGTACTGATATGAATGAGGATGTTTTTAAGGTTGAATAATGAAATGTGAGGTTGTGTACAATTATGATTAAGTACTTTGAGTAGCAGTGAACCAATCAATTGGCTCATAACTTATTATAAAAAGCTTTGTCGCTCTGTTATCACATACAGGAAATAAGGATCAACACAAGTTGTAGTTGAGGTGACGCATCTAATTCTGAATGCATTGTCGCTCTGCAATGGCTACAACACAATGGGACTAGTGTTACATCATGCGTGTGAAATCTGACATTGTCGCGGGCACAGATACAGTGTATTTGGTGCCAATCAGGGGATTTGTTGTCTTTCTAAGCGACTTTATTTGTGCATTATTTTATGTGCACTTTTATGCCATCAAATCAATGTGATGACATGATTTGCGCATATACCTGCATCTATGGATGAGTTTTGTGGAGCCCATTGATGCAGGGAACTAGCATAGGCAGATACCAGCTCTCAAGGTGCTATGATCTGATATAGATCAACACATGTCCCATAAGTCCAGGTGCCAGAGTGTTACTGTGAGGGCTCAAAGTGGTAACAATACCTAACAAATCCTGGAAATCCAAAATGTGTGAAACAAACTTTGTGATCACGCATGAGAATGAACATCATTTAAAATAAACCTGAAAAGTGTGTAAAATTGGGCCAGAAAGTGTGGACATTTTGAACAAAACACAACACATGAATTGAGGTTTAAAGTTAAAGTTCTCATGCCTGTGTAATTCATCATGTTTCATCTTAAAGTGAAAAAAAAGTTGAAAGGCCTATAGTCTATTTATTATTGTCTGTGCAGTGACTTCAGTGTTTATTCAAGTGATTATTGCAGCACTTTCACACAAGTGCTACAATTTGTCATTGATTGCAACTAAACACACATCAGTGGATAAGAGTTACAGTCAGCGGCAAAACAAGTTCAGCACTGGTCCAATACCCCCTTGCTATAGTCTATTTGGCCATCGTAAGACAGTGTCGTAACTGCGTATTCTACTAATTGCCGCACATAACGTGCGCGCCTACTCGAGGCACTGGCGTACACACACAAGCATTAAAAGACGGAAGATACATACGCGTGCGTAAAAGCTGCACCTGTTAAGTTACATCACTGTCCAGAGGAAGCCAAATAGAGTATAGATAATGAGCGTGTGGTCAGTAACATTCATGACGCCACATAAAACAACCAGGCCAATCGGATGTGTCGCATTAGTAGGTCAAAGTTGTGCAGATCCTCTTATAACCAGTAGGAACAGAACTTGCAGGTTTATGCTTTAACACTTTCCACACAGCTATTGTTTCAGCATTATATACATAACAGATTTTTTCAGAAACCATTCGCAATTTTTAGAAGTCTATCTCAAGGATTACCAAACCAATACCAGGCATGTCTGTACTTATTGAAATGCATTTCTCATGGTGATTCCAAATATGGTGATGAACTTCAATAATTTTGACATTTTTGAAACATTCTGTGACATTTTGGAACTGTCGTCTGCTGACGCCTGCAGCATGGAAAATGCTGAAGTTCTTTGTGATTGACTGTAATAAACTCCATTCAAATAGCTTCTGTCATAGCTTAGGTCAATGGTCTGTATAATACCTACCTTGGTGTTGGTGCTGATATCTGATCCTTTGTGAAATGGGCACTCTTAGGTCTCGCACTTTTTGTTTTGTTTGGTCTCATTCTAGGTGGCGGCATCAACTGCAAAAGTTATAAGAAAGGACATGTAATGACATTATCAATGGCCGTTTCAAATCCATTCAAATTAAGCCAAAACAATACAATTATCACATTCATTTCTGCTCTGGGGCAAGAGAAATCATGTGGGGGTCAACATTACCTAAAATAAGCTTAATTTGGTCAGAAATTAGTCATTTCAGACTAATTTAAAGCTAATTTTAGGTAATTTTAACATTATAAGTCAATTTTTAATATTGGGGGACATTATTTGGCGGACAAATGGGATGAGGCTTGAGATGACTAGGGGAAGTGGGCAAGGATCGTGACTGGGGGAGCATTGCCCACCCCCCTGTGGTGCTGCCACTGGTTCTAAAATCAAGTTTAGTCAGTTACTTTTTAAACTCGTTACCAAAATGTTTCACATATCCATTTTCATATGAAATAATTCCAAGGAGGTACATTCACAAACAAATGTATCACTATACTACAACAATGCAGGCCACATTCTACACAGTTCAACAAAAATAAGTTCCCCTTTAGATTATGCCTGATATTTTTAAAGTGAGTAACTCCATCGAAACAATTGTTAGCATACATAAAGTGTGTGTTCACAGCAACACTAGAATGGAGCTATTACTTAGCAGGTGCTGTAATGCTTGATTGAGCACACATTGAATGGCGGAATACCCCAATTCAAAAGTTGCTAAAAGTTCAATATCGCGTATGCTCATTCAAGCAGTACCTGTGCGGTGTTCAAGCAAAGACCCGTGTTCAAGCTGCTTAACCATCCTCCTTCAATACATCATTTAGCAACTTTTGAATTGAGGTATTCCTCCATTCAATGTGTGCTCATGTTCAAGCAATACAACACCTACGTAGTTATAGCTCCGTTCTAGTGTTACTGTGAACACATACATTATGTGTGCCAAAAATCGTTTAGATGGAGTAACTCATTTTAAGAATATCAGGCATAATCTAAAGGAGAACTTATTTTTGTTGAACTGTGTATATCAAGTGATGCACATGTTTTTTTAGTACTGTGATCAGTCAGTGACTCAGTGATTCCATTGTCTCCATGAAACAGAGTGGATCATATAGAGCAATGCAGGGCACATTCTCTCTGGGGAAGTGATGCACATGTTTTTTTAGTACTGTGATCAGTCAATCACTTGATAATATCTTTGTCTCATAGAAGAGAAGCATTAAAGAGCAATGAAAGAGGCATTTCTTCCACCAGACAGTGATGGGGATGATTTTTAGTACTTCAATCAAATTTCACAGTGCTTATGGTTGGTTAAATCACAGATAAGCAAGACGGGATGGATAAGTGGGTATTTTCACACAACATTTCATGGAGATAATCCGGGAGAAAATCATCCCGCTATTGAGGATCTATGGTTAAATAAAGGATACAATACTCATTCTTTAAAATCAGTCACTGTACTGTAGAGCCCAGCCATGCATCAAGTGTTTGATGGAATAAAGTGCATCATACAATTACAATGAGGTTCCTCTTTCTACCGTGTAATTGATGCACGTTTGAAGCAATGTGTGTTTCAGTCCAAGGTCGCTCAACACAAAAGCCGATGTAGCCTTCCAGATGCATTAAATCAATTTCAAAAGATGTGCTATTGTCCATCCCATCGCACGCACTCATCATGGGTTCGAGTTTATGTGTAATCAAAAACTGGGTGAAATAAGTGTCTACAAACTTCACAAATAGCGTTACATCTATCGCATCGGTGAATGTGTGTATTAAATTAATATGTTTCAAATATATTAGAAGTATTTTAACTTTCACCGTTGCTTTTTTCATCAAACTAATTTTATGTATCCCGTTAGCTAGTATTAGATACTGTAGTTGGCGCAATAGACTATCAATACCCAATCTGTTTACCGGGTTTTTCAAACATGCTAGTCAAACAGGTGTGTGCGAAACAGACATAGATCATCTCACACAACATTTCAATGGAGATAATCTGGGAGATAATCATCCCCTCTATTGAGGATCTATGGTTAAATAAAGGATACAATACTCATTCTTTAAAATCAGTCACTGTACTATAGAGCCCAGCCATACATCAAGTCTTTGACGGAATAAAGTGCATCATACAATTACAATGAGGTTCCTTTTTCTACCGTGTAACTGATGCATGCCTGGGACCTAAACTACACTTTATCCAAAATATATTTTAAAAGTGCCATTAATGAAATTCTATAGATAATGCCAGTGGGGGGGGGGGGGGAATTATCTTACCAATTCATCGCTAGACTTTGAATGTTTCATGCTCAACTGAGGCGACGACATCGGCGACGGCTTCTGAGGGCTACGTCGTCCCATCCTCGGTGAAGGAGGAGGCGTCAAGAATTCTGCTGAATAATCTACGTCATCGTCGTCTAGACTATCCCCAGAACTCCAGAAGGAATGTCTGAACGAGCTTCGTAGTGATCCAAGAATACCACTCTTAGATTTAGGTCTGGATTTGACGACATCATGAATTTCTTGCTGCCTGTTCCGAAGATGTTTCAATGCAGCTGAGTGGATATAAACAAGATTTTATTATTGTATGGCCAATAAAAATGTTTCCAGTTCCCCATACAAAAAGCTTTTAAACTAATTTCCTGTGCACTCCTTGTGTACTATCTTTTTCGAATGTGTACTGATTGAAATATGTATGTCAATATGATAGTTTTGTGACATTTAAAGTCAATGGCATGACTTAAGTGGTTTTTATGAAATTACTGTTTAGGTCAAGTAACAAAAATAACATGTTTCTCGTCCGGACTTTTTAAAAAATCAGTGAGGGCGGCCCTTACTTTTTGTGATTTTTGGATTTTTTGTGATTTTTCAGAAGCCAAATTACAAGCTTTTTGCAAGAATTGTTTCAATTTTCGTATCACTATCTATGCCAACGAGTGTTTCTCACGTCTTTTTCATTGAAATATACGGTAGTTGAAAATGATGGACACACTCACACACAACAAAGACAGGTATGATTTTTGATTTATTTATTTTTGAACTTTTTTTTGAATTTTTTTGAATTTTTGAAAATAACAAATAACAAAAATATTGGGCGGGGACGTGAAACACGTAATTTTTGTTACTTGGCCTTATATATCTTTCAATTTTACCTGTTGGTGTCCCTTGCAGTAACTCTGTGTGGGAAAAATAAAACAAACAATATCATTACCAAGGCAACGGATGAAAATGTACAATATTGAATTTTCTGTTTGATTTTCTTTTAATCCCATATAGCTTGATAGGCATGAATGAACATCAAAAGATACCAAATCTTTACATTTTTGGACAAATTTTGCTCAATTAGGTTCTATTGAGGTACATATCGTGGGTTCAGTGCCAGAAGGCCGTAACTCAACTTTTGGGCATTTTGATATTTTGGTACAAAAATAATCCATATAACCTAGATTTTCAGAACCATAAAGGGATAACTCATAAACACTCTGAATTTGACTAAAATTAGAGTTATAAGTTGGGTGCTACAGTGTATTGTAATGAGGCCCAAATATTTGAAAGTCGATTATCTCAAAATAGCATTTCTTGAGTTACGCGCCTTCTGCCGCTCAACCCTCGATATACGATTTTGTTATTTTTTCCTTTGAAGAGCTTGACATGTCCAAATACCAGTATTGTGTTTCATAGTCAAATTTAGGATCATATTCATTATAAAAAGATTAAGTTTTGTCTCTTGAAAAGAAAAGAGCAGGATAAGTTTCGGAAATAAGGGTGCACAATTCACACAAACTACCTAACAGCGGGAATGAGCTGCAGAATTTCTGAGGATTTTATCATCTTTCCTGAAGAATTATGTTTCCATGATTTCTACGACTCAAAACGTGGGTGCAACAAAATTCCTTATAGGCCTCTGATGTGTACAACTTTCAGCACTGGATCGCAGCTGTATGATGAGACTGATGTGATTGGTCGAAAATATTGCATTTTTCTGATTTTATAGATTTATAAACTATGATTATTTCTAATGACTGGTTTAATTATAACATGATGACCAAAATATGGTATTATTAGCTATAGCCTATTATATATGGTGTTATACCATACTGTGACACGATTTGAATGGGTGAAAAACTTAAATGGTATAGGGTAAGTATGAACCAATACTAATGTATGATCAAATCCCCATCAATGTAACGCCCGACAATTAGCACAACGTGATGATATGACTACTAAAGTGCAGGGGCAGTAAGTAACCTAAATGGATGGGAAAGTATATTTCTGAATAATTTGAAATGAAAGGTATTTCTAACTAAAACAACCCATGGAGAGTGATCTAAATCATACAATAATAATTATCATAATTAAACCTAGCCCTCAAGTCGAGAGATGAGACTTCTGTCATTGCCTTTACCCATATATTCATGTTATTAAATTTAATATTTTTTACATGTTGTAGTATGATTAATTTAAGAAAAAACAATTGAAATAAACAATTGAAATAGTAATTCTCAGTCTGAATAAATCAAAAAATGAAAATAAAAAGATAAAACCTTCACAAAATATCACATCTACAAACACAAATGGACAACAATCAACATGCAAAATAAATGAAAGCACATAAAAATGGACTTGATAAGCAATAATTCATGCACATTATGCATAAAGTAAAATAAAACCCATTTTGACATGCAACGTATCATGTGTGTTGGTGAACAATTCCTAACTCAGACAAGTAAAATAAGTCTGGGTAGCTCCGGGTAGCTCCTTGTATCTTCTCTTGTTTTAATATATGTATTTTTGGCCCTTGAACATGTTTAGAACATATTGCCCAAAGGTTATACATAGGAGGTATTACTTTATACATGCTTAAGGGCCGGATGGAGGTTTTGACAGAACAGCAATGTTATGATAACATTAACTTCTGCTGCAATATATTCTATTTTTAGTACAGATAGTTATACACTTGAATAATAGGGTCATTATCTGATTAGTCAATTTTTATGTGGTCTAGTTTATTCCCATATGCATACTTTGTCACATGTCAGGAGTCTGTAATTTTGTGATTGAAACATGATATGAAAATGCAAAAATTCAACAGTTTCACAATGTCTCGATTGGTAACCTATGACATCATATAGAAGAATCAACATTACACACCTATATGCTGCTTTAAGATTGTTCAGTAGTTGAACGGATCACCAAACAAGATTTTTTTCTGAGGCAACCAACAAAAAACCCCTGTTCTACAGCCCCAACCAACCCATTTTTGTTTAATTTTCAACAATTTTTTGTTTGTTTTTTTGTTGTTGTTGACACATTTTGATTTTTGTTGTTGAAAGTTTGATTTAAAAGAAAATTGAACAGATGTGGTGGTTTTTTTAAAATATTTTAAATTCACCAATATTTTCACAACATGTTGGGGAAAAACAACCCTACTTGAGAAGTCCATTTGCCTGTAGAACAGGGTTTTTTGCCTTAAAATCTTATACAGTTTTTTCTTATTGATAATGAAATCAAATATATCACAGCATTTACAAAATATTATTAAAAGAAATCAGTGACAAGTCGGTCTCAATGAATGATACAGTACTCAAAAAGAGTAACTGACCAGGAAATAAATATGCTCATAAGTCGAAAACTATAGCTCCTACGTGAAAACATTAAAATATTTTCCTCTTTAATCTGAGATATTCCATGTGAAGATTTACTGGAAATTAACACAGCTATATGTCCAAAATCAAAACAAAGTCCGTTTTTCATTTTAGCATTTGCTTCTTCTACACACAGCCTCCGTGTAGGCAGATTACTGATTAACTGGTAGCAACAACTCACTGGTCGATAGTAAGATGAGGATTTGGGATCCTTCAATTGACCAATGCAGCAGCCCATACACATACCAGTCACCCTAGTCTACGTGCTCAAAACTCAAGTGCGAAAATGAAAACAGTACTTTGTTTCATTTTTTTTTGGTGTAGCGTTCTTAATTGTTAACAATCTTCGCGAACAATGTCTCTAATTGAAGAAGAAAATTAATCCATAATTTTGTATTAAATATTTTCAAGTTGGAACCATATTCTTAAGAGTTATGAGCAAATTTGTTACCTGTTCAGTTACTTATTTTGAGGACTGTAGATAAGACAAGAACAATGATATAGAAGTAAAAATAGTTGGAGATAGAAAATAAACAAAATTAAATTAAAAATGAAATAATATTAAATAGCTGAAAAGAAACTACAAGGAAATATAAGTAATAGCAAAACAAAAGTAACTTCAAATGCAATAATACTAATTTATAAAGCTAGAAACTATAAAGAATACACGTAACAGCAAATCATAAGAAACATTAAAATGGTAAAATTAAGTGAAATCATAACAAATCTATGATAGCATAAACTTAGAACAGAAATGTTAGTAAGTAGTTAGAATGAATGATTAGAATTTCACACAGTTTGTGAGAGCTGTCCAGTTGGAAATGAAAAGCCACATCGCAAAATGCAAACAGTATTTCTAATCGATTAGTAAATATGCAGTGATGGGGCATAAGACAATACAACTTTATACAACTTTATTCATGGTATGCTGTGTGAGTATGTTTTTTTTTTAATTTGAAAACATTTAGTGCTGTAAATCTGTGATTTTGATACTTCAGTAAGGCTTGAAGCGATATTAGGGAGCTTTCGATTTGGACGATGATGGCTTCTACGACGGTAAGATGACACCTCGAGTCATGTGCGCATGCGTTGACTTAGCAATCCGTCGGTCGTCCAATTTCTGGGACCTGTCTTCAGCTTTCGGACGCTTTTACGACGGTAAAACACAAAACGTTGCCGTCGTCAACAGAATGGTTGTTAGTCACTTTACGTGTTGTAGCATTTAGAGGACCAACGGATGACAAAATTGACGCATGTGCACATGACTCAAAGTGTCATTCAACCGTCCTAGATTCATCCATCGTGCAAATCGAAAGCTCCCTAAGACAGGTCGAAGACAGGTCCCAGAAATTGGCCGACCGACGGATTGCTAAGTCGACGCATGCGCACATGACTCGAGGTGTCATCTTACCGTCGTAGAAGCGTCCGTCGTCCAAATCGAAAGATCCCTACTAATTGGCTATAGAACTGTCCATAATTAATTTGTTAATGAAGAGGGAGGAAGACCCTGTTCTACAGGCAAACGGACCTCTCGAGTAGGTTTCGTCAGTCGATCAGGCATGTTTTTGGTGTTTTTTTCTTCTTTTTGGGGGGTTGTGGTCCTCCAAAACTTTCATGAAAACGTTGGCGAATTTCAAAAATTGTGAAAAAGAACAAATAAATTGAAAAAAGGGGTCGGTCAGGTCCATAGAACAGGGTTTTTTGTTATGCCAAAAACAAAAAATTGTAATGTTGTCCTCGACCGCCCGCTCGTCAGATTTAGGGCCGCTCCAAATTTTTTTCCCCAGATTTTTTCCAGAATTTTTTTTCTTTCCAGATTTTGTTTTTAACAGTTTTTAAACTTAAAAGTGGCATTGAATATTAAATTAAGTGTTTATAACATATATGTGCGACTTCTTGTTGGCTGAACTTTGAGCTTCCGCTGGTATAAGAAAATTTAAAAAAATAAATAAAAAAAGATCAGCCTGCCCGCCCCTCCTCTCTGAAAGCTGTGGAGGACAACATTACCTTTTTTTTTGCCTCATGCCTAGATATGCATGCCTAAGGCTGAATCAAACCCTAACAAAAAAGATATACAAATCATACACACACAAAGATAAATTTGGCTCTCATTTCAACACAACATACCAGACACAAAACTTGTATTATAATTTACCCATCATCGTTAGTATACAATGCATTCAGCAAGTTAGCAAGCCATGTATCTTACCTTCCGTCAACATCACAGACAACTAGTAGTAGTAGAGAGTTATGTAGAGGCTTAAAAGGGAAATAAACTAGGAATCTCTTGTTAGCCACAATGTATGGAGATAGAGAGAGAGTGAGAGAGTCGGAGATCATACAAGATCGTTTCTTGCTTGAAGAGTTAGAGGGATGCTTTTATAATACCGCCTGGCTGTTATTACACAGTTGGACCCATGATCTCATAGCAAAACCTGGTGCTTGGTTATTAATGTAATTTTATGTTATAAATCTCCAAGCACCTGATTGGCTGAGGGAAGGCTCAGACTCTTCCGAAATGTATACTTTTATATGCATTTGAATAATAGTTCGATAATTACAGCACTCACAAAATTCAAAAAATCAAATCAAAAACTTTCTTGAGTCCCCCTTTAAAATAAGCTGAGAACTGTTATAAATGCGACGGCTCAAACAGTATATCTGAGGCATTTTCAGCTATTGCACTGCACTATTTTCACGATTTTTGTTAGCAGCAAATTTGTGGCATGTTAAGTTTGACTTTACTCTGGCATGTTCATTTTTTGTCATACCCTTTTCAAGCTGAACACAATTTCAATGAGTTGTTGAATTTATATTTGACCGCCACATCTCCAAACAGTGGAATATTAAGATTTTGACATGTCAAAATGTAACAAAAATGTTGGTTTGTAAACAAGATTCTTTCTAAGTCAATATTCAGATCAGATGTTTCGTATAAAGCCGAAAAAAACTGCAAGTAATCAGAGTAATCAACTCTCTGAACTTATTTAATTTCCAAAAACTTTGCCCATCAAAAAAGGGTTAGATATCCATTTAAAGGTATATTATGTGATCTTTCCAGGGAACGCCCTCAACATCGAAAACAAAATTGAAAGCAGATTTTCTTGCAGATTTACGTTTCTGATCATAAATCGTACATACATTCCAAGTTACAGGGCGATACGATTCTTAATTACTTCAAAATCATGGTTTTAGAGTAAAAATAAACTGTCGGGATAACACGACAGTTTATATTTTCACTCTAAATTCACTCTAAAACCATGATTTTGAGGTAATTAGGAATCGTATCGCTCTGTAACTTGGAATGTATGTACGATTTGTGATCAGAAATGTAAATCTGCAAGAAAATCTTCTTTCTAAAAAAAAATTCATGAATAGAGGGCGCTCTCAGGAAAAGATCACATAATATGCCTTTAAAATGAAGAGTGGACGGTGGATAGCTATGGCTCTAAAAAAAAAAAAATTAGGCCCTAATTGAGATTGGATAACTCAAATCTTAAAATGCGATTTGCTGTTTGCTTTGAAAGCATTCGTTCTGTTAAGCGTTCCTCATCATTTAATAACGTCCCTGTGACCAATAATTATACAGTTAAGCGAGGCTTACCTGTAAGCTGAAGGGTGACTGTAATTCTCCGGTGCTCCTGACGCCATCTCATGGAATTTCCTCCGGCGTCAGGAGCGCCGGAGAATTGACCCATTCCGGCTAAACCATAAGTATTCACTAGATATGCCAGATATATTGATCAACAATCTCATTTCAAGAATGTCCATTCACATAATCTCATCAATATTCATTCGCGAATTTCATGATCATTCATTCGCGAATAAATATTTGCAAATCATGAATATACATAAGCAAATCTTATGAATATTCATTAGCACTCATGAATATCACCTGATACATCTTGCATTTTGTTTTATGAACCTCAAGAATATTCATGAATTTAGAAGAGGCATAAGTGATGAACCTCATGAATATTCATGAATTTAGAAGGGGCATAAGTGAGGTGCACTATTTTCATTGTCACTATGGGAGAATATTGGTATATTGGTATTTCTTTAAGAATGCATGGTTCGTTTGTAAATTGTGCTCCTGTTGTAGCGCATCAATCGACGTTGACGGATATCGGCGCGACAGTTGAGGCAATGTCAACTTTTGTCTATCTGAAGTCGGCCGATGCGCCATAACGGGAGTATGAATGAGCCTTATGTTAAAAGTGTGACTCAATTTTTTTGTGGGGGGAGGGGGGGGGGGGCTACTGAGTAGATATGAGGTTACAGGGATTTGCCGCCAAATTCATTTTTGGTAAATTTATGAGTCTAAAACCCTTAATTTTGCTGTTTTTTGCCAACATTTTAGCAAAATCTTGTCAAATATATATGAAAATTATAGGTTTCTGGTAAACATATTGGTCCATTTTCTCCCAGGGCAGGGGCTCAATAGTTTTATGGCAAATTAAATGCTTGATAAGTACAACATACAGGTGCCACTATACTTGTGTTTTGGTGTGTGTTTTTTGTCAGGGTGCAGAATGTTAGCCTGGACTACCACAGGTCCCGGTGGTTTCAGTCAACATTGACTTTGGGTACGCATGATCGTAGAAAATGGGGGTTTTCTGTACCATGTCCGCGGACATTCGCAATTTCCCCAAATTAGGGGTGTTTTTTGAAGCTATGTCCGCGATTTTCCCAAATTAGGGGTGTTTTTGAAGCGATTTCCCCAAATTGGGGGTGTTTTTTTGAAGCTATGTCCGCGATTTCCAAAAATAAGGGGTCATTTTTGAAGCTATGTCCGCGATTTCAAAAAATGAGGGGTGTGTTTTGAAGAGGCTATGTCCGTGAAGAAGTAAAAAGGATATTTTGAACCATATGTGTCCTCGTTTTTGCGCAAATAGGGGGACTATATTATAGAAAGTGTCCTTGAAATGGTGAAAAAAGGGGGGTTATTTTCAGTCAAAATGTCCTCGTTTTTGTGCGAAAAGGGGGTCAAATTAGTGAAATTGTCCGCGAAACGCCATCAAATAGGGGGGTATTTCAAGATCCTGGAACGATCATGTGTTACCCCTCTGAATACCAAGGGAGAACACCGGGCACAGGTCCAGATTGACCATGGTGCATGTGAAATGTGATATCCACAAATATTGTACCAGATGTGATTCCTTTTTTTTTTGATAGACCGAACTTCCAAATTCGCTATCCATTTTAGCCATGTATTCAATATGGTCAAGAGATTATTTTGGAGTGTGAAAAACTATGCATTAGTTCTGTTTAGTGTTTTGCATCATTACAGGCATGTGAAACTGACAAATGCGGCGATTTTGTTTTATACAGAACTATCAACATCATCCAAATACACTCCCATGAGAGACAAAACAAAATGGTGCATGTTACACATAAAGAGACACTTTCTGTCCACAATCTCCTTTATACTTCTATGGTAAAAAGCTGTTGCTTTAAAAACAAAGGAGAAAATGGAGAAATAAAACATGCTCTATTCAGTTCAAATTAGTCATAAGTGATTTATTAATTCTTCATATTATATACAGGTAAATTAGTTCATAGGACAAAGATAGAGAGTAGCTGGTAATGGGGAGGAAGAAAAGAAAGGTGAGAAAATATTGTATCAGTATCCCCTGGAGCACCAGTACTGTACAGTACAAACAATGTTAAAACAATACCATTAGCGATAAAGAGCTGGACCACACATGGGTTAGACGGCGATACCTTCATGTGAGCTGCCTTGAAACTTGTCTATACTCTATTTCCTTTCCTCCGGACAGTGACATTACTATTCAGGCGCAACATGTACGCACACGTATGTGTCTTCAGCCTTTCTATGTGTGAGTGTGTACGCCAGCGCTTTGGCTAGGAGCGCACTGCAATTAGTGAATGACGTAGTAATTAAACGTCACTGTCTCGTGATGGACAAATAGACTGTAGGGTGAAAAATTGATTCGGGGATTATAAGCTTAATTCTGTGTAATCCCTAAATGAAGTCTTTACCCTAGACTAACTCTGGCTCTCGTTCTCTTACATGAAGGTAGCACTGGGAAAGTTAAACATACAAATCTCCAATGATCTCATTCTACAAGCCAAAGTTCAAAACTATATTGTAGGCATGACCTTTGATATGAGAGTAAGGAACACATCAATGGCGTATTGTGTTAATTCGTCAGAAACTCAGTGATCAATGGAGTCAGGAACTTTGTCCAAAAAATGAGGCTCTTAGGCGGCGATAAAAAACCTGTTCTTCTGGCCCGACCAACCCCTTTTTTCTTTTTGGTTTTGATTTCTTTTTAAATTTTGGAGCATTTTTGTTGAAATGTTTTTATTTTTTTATTTTTTTTATTGTTAAATGTTCTGAAATCCTTGAAAATTCACCACACAAAAACAATGAAAAATGACCGTAGAACAGGTTTTTGTTTTCGTCACTTTATTGGTACTCTAGGGATGAGAATAATGGAGATTGTAGACTATTGGATAGTAGGATGGAGATAGTTTGGAAAATTTGGAAAACAATTTTTAAAATAACTTTGTATTTCATCTTCCTCTGTGCAGTTCAGTTAGTGATAGAACCAACCAACATTTTTGTGCAAGTGCCAACAATTTGTCTTTTATCACGCTGGTACATATGTCATTATAAAAGAGTCACGAGTGTGATATTGAGTTGGATTTACTTGAGTGCTCACTAACACCACTGTACTGAAGAAGGCGCTTTAGCCCGCAGTATACAATAGCACACATTAGTATAACATATGATGCATACATGAATGGGCTATTCAATTTGAAACCCATACGCCCCCTATGGAAGACATGACATTAATCTTCCACACAGGGAGTGTAGATTTCAAATGGAGTCACCCAGGCAGGTAATCCCTTTTGAAATTCACACTCCCTGTGTGGAAGATTAAGGTCATGTCTTCCATAGGGGGTGTATGGGTTTCAAATGGAATAGCCCAATGTCCCTTGGTTAATGCATTGCTTTTGAACAATCATTTGCAAGAAGTATGGTAAACTATTGGACATTGTTCAAGTAAGAATGGTTTAATGCACCCACGATTTCTAATCATACTTTGTGTCACCTCGCGTTGGGAGGTGAGGTCAACGCATATTCTAATGAGCACATCATGATATCGTGTGTGTAACTACAACGCAAAGGAATTTGTATCCTCTAGATGGGAGAAAAAATATTACCCATGCCCCCCCCCCCCCCTGGCCCATGCCACACAAGGGTACTGCCCCAAATGCAATATAAAGTGCTGTGCCTTTCACTGATGTCATCTCCCAACTTGAACAGTTATGATGCAGCAATTGGTTATGTTGACAGTTTGTTTCAAATATCCACTACCCCTCTCTTGGGCTATTCCAGATAATATGTGCACACCCCCTATAGAGTGGGTTCGGATTTCCGCACACAGTTTAGTTCAAACGATCATCATCCAGACTTTTTCTGTTCCAGTGATCACTGGAAATCCAGACAATATCTATCCTACATAAACTCTCCCTATAAAGGAGTTCGGAAATCCAGACTTTTTAATTTTTCGTTTTGAATAATCACCGCAAATCCAGATAATTTCTATTCTGAATAAACTCTCCCTATAGATGGGTTCGGAAATTTAGATGTTTTTTCGATCAATTTGGAACGGAAATCCATATTCTTTTCAAAATACCTCACAGAAATCAGTATTTTCAGAAATTACAAATGACCCCTCTATAGGGGGTGTGCATATTATCTGGAACAGCCCAATCCTCCCTCTGTTTGTACTCATTATATTGAAGGCTATTTTTGCTGTTTATATATTATTATATAGATACTGTTGTATTATGTGAGCATGTCAAAGTACACAAGCATGCACTTGGAACTATAAAGTGACATCATAAACTTTGCAAAATATACGTGTGATATCTTATAAAAAATGTCACCAAAATATTGATGACAGTGATCATATAGTTCAATCAATGAATGTAATACTTTTGTGACGCATTGAAAAATGTTGATAAATAATAAACATAGGTTTTATACAATTGTATAAAAGGTATAATAATGGGAATTTTCTTAATATTATGGGGGTTTTATGACTCATTATATATATACAAATTACATTCTTTATCAGCATATAGCTACTATAGGTACTATCTAGTATCTGCAGATATTACAAGGTGTCCCAAAATGAATACTACTCAAATTCAGGGTAATAGAATAGTTCAGACTACCGGGTGTTTCAAAAAAAGTTGATCTAAGTTCAAAGTAATTTTTCAACCACATTTAAAGTTTCAGATAATTTCTGTTTGCTTAGTCTTAATCAGCAGTAAGTTTTGAAATTATCCTGATAAGATGGTACATTTATCTTGGTTGGTTCTTCAGATATGGTTCATTACAGAAAGCATGCACAAAGCTGCCTTGGCCACGGGAGCGTCCTTTAGTAGAGATGGAATGCACAAAGTGGACTTACACACGATTGGTCACAAATTGTAAAAAAGGAGAAAAAGAAACAAGGAGACATCTGAGACATCTGTCTGGTGCTTGACATTACCTACCTATACGTATCTACGTTTCTTTGTTGAATGTGAATGGCACATAAGCATAGAGATTGGGATACTTTGTCAGGGCGGGCTTTTCAATCCTGAAACTAGAGCATGCTGTTTTGTTTAAGACAAAAACTAAATAATGATCCCGTGGACAAGTCAGTTTTGTACATGTTTTCTGTAATGAACCATATCTGAAGAACCAAACAAGCTAAACGTGCCATCTTTTCAGGATAATTTCAAAACTTAATGCTGATTAAGACTAAGCAAACAGAAATTATCTGAAACTTTAAATGTGGTTGAAAAATTACTTTGAACTTGGGTCAACTTTTTTTTGAACCACCCGGTATTACTATTTTAAATTATTTTGTTAATGACTCGGCAAATCTTAGTTTTATTGTTTCCAAAATGAGTCCTTTATGTTATAACATTAAATGGGAGTACTTTTCCTTTTGGGACACCTTATATAGTATAAAATTATTTGGTGATAATAATAGGTACAATACAGGATACAATGTAGAAATGAACATCAACATTTAGTATAAACAACACAGCCGATTATAGTACTTTGATATGGTAATAACATATAACTGACTCCTAATACTCTAGGAACAATATTGAATGTCATATTCAACATTTGAAATGTGCACTGTGCAGTGTTTGATGGGAAAATGTCAATAATAAATACTTATATCTGAGCATGACTAGGACTAAAGTTTAATCAGTTCCAAATTGGCGAGAATTATTCGTTTTTTATCTATCTACGCGTGCAAGTCCCGGGTCATCCACTTTGGTGAATCAAAATATTTGGATTGGTGTATTATGTTTGATAATCTTTGGGCCATACTTTGGTTATAATCTTTTGCCATTCTCAATCCCTACAGTAAAATCTGATATAAACAATGTCATACCAGATTCATAATACAAACATATAAAATACCAGTACTGGCTAAATACAATACACTCCATAGATTCCTAGTAAGTGCTATCTGTGTCATCTTAAAGCGCAGTTAGGCAAAAAGAAAACAAGTTTGTTTCCGGTAGGTGGTCTGAAAACCAAGATGCGAGATGCGTTTTTTTATTTTTTTATTTTTATTTTTTTGAAGAAGGAGAAGACAATTTTTGAAATTTAACATAGGCCGCAAACCGTGAAGACATAAATAATCATAGCCAGATCCTACTGTGCCCAATATCATAGTTACTTGGCTTCCCAGAACATTCAGATTCAATTGTTTGTGCAAAATTTTAATCTTTTCTACTGTAATTTGTATTTAAATCACTTTTGCAATTTTTTTCAAAATTCTATGCGGTAATTTACGTCGCCAAAACGAAATGCGCGTGGCCTACCGGAAACAAACTTGTTATTTTGTTACGCCTTAGGCCAATTAAAGTTGATTCCGAGTTTACTGTTTCCTGCCCTTGTTCAAAATTGAGAATTTCAAAATATTTAATTATTTGATTTTTATTTGGGATTTTCTCCTTTAAAATGACTTTAAATAACTTTCATTTGCTTCTTATTGACTTTGATGACATCAGATATGATGATGAAGACACGAAGATCATGATTGTATTATTACTTGGGTAAAAATTAACCATAGTTGTAAAAAGATTAAATGCAGAGTCCTCGACATAATGGGTTGATATCGGTTGCGACCACTTGTTTCAAAATAAAGAAAATAAAAGATGTTTAAATAATTTATATTAAAAGTCACCTCGTACCTTTTTGGGGGCGAAGCCACCCTATTAGCATGTGATTGCAAAAATTTACATATTAAGGTCTTTCTAGATGTAAGTGGTGGCTGAGATGTTTGAAGTCTTTGTAAATTACATGTACCTATGCAGTTTATTTTAACAGTACCTGTAGTCTGTGCTGGTGTTAAAGCTATACAGTCATCACAATAAGTAACTGACCAGGTAACAAATGTGCTGATAACTCTAAAAGTATAACTCCTACATAAACATATTAAATCATAAACATGTTGAGAAATTTCTCTTCTTGATTTGAGATATTACTCTTTAAGAATGGCTGATTATTAAGCAAGTTACAATCCCAAATGTACTGTCTGTCAAGTCTGATTTTCACTTTCACATTTTCATTTTCAACACGGGGACTCAGACAGACAAATTATTGATTACTGGTAGTGGTAGTGCCAATTCACCCGCCGATGGCCTGGTTGTTGGATAGTCGGCCGCTGGCATTGTTACGGTTGATCAATACGACACACAAGCTTTACCAGTCATACTCTCCCCGTGTTGAAAAGAAAATGTTAAAATGAAAATCAGACTTGCCCTAACGTTTGGGATCGTAACTTCCTCATTAATCAACCATTGTTAGCGTGCAATATCTCAAATTCAAGAAGAGAATTTTCAACAACTTTATAATTAAAATATGTTTATGTAGGAGTTATACTTTTAGAGTTATCAGCATGTTTATCACCTGGTCAGTTACTTATTGTGACTGTATTTGTTCATTGTTGATGATTCAATCAGAGAGATGTTATTATATCCCAACAGAGAGACATAATAGCCTATCTTGTTTGACTAGCTTATCTTGTTTGACTAAGGAGAAATCTCCACTTGTTGTCTAATAAGTGGTGAGTTGTGGATGAGTCATATGTTCATAGATTGTTCTTCAGACGGTATCCCCCCCCCCCCCCCCCCTTTCCATGCACACAAATCAACTTTATTGGTTTCCTGTACTATTTTTAGACTGCATTGTTTTGATGATTTTTTTTTTGGGGGGGGGGGGGTTGAATTATGGAAAATAAATACACCATGTCCCTGGTATTTTGGTATGAAACAGATGTTTGGTTTCTCTTGGATCGCCCCCATTCCATTTCAATGGAAATTGTTTTCAAACTTGAAACAGTAAACTCAGAATCAATTCTTATTGGCCTAATATTGGTGGCCTGTCCACCCGATAATTGGCCTTGGCTGATGTGTATGCCACTACCTAGACTCCCTACGGTGGGCTTTGGTGCATCTCTTTAACCCCCTGGGCACTACCGGCCTATCTTACAGTGGTTCTGATTGGTGTATTGCAAGATATACTCATTTGAATAGCCAATTAAAATGCAGCTTGTAAAATATTTCACTCCAATCTTTATCAGGGATACAATTATTCTAACACTGTCTCTGATTGGCGCAATAAATGATGTATCTATCTTTCTGACCAATCGGCCGGTAGATCTCAGGTTTTTTTAAAAGCATCCCAAAATGCTATCCATCCATCAACGAATAATTGTCCACCAGTGTGAAATGATGAAATATTTCTCTGACCTAATTATTATAACTTTAACACATATATTAGGCACGGATGGTAAATCCCATTTGGTTAATCCAGCAACCAGTTTCAATGATTTTCAAGGTTTAATGTTTTAGACCTTTCATCTTTGGTCTGCCACATGCTATGTGCTATACTGACCCCTTGGAACCTGGGGAACTCATATAGCTACTAGGAACCAGCACCGTCACTCCTGAAACTTTTAAGTACCCATGCTCGTGTAAAGGAACTGACACACCCTTTCCGTGTTTTTTTAGTATAAAAAACACCACCTCTTTTTCCATGAAATCACAAATATTTGGTGCTAAAATATACCATCCCCACTTTTTCATGAAAACACAAACTTGTTTCTAATTCATTACTCTCTCTGAATAATACACCAAGAAAATGTTGCGTTCACTTATTTTTCTATCGTAAATGATAGCTGATTTCATTAAAAAAACAATTGCGCCAAAGTCAAACAACAAAACAAAAAATAAAGTCCTATAAAATGCCACATTTTCTTTCCCATATGACTGAGACAGGTGACCCTTTTTTCAAATGGAATAAGTACCCTTTTTCGTGATTTCGCAAAAAACAAAAACAAAAATCGCACAACTTATTGAAGTTTTACACCCGCATGGATACCTGAAAGTTGAAGGAGTGGCAATACCTGGGTCATATCATAGCTGCAAGGTTAGATTAGAACCTTATTGAGCCTTTGTTCCTCATTGACAACATATTCAATGGCCCATGCAGACAGGGCAGGGCTATCATCCACCTAACATCTTGAGACATTTCTCTTTGATGAAGAACACCAACATTCTGAAAAAGAACTGTTACAAACCAAATTAGCCCGATCCTGATGGCCTATGGCAATACAGTTACACTCCAGAGCTTCTTGGGGTCTAACCTTGACCCCAGTGGATCGTGACCATGCCTCTGGACCCCAATGGGTCTTTGGCCCTGCGCCTGTATCAGGGACTAAGACGGGCTCCTGGACCTAACCCGTTATTCCCACCGCACACTATTTCACAACGTCTTGTTGGTTCTTGCCCTCTCAATATGAAACACCTTGCTATGCCACTGTAGTTAGTTGTTCCAGCGCTGCATTGCCATTCACGTTTCAGTTAAATCCCTCTTCATCATAGCAGAACCAATAGCAAGTCCGTCTCTACAATCAAACATCCTTTCTAAAAAAGGTAGATAGCACTGTTTATGGAAAAGGTGGCCGGTTCGGGTAGCTGCCTGTTCATAAAAAGGTTGCCGGTCCAAGTACCTGAATGTCTCTCTCCTTACGACTCTGCTTATCCAGCGAACTCACCGTTGACGTGATGAGCTGAGGTGCTGAAATCACCGGTCTCGTCGGCGGTTGTATTAGCGGTATCTCGTTCATCAAAACTGCAAAGAGTGCAAAGTGTGGAGAAGGAGGAGGAGGCACCATGGCAACCGGTCAAATGAGGGCGCTAGACATCGAGGGACATCATCAAGTTCATCATATAAAGACATCGATCACATCTGCACATCCAGTGACTCAGCTCAGCATGCACTACTTAATAACACCAGTCTAATATAAATCATTCTCATTCCTATAGGCAAAGTCCATATACTATACAAAGACAAAGACGTTGCATTTGGATTACAGTGTTATGTAAAGTACCCAGATTAGGAGAGAACTTTGAAATGTGCACATACGTTTATGGGGGTCACGGTACTTTGCGTTAAGGAAGAGAGTGTTCGTGGCGGATCCAAGATGCAATACATCACTATATTAATTACATAAACATTCCATCACTAATTTTGAAAGACACACAATATTACTACTAAAACACATTCAAAACATGATTTAAATTTGAATGACTTCATTTTGGAAAAAAAAAGGCCCTAGGAAAGTTTTACGGTATTTATTTTACACACCCATGTGGTAAATGAAAGATATTCATAGTTATGTCATGTTTTGAGGGTTTTTTAAAACCCACTACTGTGTACAAATGAACTAAAACAGAGAAGTTGCACTGAAAATCACGGTATGGATCTGCAGTCGAAGATTGCACACATTTGGACCATTTCATTGTTAAACATGATGGTTTTGAAATTCATCTAAACGTCGCTCGATTCACAGATGTGTGGTGGTATGGGATAACCCGTCGGAAGTCGCTAGTGTTAATATTGAGATATCTGGGACATACCAATATATTCCTAACAAATGAGTTCCAATCAATTTTACAACTTTGGTCCCAAGATAGAGATTATACCTTGAACTTTAGTCTCCAGGAGTTTTTTATGCAAAATAACAGATGTGAAGTTTATTTTAGTACTTTTCTGAACCTTGTTTATCAAAGTGTATGTGTTAACTGCTATGTTTACGTAAAATGACATTGTTACCATGGTAACCACTTTTGAATTCCGACAATGCAAATGTAAAGATTTTGAAAGTGAAGAACTTACAATTGTTAATAATATCGCAAAAAACTAGGTTCATATCAAAAGTCCTTTTCATATGACAAGCTATTCTGTGTGATATAACAATAGTTTTATATTTATTAGAGCATTTAAAAGATTTTGTGTACACCTTTGAATTGTCAGTTTCAATTTTGAGTGTTGCGTTTAAGCTTGCCGACTTTAAAATACTATAACTGTGGTTCTAGATGGAATTTCTGAAAAATTTAAACAGTCCTAATCTCAGTAGAGTATGAAGCTCTCTGCCAAAGAAAAAAAACCAAGTTGCTAGAAAATGACCATGTGAAGGGTTTTCCCATGCCACCACACAGATATTCATAGGCAAGTCCAAATTGTTCTCAATTTTTTCAATACTGGATAGCACCGTATACGTGCATAAACCAAATTTGCATTGGATTTGTGCACATAGTATGCAAAACATTTTGCAATAAACCACTTCACAAATAAATAGCAGGTTAGGCCTACATGTTGTGTCATTTATTGGTTTCAATGGCAACATTGACACTGTCCATGGTGCAACATCACTGCATCTTCTCTGCATTAGAAATATCATCGTCATCATGCATTTAACTGTGCGTGTGTAATAACAAAAGAAACTTGGTGTGGCTAAAAGTGTGACCATCTAAGGGGACGGGGTGCACTGGCCAAATACAAGTAAGAACGAGTTACAAGGTGTCCCTGAATGATTTATACCAAGGAAATGTGCATTACTTATCTATGATACCATTGCAATCGGTCAACATGCTTATAATTCTAACCTAATACATATATTTAGCTTTCTCAGGAATTTTGAATTTTAAATATCGTTTGACCAAAATTAACACTTTTGAAACTTGTAAAATCATTAAATCATGTTCAGCACAAAATCTCAATTTAAATGATATGCAGGTAATTCGCCATGTTTTTTTTTATTTTTTAAATAGACATAAACTGTTTGTGATGTTTTTATGAAGCAGCAATATTTGAATGGTGCAAGGGAATGGAAGACGATGATTTCCAGTCGATCGAATGACGTTGGTTCTCAATGTTATACAGTTCCCAATTTTAAATACGATTTATTCCGTCAAACGGAATAAATCGATTGGGAACCAGCAATTATAACGTCATTCTATCGACTGGAAATCATCGTCTTCCCAAGGGAATTGTTCAGCTTGAGTGATTTGTACCATACTTTCTTGCAGCCGTTTTGAAATTTGGTATGAGCTTTATCAATTGAAATACGCTGAAAGTGAAAACAGGTTGTTGCCAATTTTTAATAATGTCATGCCATATCGGAACGGATAAAGATATTTTGATGAAATTGACAAGAGTAGGGAGGAAACATGTTCCCCATTGTATTGCAGGCATTAGATTTGGACTGTAATGTTGATTTCATATATGTGACGCGATCAAGAGGAATGAGTCGGATGTCGACCATTGTCGAAAATGAGTTTTTAATATGGTTTTAAAGAAGACACCTAGAGCCTTTAGAAACTGAAAACCCCATGTCGATACGACGTTTTGTTCCAAAGTTATGTCAAATTGTATACATGAATTTCCATCAAAACTTATGTAAGCCGCCATTTTGAATTGGTCATATCTCAATTTGGGATTCCCCGACATCCGACTCATTCCTCTTGATCGCGTCACATATATGTTTTTCAAACACGGTATAAATCATTCTTGGACACACTATGCACCAATATGTTTACTACTGCTTATTGGACGGGCACACATAGTCCAGCGGAGAAGTTCTCGATCCACAATACAAAGGTTGTGGGTTCGAGTCCCGTTGCAGCCAGCGTGTTGTGTCATTGGGCAGGGCACTTTACCACGCTTGCCTCTATTCACCCAGGTTGTATGATGCAATGGGAGAAGTTGGGAGATACATTTTAGGGTGCGTACACTAAAGACATTTGATGAAGAGACTCATTGCAAGAATTTAAAACAGAGCACACATTACTTTCATTGGTAAATGTTGTTTCAATATTCATTCCACCCTTTGTATCTACTAATGGCTAGAAAATTTGGTCATAAGGCGAGGAACCCCCCCCCCCCCCCCCCCTGTTTTACGGGCCCGACAGACCCACTTTGTGCATTTTTCAAGAATTTTTTTCTTTCCTTTAGAATTTTTGTTCTCAAATCATGTAAAATCAGCTGTTTTTGGCTGGAAATCTGTCAAAAAAAGAATTTCACAACTTTTTTTAAAAATTCCTGATTTGGGCAGATTTTTGTGACATTTTAGGTAAAAAAGTAAGAAAATAAGAAAAAATAAAAAAATAAATGGAAAAAACCCGACCAATTTTTTTTCTTCGTCGCCTTACCCCAAAGTTGGGGAAAAACTGATGAATGTCATTTTGCAATGAGGCTCTTCAAATATAACTTTCTAATACAATTTACATCCACATTCATGCAGTACAACAACTCCATGCTGTATATAAATAATCAATCAAAATATATACACATATTTCAAATCAAATCAAGTCAAAATCAAATCAAATTAACAAATCAAATCAAGCAGATCCTTGATTAAATAGGGGTAAATTGGGCACAAATAATACATTTGGAGGCTACGTCCAAGATACGAGTAGACAATACCCTCCCATCATTTGATATTGGTTTCTCAAACCATGCCATTGGTCCTTCTGATAAGATGCGGCTATATCAGGCTGGCTTATTAGCTGGCCAGGAAATAGCACCCGCCCACCTGCCCATAGCAGGTAACTTTTGCGTCGGGCGGGTGAAGATACAAAAGTACCCGCCCGATTGGCGGGTAACAGTTTTTGAACTCACAGTGTAAGTGTGTTACACTGGATGGTGGAATTTCTGTTGGACAGGTATTTTTGTGTGAGTTACCTGCCCGACCGGCTAGTTGAAAAAAAATCTGAAGTTCCAGCCCTGCTTATTAAACTACCATGTTAGTCGCTACGGCCATTCATGTATGATATAGTTACGCACATTAGATGCAATTTACAAAGATGGTACATTTGGACGAAACAAGCAGTATTAAAATTGTACACTGTTTTTGCTTGCATTAGTTGGTAATTCAAAAAAATGTTTTCAAACTAAGTTAGCTGCTTCTATCTACTTACTGTACACACTAAGTTGTGTAATTGCCTGTAATTTACATACATTTGGACTTCATATATAGGGGGATATAAGAGATGTATGCATTTCATTCATATACACAATGATTGTAAAATTAAATCAGATCTGACATTTACCTTTGTTTTTACATACCGGCATTTTTGCATTAGAAAAGAATAACAGGTCTTTCTAGTACTTTTGTGCTCCATAATACCTTCAAAATACAAAAGGTGTTATTGGAGTGCTTCTTAAAGATTTTCTCCTCAAATTGTGCTTCTGAATCACAAAACCTGTATCTTAGTGGGTGATTTTTGTCAAACCATGTATGCACAAGAAAAAAGAAACATGTATCTCTGAATACTTCAGTAATTTGTGCTCCTTCACATACCTTCAAAAACACGATAAAGCGTTCTTTGTGTGCATCCCACAGGGTGGAGGGGGGTTACTCAACTTTACAGTACAGGTGTCTGGTGCGCAGCCCTGAACCTAGGACTGACAAATTGGTGGGTTTTTTCTAGGGGAGGCTTGTAGAACTGAAACATGCTGCAACTGGGGGTCTTAGCGAACTGCTAAGATAAGAAGCCTGAAACGGGGGTCTTCAGCACCACACATACCTATATGGCCAATATGTGGCCAATATGTGTGAGTACCCCTCACCCCCCGTGTGCATCTTACAGGCTATATCCCCAATTTGTGCTTCTGAATCACAGAACCTGCATCTTACCAGTGACTTTTCTCAACAAACTGTGCTCCCTTAGCATAAACCCCTTTCATGCTCATACATACAAAACTCGTAAAAATAAAACAAAAACAACATTAATTACACAAGGTGAATTTCAATGTTATAGCAGCCAATTTGTGGATACATATAGCAACGATCAAAATAGTACTGTACACGATTACATTAATTAACAGGTAGGTACTAGTACAGACGAGTGATAATTAGGGACTAGATTAATTATAAAACTATTCTAAGTTTGATTGGCTATATTATGTAGGCCAAGATAGAAACAGTCCTTACTCAGATTCACATGATCACACTACAGTTCAATCGGTTCCAAATTGGTGAGAAATATACGGCTTTTATCTGTCCGCACGCAAAAGTAATCCAAGCGACGAGCGCGTGAAGTTGGCATGCGTCACACATTCGGTTTACAGTGCACTTGTTGCGTTCATGTGCGCCTAAAACCTTCTGTATTCATTCGCTGCTGTAAGGAGGTGCCACAAATTTGGAACTGATCAAACTTTCTTCAACTAAGTACAAGATATATTGCATAGCTTTCTCTTTGGTAATATATGTCAATGACAATTTGATTTAAGCAAGAAAAAACAAAATACCAAAATTGTCAACAATATCCTAAAGTCTTTCCACCATTAAAAAAAAAAGGAAAAAAAAGTGAAACACTTGGCAAATTATTTAAAGCAACAGGAATCTGAGTAGGAACTGTTTTAATTATTTATTTCTTGGCAATAAAACATGCAAATATTAAGTACATGTGCAACGTATTGACACACTAGCATTGGGCTTGATCTCTGTAAAGTCTTGAGATACGGCACTTGCGATGACCGTATATCTTTTTTACAGACATATCTCACGTATCACATAGGTCGAAAGTGAGGCCAAATAAAAAATATTCATGTTTAGCGTCCCCCGCCCCCTTTTTTCTTTCTTTTTGAAAAAAAAATAATAATAATAATTTCTTTTTTTAATTTAAAAATTTGTTTGCCCCGTGAAATAAACTGGTTCTTTATGTCTCAGAACTCAAGACAAGACATCATTTTGGTATCTTTTTCTGTTTCATCTTGCCCGTAAGAAGCCAATATGTAATTTCTTGAGTCCAAGTGGCTGTCATTTTGAAGAAAGCAGGCAACCATCTTGAAAAATAGCCCGGCCAGCTATCTTGACAAAATGTGTCGGGCGGCCATTTTGGAAAGAAAAAAAAGAAGAAGAAAAAAGGGCCTCCTCCTTCCTTATTTTCAAAAAGGCAGGACGTTAAACATGTTTTATTTTTTATTTTGCCTAAGAGATGCTGCCCCATGCTGTACGTTTCACAAATCACAACAACAAATACACAAATTATTGACTGGGGAAAGCAATCACGGGTACTGAGACAGTATACATTCACATGGAAGACTTGCTATCGTAAAAAATACAGTTCGAAAGACCGTGCCTCACAAAATCATCTCAAAATATATAAATATACTTCTATCATCTAAATAAATATACTTTGGATATCAAATAAATTGACATGCAAACCATTTACAAAATTAGGAATGTGATTGCGCTACTAAATTCTGAGTTTGTCTTGAGAAAAAACAGGAATGTTTTGGCTAAACTTATACTATTAAAATTATTGATATGAAAAATAGTCTTATTTGATAGCCTTGTTTTCATTGTGCAAAAGTGCCCCCATTGCAATTACATATTGTCTAAAACAAATGGCCTAATCTTTCTCAGGCTGCTACACTTTTTTGGTTGGCGAAAAATCTTTGCCAGAATGGATTCTCAGATTCTGGCTGAAATTCTGACCATGTATATGATTATATAACACATTCATTGTCATATTTCGTCAAGGTGTACTTCCATATAACGTATGCAACACACAAATTGTATCGCATAAACAAAACGTTGTATCCTTACGTATGTGACAACGTATCACATCAAAAGGGGGGACTTTGCAAAAGAAGACACATTGTGAGTTTTTATGTGTGCTCTCAGAGCATTTTCTAAGCTTTAAGATGACACTAAATGTATCAAAATTGATCAAGGCATTCAGATTTTATAATTGACTCCTAAATTCTTATCATTGTCTTTATTTTTTTCCATTCATTTTTATCTATATCTTGAAAAGCACACAGTCGCAAAGTCTCTCACATTTGATTCAGAACAAGGACTGTGAAGTGTGTAGTCACTGAACATAAATCCGACCATCATAGCTAGTCCAGTCCATAGCTGACCTATATAAACAATTCCAGTGATGAAGGCACTCTTACTGGACTAACAATTGTATTGTGACCTTCAACAATTGTTAGTTTACTTCGTTTTCATTGAGTCAAAGAAGGTTACTGATTTTCTTCAAAACTCGATGTGATTAAAAACCACCACTATTGTATCACATAAACGGAACATTTTTTCTTTCTGTTATCAGTTTTGAAACAACCCCAAATCATTCTGAATTTAACATGCCAGTAAGGCTTTCTTTACGGGGCCTCAGCTTCTTATTGGACTTTCTAAACCGATTACTGAACGCCCTGGTTAGAGACGTACCGCTCTTGGGCGTGTCCCTGATGGGGTTAGAGGGCGTGTTTGCAACTGGAGTGGTAGGGGTATAAAAAGAGGAGCGGTTTGATTGATCGTTATTACGTTGCGGTGTTTCAAAGTTATTTGAGTCTAGCTTACGTTGTAAGAACGATGAGGCGCCTTTCCTTAGATAATGCTTTGCCTTCTTCCCGCTGTAGTCTCGGATGTCGATATTAGCATCTGAAAATTATGGATATTTAGACATTATTGTTATCTATACAGAAATTCAGTTTGTTGATTACATATGTGTACAGCCTCGGCAAAAGAGTGCAGTTGTCGCTCAAAGAAAAAGTTGAGATCGTCTATCAACAAAAGGAGCTTTGTGAATGCTTTCAAATAATACCTTTGTGGTTAAGATTAGCTACTACTTTCTGATTTTATGAAGAAAAATTACTGTAAAATTGTCTTTATTTTCCTTGTTTTTCCATGTCTAAATCCATCAATATCTCCAAATGCACATTGTCGACAACAACTGCGCCCCTTTGGCCGCGACGGCACACATATTTTGTTCCTATATAGTATTGTTGGGTAACAGGACAAAAAAAGCATGTGTTGTTTTTTAGGGGAAATGAGACAAATCATCACGCCCGCTAATGTTGATGTGCGAACGGTGGCATGACCCCCACAGAGAGAGAGTGCTATTATAAGCACATTAACATCTCCGCAGGACTGAGTGAACTGGCGAAAATTCATCATGGCTTCCGAACGAGGTTGACTAAAGTAAGTAAAGTAAGTAACATCTCTGCAAGTGCCATTGATATTTCTCATTTCACCTCAAAATCAAAGTTTGCACACCAATTTGCATCATACAGCCCTTTTTGTTGAAAATACTGCTTTATATGATAACACCCCAATGGACCATGGACGGCTGAAAGTGTTTAGGTATAGTTTGATCAGTTCAAATTTGGCAAGAAATATTTGGTTTTTATCTCTCCTCGCGCAAAAGTAATCTAATCGTACGCACACGATTATGGCCACACGCACACGGTTTTGGTCACACGCAAGTGTCACACATATGATTTGGAATGCTCTTATTGCCTTCATGCGCTCCCGCATCCGTCTGTATTCATGCGCTGCTGTGAAGAGGCTTCGCTAATTTGGAGCTAATCAAACTATAGAAATGACTTACAGTAATCTTGAATAAGAAGCTGCATGACGGGCTCCTTGTGATGTATTGCTGCTATATGTAGCGCTGTATAACCCTGCCAACAAGAACAATATTTAAAACCAGGTTTTAAAGTGTGATTTATTCAATAGACAGTGTTGCCAGAAACTTTAACCTAACTCTCTGGGCATGTTTTGGGGAATAAAATGATCACGGGAGAGGAAAACGGGTCAAATTTCAAGGGGAAAATCAGTCTCCGCATGCGCTGGGGATCGAACCCGGGCCATGTGTGTCACAGTCTGAGACTCTACTGACTGAGCTATATGGGTCAGGCTCGAACATTTTTTGTTTTTTCGCGGGTTGAATGACTGACGGAGTGTAGTATGAGATAGACCGGTGGTGGGGGAAATCCGGCCGTGCCAGTGCCGGGGGTCGAACCCGGGTCACCTGCGTGGAAGTCGGGCACCTAACTGATTGTGCCATGGAGTCAGCTGGAAAATATTAGAATTTCCAGACCATTTGATATAAAGAAGACCAAAAAATGCCATTATTTCTAGAATTTCCAGACCATTTGATATAAAGAAGACCAAAAAATGCAGGTATTTCCAGACCATTTGATATAAAGAAGACCAAAAAATGCAGGTATTTCTAGAATTTCCAGACCATTTGATATAAAGAAGACCAAAAAATGCCGGTATTTCTAGAATTTCCAGACCATTTGATATAAAGAAGACCAAAAAATGCTGGTATTTCTAAAATGTCCAGACCATTTGATATAAAGAAGACCAAAAAATGCAGGTATTTCTAGAATTTCCAGACCATTTGATATAAAGAAGACCAACAAATGCAGGTATTTCTAGAATTTCCAGACCATTTGATATAAAGAAGACTAAAAAATGCAGGTATTTTCTGCAGGACCAAGATGTTGGGGCATACTTCAAAATGGCTGATATTTGCCATCTCTTGTCCTGTTTAAAACAACGAATAAGGAAACATTGGGCTAATCTTCAATCAACACTTCTTTTTTCTTTCCTTTTATACCTCCACCACACCACAGTGTTTTAGGGCACACTGTTATTATAATACCTATCCTTAGTTACCTCCATCTGTCAATATTTTCCATCATTCGTATCTACTTCCATTTTCCTTCCCCTAATGGGGCGGGGTCTCTCTAATAGGTCAACAGATTTACTTTCTTCATTATGTGATTGATTGACCATGATAAAACCAATTGCATCTGAGGTCAGAGTTCATGACATATGCCATCGGTGGTCATGCATAAGATGTTTCATTGGCCCGAAACAGACACTTAAATACTGGCCACATATGGCATATAATATGGAACTGGATATGAAATAGAGGTCATCTAAGGTCATGACATTGGTCAAAGGTCATCCAAAGGGGGCAGCAACCTAGTAGATCCTTTGCATCAAAGACCAAGTGCAATAGCCACGAATGGCAATATTTTTCTTTTCTTTTTGAGAATTCCTTGCTATGTTCTGTTATACTCACCCCTTGCTATTGTGTTGTTGGTGTCGATATGTTAGGAGACAAAATATGAAAAAAGGGAAAATATGTTAGACACATCATATTGGATAATTCTGTTATCAAACCAATCCCTTTGTATGGTACAATGCTTGGTGACAACAGACAAGTCTGCAATCCATCAGGTAAATAGCTTTTACAACAAGAATCTTATTTCAGATAAACAGCGTAGCATTGAAAAGATTCACCGGACTTGTAAAATAGTCAGGACAGGTGAGTTTCATTTGTGCGATAATTGCTTGAAATAATTATCACAAAAATAGATAACCAAAATATTGGTTGTAATACTGAACAGTATGCTGACGATAGACAACTTTGCCTCATACCTCTACCTAGATGAAATACAAAGAACGGATATCCAACTTTCAGTGGATTACCTTAATGGTTAATATTATTTTTTTACCAATACAATGAACTAAATATGTCTTTCTCTTTGACTACAGATTGAAATGGTGCTTTTTAATCAACAAGGATAGCATTTTCTATGCAAATAGTGTTACAGAGTTAGGCATATTTCACTTTGACCACTGTGTAAAGTTTGAAATAACAAATAATATTGTTGTAAGATGAGGCATATTTCACTTAAACCACTGGATGTAGGTACCGTACAATTGTAAGGTTAGGCACATTTTACTTGAACCGCTACATAATGTGCACTTGTTGATGGTTAGGCAGATGGCAGAATTTAATTAGAAGCACTATGCAATGCTGTAAGGTTAGGCATATTTTCACTTGGCACTATTGATACCACACGACGCTGTAAGGTTAGGCAAATTCCAAGTCCACCACTATTATGTGCAGTTTCTGATAACTGATGTTGATGTTAAGTTAGGCGGATTTCTCTGGACCCTTAGGTATACATGTTGATACCAAATAATTATACACGATTAGGCAGGTTTCAATTGGACCACTATGCATCGCCAGTCGCATTACATGTTTTATTTTATTTTTAAAATTATATATTTTATTATCCTCCATACAAATACATAATATTAATGGTACATGTTGTCTTTAAATAGCATCACAAAAATATATCAGTTTGTCATGGAAGTTAAATAACTTTACGCGTTCTTAATTCTGAATCGAAAAGGAAGAGCAAATTTGGGTGGTTACCATATCAGAATTTACTTATACAGAGTTTAGCAATAGCACCCACATAGTTGATGAGATTGTTGTCAGAATTGTTGAAGTTATGTACCCCTAAAATAGCACTTTCAACAGTCGCATGACATTCTATTCTATTCACTGCAAAGTAAAAACTACATCACATGCAGATCTATCTGTTTAACGCACTGCTCGGATTTGGCTTTAAAATTGGTGTTAACCCTAATAATATGAAATTTATCAAGCGCTGTATCTTTCGACTATTGATGTGATGTATATAAAAGTATACATTTTTTGGAAAGGAAATGAGACAGAGAATCCATTTCTGGTAATAAATTTCACTAACAATTCTGTTTGGTTTTTTTGAATTGCCAACATACCAAGTTTAGGCACATTCCATTTAACCAATGTGTAGTTAATAGTTGATACTAACACCAACTACATGCATGTAATGCTGTGAGGTTAGGCAGATTGTGCTTTACCACCATCAGTTTTGTATACCAAATAATGTTGAAAGTTAGGCAGATTTTACTTGGGACCACTATGTGCAGTCAAATAATGTTATGAAGTCAGGCAGTTGTTGAACCAAATATATTTTGTTGTAAGGTTTGACAGATTTTTTTATCACAATGTGTAGTTATTGACACCATAATAATATTGAACTTTTAGGCATATTTAATTCCGACCACTTTGAATATAGTTTCCAATGCCAAATGAATGTTTTATGTTTTGGCAGATTTCTATTCAAGAATATGTGCAATTGTTAATACCAGATTTGCCGAAATATAGTTATTTACACCAAATGTTTCAAATTCAAAGATAGGCAGATTTCATTAGGCCCAGCCTATTGTCTATACCAAATGTGATGCAGCACATCAAAAGGGGAGCTTCACGGCAAACTGTTTTTTCAAAGCTATGAATAAAGTCATGCATGAAAAAATAGGGAAAATACAAATAAATAATGTCATGACTTATTTCAGTTATAACATCTGAATGCCTTGATCAATGTTTGCAAGTGATGTCTGAAAATAAAGCTGATAAAGTTAGACCTAGCAAAAAAGTATTATAAAATTGGAGATTTTTCCTGCAAAGTCCCCTTTTTTTAAATGTATTTCACGTCACAGCTTACTATGCATGATACTGAACGATGTTGTAAGGTTAGGCAGATTTCACTAGCATCACCATGTACAATACTTTCCCTAAGTGTTGTATGGTTAGGCAGATTTTGATTTACCACTGTACAGTTGCTGAACCTTGTTGCGTATGTAAGATAAGGAATTTATTTCCTTTATTTTTCTTACCGATCTAGTATTGATGTCTACACCCCTATCCGCTACCAGCTTAATCATTTCTTTCTTGCCATGCTTAGCTCCCCAATGTAACGCAGTCTGGAAGTGGAAGATAAAAAACAGAACATTTACAATTACAATTTTTTACAATAAATAACAAAGTTAAACTTCTTCATCACAATTGTCTCTGATTGGCTGATTGAATGATAAAACACCAGCTGATAACCAATCAGATCAGAGATTGTTACCTCACAAGGTAGTGCCAATTAGATTTGATTCTAACATTGTCTCTGATTGGTCAATTGAATGATAAAACACCTGCTTATAACCAATCAGATCAGAAAGTGTAACCTCACAAGGTAGTGCCAATTAGATTTGATTCTAACATTGTCTCTGATTGGTCAATTGAATAATAAAACACCTGCTTGTAACCAATCAGATCAGAGATTGTTACCTCACAAGGTAGTGCCAATTAGATTTGATTCTAACATTGTCTCTGATTGGTCAATTGAATGATAAAACACCTGCTTATAACCAATCAGATCAGAGAGTGTAACCTCACAAGGTAGTGCCAATTAGATTTGATTCTAACATTGTCTCTGATTGGTCAATTGAATAATAAAACACCTGCTTGTAACCAATCAGATCAGAGATTGTAACCTCACAAGGTAGTGCCAATTAGATTTGATTCTAACATTGTCTCTGATTGGTCAATTGAATGATAAAACACCTGCTTATAACCAATCAGATCAGAGAGTGTAACCTCACAAGGTAGTGCCAATTAGATTTGATTCTAACATTGTCTCTGATTGGTCAATTGAATGATAAACCCACCTTTGTAACAAACCATAACAAGTGTTTTGGTAATAACAAGAAAGCCCACGTTTTCTCATCACCCCGGCAAAAAATTAGGTCTAGAAGATGTTTCCTCCTCATACGAGAAAACATTGTGAATTAAAAAATTGGTATACTCCACAGGTCTGTATACTAATCTATGGGGAAATTTGAAGGTGTAGTTTTTTTTGCTTCTATAAAAAGACCTCTGGAGCAATTTATCATTCAAATTTAGGAAGATGAGTGTAACCTTCAATCAAGACAGCTATGTCGGAAAGGAAGATTTGGAGAAGCATTGTGGTTCGGGAAAATCACCCGACCTAAGTCAAGTAAGTAAGTAAGTCATGAAGAATGGCAAACAATATAAGAAAAAAATGAGCTAAATGCTAAAACAAGTAGTGCGGGTTATAATCAACACCATGCACCATCCAACCCCAATCACACAACCTCCTGTCAGGCTTCTTTCTACAACGATTTGCACATGCACCAAGTTTAAAACAAAAGGTTATATTAGATGTTGCGCTAATTTGCTAGTTCTAAAAGGGGTGTCTAGTCTCACATGGGTTTCGATGTAGGCGCCGTACAGACGCCTTCTGTAAGGAAGAAGTAGGGCCGACTGCCTGCCTGGGTTAAGACACTTGTGCTTAGTGCCATCAAATGGTAATCAACACCCTTAATAATGTGAAATAAATGGGTCCATCTTGTTAATGATGTCAAACTATGTGTATGTTATACTTGAATTGGAGTCCCTGTTATAACAGATTGGAGTACAGTAGCGTATAACACTCCTCATCCCCACCTGCCCAAAGTGAAAACAGGGCTGATGACAGACCTTTAAAGCCACTCTCGGTCATTTGGTAAAGGGAAGCGCCCTCAATTTTCTACAGATGTCAAAGTGTTGTGCTTTTTGTTTGTAGTGCTTTCCTAGATGTCGGGAGGAAATGATGCCAAGTCGTTGTCTAAAAGCAGGGCTATGGCAGGCATATCACAACCATGCCTGCAGTCTTCAAAATCATTTTAAGATCATTTTCAGCTGGAGTGAACATGCAAATATCTGATCCCGCCCGCAACTTGTGTCCCAGGACCACAAGCTCATCGTGATTAGATTTTTTCAACTTGTGTCCCAGGACAACAAGCTCAAAATAGGGTTAGGGTTAGGGTTAGGTTTAGGGTTAGTGGCCATCCTTGTTTTTACCGCCATCCTTATTTTTACCTCCCCGACCACCGACCCCTGAGTGTTTTGACATACATTTGTTCATGAATATCATTTGAGCTTGTGGTCCTGGGACACAAGTTGCGCTTTATTCCGTTGATGGCGCCAAGACGGAATAAATCTAATTTGTGGTCATGGGACACAGGTTGCGGACGGGATCAGATGTATGCGAGTGAACACATCAGAGATTGCAATTTATTGGAGTATAATATATTGATACACAGTCATTTTGAAGACATAAGTCTTCACTCTAACATCACCGTAATTGAGCAGTGCATCCTGAGTATACCCCCCAATATTTGAGTTGTGTCGGGTGAGATTAGCACTGTCGGTTCATTTTATAGGGGAATCATGGAATTATGAGGGTCAAAAGTACAAAGATAGCTATTTTTCCCGAGTTACGCATGCATGTGCCCCCCCCCCCCCCAAAAAAAAAACCCGGAAAAAAACAGATAATTTTAGTTTCTTTTAATAGTACACCAATCATGGCAAAATTAGTGATAAATGGCAAATTTTTGCATGTTTATTTGATAATGTCTTGTCGGCTCACTTTTATTTCTTCTCCCCCACCCCCCTGAAAAACCTAGCTATGCCACTGGCAAGCCGTGGTCTTAGGTTTATATGTGATTTCTGGGCTCCTTGTATTGATAACAACAAAAAAGTTTGAAAAAGATAACAACAAAAATTCTCTCTCAAATGATAAAACACATCGAGGGTTGAGCGCCAGAAGGCCTTAACTCAAAAAATTCTATTTTGAGGCAATCAACTTTGAAATATTTGGGACTCATTACAATACACTGTAGCACCCAACTTATAACTCATTTAAGAGTTTATGAGTTATCTCTTTATGGTTCTGAAAATCTATGTTATATTGATTATTTTTGTACCAAAATAACAATTTGCCCTAAAATTGAGTTACAGCCTTCTGGCGCTCAACCCTCGTCATGTGCCCCGTGCTTGACTGCATCAGAAGGCTAATGGATGCAATTGAGAATTTGACATGCCTTGAACAATACATACAAAGATATTTTGCTAAGATGTTTTAATAGTAAATACAACTAAAATCATGTCAATTGGCCAGATTTCTTTATCTTCACATGTATACAAACACGGGTGGTCTTCTCAAAACGGCATAATACTCAATGGGCTGCCCTTTCACTGGGCCTGAAGGAGAATAATGCAATCGGTAATATAATCATGATTTGGCCGCTATTATTGGGGTTATCATTTTCATTTCTATGTCATGTATGTGATAACATTAGCAGAGAGATGTAATTCACACAGGTAAAAAGTGTGAAATTGGTTTTTGATTTGATAGACATATGTCTTAATTGGTATGTAATTGTGAAATAGATTATAATGTACACTGGTTGGTTTGGAAATAATAAACAAAATTGCGATTTAATGTGTTCTGTTACATAGGCAATAAATTTAAAAGTTAGGTCCCAGATACTGGTATACAAGTATCGTTCAATACTGGAACACAAAAGTTGCCAGTATCGCTCGATACTGGTACGATTTTCCTGTTCCAGCATCGAACGGCGACCCCATTTTGTCCCCCAAACAATTGAAACATTTGACTCTTAGCCCGCTCCCTGTTTTTTTTAACAAAGACGGGGGGGGGGGGGGGGGGGGGGGGTGAACCAATAAATCACTGCTCCCCGACCGACCGGGAATCAAACCACGCTCACTATATAGGCTCGGTTGATTGCGTCATCGAAAACTGTCTACGCATACGCTGCAGTGGTACTTTATAGTATTTGGTAGGGTTAGGTTAATGTAAAAATAACTTTAAATTAGGTTCAAATTGGACCATTCATCCATGATGTATATCTAATTTACTCGTTGAACAACGAAAAGACCAAATAAATGTTACTTTTTAAGGATATGGTCTACTATAGCTTTGTGATCAGAGTATTCAAGTCTACCCCCAGACACAAAACATACACAAAATCATGATATACGACATTCCCAACATACTTAGACCATCTTTAAACAGACCAATAACACCATCAGCGCTCTTAATAGCCCTGTTTAAGGTATGTTTTCACAACAATCGCTTATGAGTTATGAACATGTTTTGAAAACCAAGCTATCATAAAACATGGTTCATGGATCGATAACGTAAACAGAAACGGTGGTAATGTTCCCACAGGAAACATGTCAATCGTAAACACAAGCGAGAAAGATACTCAAATGGAAAATAATTGTACAGCTACAGAAGTGCCTCTATGAGGACGGGTTCGTTGGACGAGACCCCATCCGGTTGACACTTTTACCAGGAAAAAATAATAATATTGTGCTAAATTGAGCCCTTTTTAACCATTTGACCAACCGACCAGGAAAAAAAATACCCAAAACTTGAATCTTTCCCCTCAGATCAGTAAACCCTGGTGCACCCCTAAAATGTTGATGCAATAGGATAATTACATTTAATAATACAACATTTAAACATTTTCATTATTCCGTTTCTAGCATTTGTATAGCGTTTATAGCGTGACAAGACTCATAGAGCGTGTGTCAATTGCAGAATAGCTCATCATCAAATGAACAGGCTACAACTGGAGTGGACAGTTTTGACTAGCAATTCACACTGTATGTGAGTAGCATTCCATGGCTGACATATTGTATGTAACTCATGTAAATACAAGTGACAGAAGACCTATTTCATGTTATAATGTTCCTGTTATTGACCATAAATCTCCGCTTTTATGTGCTAGTCTACTCATGTCATAACCCAGTTTCCTGATAGCATCAAAATTCTACTTAGGTGAGAGAAACGTTTTTTCTTGCAACATTAATAAATGTATGTTCATACCTACCATCACATACAATACAATACATACAATACAGAAAGCATTAATTGCGCCATTTCCAAAAGGCTCAGAGCGCTTACAAGATAAAACCTTAAAATTACAACTTAAACTACAAAATGTGAGTGTAACATGAGCATAGTACGTACAATATATTATAGCAATTACAAAATAGATTAGAAACAAAATATAAACAGAAAAACTGTTTAAGGGAACAAATGAGTTTTAAGAGCTTTTTTGAACACACTTGTAGATGATGATTGTCTAATACAGATAGGTAGCTTATTCCACTCTTTTGACGCACAAACTGTGAAAGTTCTATCACCAGCTAGAACTCTAGTGATAGGGTATTGAAGACGTAGATAGTCATTAGAAGATCGGAGTGGTCTCTTTGGAACATATAATGATAAACAATTTGACAAGTAGATTGGTCCTTGGTTATGAAGACATTTATAAACACACAGAAGTAATTTAAAGATGATCCTTTGGCGTATTGGAAGCCAATGCAGTGATTTTAAAAGTGGTCCAGGCGAATGTTTTCGGTCGACTTCAAATACAAGACGTGCAGCCCAGTTTTGCAAACGTTGCAGGCGAATGATGTAAGTAGATGGTAGCGAAGAGAGAAGGCCATTACAATAATCGAGACGTGAGAGTATCAATGAACGTACAGCATGTTGACATGTAGGTTGATCAATATATTTCCTGATTCTGCCGATATTTCGTAAATGGAAAGTAACCGTTTTGCTGACATTTGTGATATGTGATGACATGGTCATTTGTGAATCAAAGAAGGCGCCTAAATTCCTTACGGTCTTCACAGGTTGAATGTTTTCATTTCCAATAGAAAGAGTTATATCAGATGGCAGATGGTGTTTGCGATTGTATGTAGATGCGGCAATAAAGAACTCTGTTTTGCTATCATTTATCTTTAATTTGTTTGCAGTCATCCAGTTCTTAATATCAAATATACACTTTTGGAGTCGAGTTATTGCACTGTTAAGGTCACCCGGCACTTTGGGATCAAATGATATGTATAACTGCGTATCATCGGCATACTTATGATGAGACACATTATGATGATTTGCAATGTCACCAACTGGAAGGGTATAAACAGAATATCCAACAGGTCCGACTACAGAGCCTTGTGGCAAACCAAACTGCGAGATGATTGGATCTGAAAGTTCACCAGCTATATCCACTTGGGTAGACCAATCATTTAGATAGGAACGAAACCAATTTAATGCAGTTCCTTTGACACAAATCCGTTCAGAAAGACGTGAAATTAAAATGTCGTGGTCAATCGTGTCAAATGCAGCTGATAAGTCTAATAACACAAGAAGAACAGCTCTATTAGCATCTAGTGAAAACATGATGTCATTTTTCACTTTTAGAAGTGCTGATTCAGTACTGTGTAGTGCTCTGTATGCAGATTGGTAAGGGTCTGCAAGATTGTTCAAATCCATATGTTCTGTGAGACGTGAACATGCGATCTTTTCAATTAATTTACCAACAAAAGTTATATTGGCAACAGGTCTGTGTAATGTCCTGGTAATGTAACAATGTAAAGGGTTCAACAAAAGAAAGTATACCACTTTGTTTATGTCATTTTGAGTAACAGGCTAGATAGGCATTTAGATGAATCTTTTAGGCATAATTTGATACCAAATTTGCCCCCTTACAACAAAAATAAACCATGGTTAGCACCATTTAAAGGAAAATATCCCATTTTCAAAAGTCGCATTTCCAATACACAGCACGAGAAGAAAGGACCAATTGGGGTCTCTCTGTGTGTGTGTATCAGCCAGGATTGACGGGGCTATCGATCGCACAGCGCAAATGCGTTGGGTCGAATGACATTGTGTGTGTAAAACTGCACATACTCAAAGTCTTTTCAGGGAAAACCCCTCCCTTATATCAATCACTGCAATAAACCATACCAAGTAAATCATCTAATTAACACATCTAACAATAAAACTAAAGGTCAAACTTTGTGATAGTAATTTATACATTGATTATATCAGATAGAAAGGAGTGTAGGTTTAGATTTTTCTATTTTTCAAATCATAAAACTGCACGTACTCAAAGTCTTTTCAGGGAAAACCCCTCCTTTATATCAATCACTGTAATAAACCATACCAGTAAATCATCTAATTAACACATTAAAACAAAAGGTCAAACTTTGTGATAGTAATTTATACATTGATTGTATCAGATAGAAAGGACCAGCTACTTCCTGGATTTGTGGAAAAAAAGAGAAAAAGTTGATTTTGCTAATGGCCCTCATATATCAGTCAGTTGTATATTTTCATAATAAAACTTCTCTATCCATCGCCTGTTCAGAATCAAATAGACTATAATTAGCATGCACAATGAAGCCGTTGTGGTAGAGTTTGCAGCTTTCTCATTTCACCCTTCTAAATAAACTGTATTCCTAACCCTATCCTTTCCCCCTAACCCTAACCCTATCCCCAATTTTTTTTTTTTAGCCTATGTGGGATCAAACAGCCATGCTGGCTGGTTGAAAAAAAATCTGAAGTTCCAGCCCTGCAGATATGTAAATTAGTTTCAAAATAAAGAAAATAAAAGATAATTAATAATTAATAATTAAAAGTCACCTCATGTCTTTTTTTAAACCTGCAACAGGAAACTCAAAATCGATTGTGAAGGGCCTGAGAAGCCTATCCCCACTACAAATAAACTGGGGCAACGCAGTCACAAAATAACTTGCAAAATAAAAATGGCAACATCTTGAAATCAGTCAATTTGGGTCCCCGCAAAGGTTGATATTTTCACGCTACTTTTTTGGGGGGGGCGTTTCTGCACTTTTTGCATTTGATACAGTTACCGCAAAAATAACAATGCACAAATATATTTCTTACGCGTATAGGTCTATGTGACAAAGCTATAAATCACAAATTGAAATCACGCAAAACAATTCAAAATCGGCAGAGCGCGAAAAAATTAATCGTGCATATATTATTACCACTTATACAGTAGTTAAACGTTTCAGCTTGCTAATCCCTTTTTAGATTTTCAAGACAAATCCGGCCCAAAAATATCCCTGATTCTGGCCAAAATGGGAGCAACCATACAGCTATAAATAATACGAATGTCAACCTTGATGCTAAATCCTGCTCAATTTGTTGTTGCCATGAGTATGGAAGGTCATGTCAGTTGAGATATATGGGGAGCCATTGGGTCATAAATGTGTCTACAGGCTGTCCGGTTTATTAGGTGATGTGGTAAGCAGGTTTGAATGACAGATAGTATAGGATAGGAAACAGGGCCATGCACCAGGTATGCAAACCAGTTTTAGGCAGACTCACCATGAGTTCATGCTTGTACAGAAATGCCTAACTTTGCCACGCATAGGGGGTTGGGGGGGGGGGTAGAGGCCGGTTTGGTAAGTTTGATCATGTATGGGCCTAGTCCTCCTCGTAGGGCCACTAAACCAGCCTATCCAGGGAAATACTATACTGAGATATAATATAGAAACACTGAGTCAAAAGATGGGTCGGTTCTCGGGTTGATAGCGGTTCTCGGATTGGGAGCAGTTTTCTAGGCTTAGTTAGAAAGAGTAGTCCTAAGGTAGGACTAGCATGGGCCATTGTATTATTAATAGTCCTTGCTTGTTGACAATCGTATGCAATGTTTCCTCTTATATTTATAATACACACTTTTGACATGGATGTGTAGGCCTGTTTATGAAATTGGCATTATAGTTAATACTATTGCTCGAACAAAGAGTATATCATATAGAGAGGCCCATTTTTGTTTGTCAAACAGACCTAATAATATAATACGGTTACATCAGGGATTGAAACTGCTGATGTACAGATCGGTGCAAGATAAGGCATTAATGATGATGGTATAAATCCCCCTCCCCTCCCCCCTTCTCCCCTAGAGAGAACAATAAAGTCATTTCCTCTGCCAAAACAGTTTAGGAACGTGCCACCACAAATACCTCTACTCAACCATACATGCTCCAGTCAATTCCTGGTCAATTATTGTCTCAAAAACATAGCCACTCCGCTCCTCCCACCAATAATCCCTGCTAAATCTCTCTTTTACCCTTGCCAAAAACCAAAAGGAACACATCCTAAAAGGTCCTTCATGTCAAAAGTTGGTATAAATACATGATATATTAGGGTGACAGCTTAGTAGCTGTAGTCAGCCATTATTAACACATGTTCAGCAGTTATAGCATCTACTTCTGTTGATGCCATAAATCTTTTGGCAGACAACTTTCTGGCTGAGTGCTCCCGTGGGGTGTGAACTCACTGGTGTCAGCCCCATGTTGGTCAAATCATTTACTGATAGACTGACATAGGGGTCTATGCTACCAGGCACCACGGGCACCATACCATTGTAGACACCGTAGTCTTGGCACCAGAAAACACCGTACTGTAGACACCAGTTTTGTGATTGATAAACCAAAGGCATGCATAAGCAACAGGCACACACACCATCCATTACTATGTATAGGAATGAATGACTTGTGGTTACAATGTCGGCGCCAGGTAAGGGGCAGCAAGATTTACCCCACACATTATTCTCACAAATCATTGAAATGAAACCCTGGTATTTACACAGATCTTGCTCTCTCAAACAACCAAATAAACAAACAAACTAAATAAACAAAACAAACGACAAATAAACAAAATAAACAACAAGTCAATAAACAAACGTATAAACACACAAGCAAAGACCCAATAGCTTAAATGGGCACGGAGAGATTGACGATAAAAATGAAATTTGAAAGAAGAAAAACAGTTTTCAATAGATAAGGTATAATAGAACCCTGAAACGCAATATTTCATGGGCAAAGGGTTGAAGTTATGGGGCTAGCCGCTAGATAGACATTCATTGTACGTAGGAACCCTGAAATGTAATAATTCATGGAAAAGGGTTGAAGTGATGGAGCCAATCACAATATGAAGCCATATGTGCCGAATTCTGCTGATAATTTCGATGATCTACATCAGAATTATCAAATTGTGAAATATACATGATTGACTGCGAATTTAGGCAAATAGTTTCAGATGGTAGTTAGTACAGGGTGACCCCAAAAAAATGTTAACACTCCGGGCACATAAGATATCTTAAAAGTACAGGAACACACGGGTCTATCTTGCAAAGAACATGAAATGTTTCAATTTCAATTTTAAAGACTGCTTTACTGACAGCTACCCATTGCATGTGGAAAAAGAGTATAGAACTTGAACTCATGACAAAATACCTGTATAATTTATGTGGAATATATTTATTTATGTCTTTTAAGCTTGAAAAGAATCGAAAGAATGCGTTGAAAAGAACAAAGAAGAGATTAACTGATGTGTGTGTGTGTGACTTAATCATGTTGCTTCTTGCTTTGTGCATTTTAAAAGCTTTACTTTCATACTGAGAGGATTGGACCAAGCCGATTTTCCTTCCTCATGTTTGCTGAAGCATATCTCCCGTTCTAAATAACCAATTGGAACGCAATAAAATGCAAATGAAAGCTTATTTACTCAGCTTTCATAATACATCAAGATTAGACCCGTGTATTCCTCTCCTTTTAAGATATCTTATGTGCCCGGAGTGTTAACATTTTTTTGGGTCACTCTGTATAACCCGTATATACCTTAGTATTGCTTTGGTGCAAAAAAAATAATTTCAATGAAAATTGAGGGTGCGCTCCCATACACATCTCTCATTGCCCCTTTAACTTTATATACCGACAACCCAACATAAACCATGGCTCCACATTTGTGTGCAAACTTAAGGGAGATGGCAAAAACTTATTCATCATCAATGTCAGAATATTTTTCCTCTCAGAAGGACATACAATTTGCTAGGCAAAATGTTCAACACATTTTCTCATTTCTGGTTGAAAACATAGGGGAAAGTGTTTATACTGACTGTGAACAATACAGGAAATTACAAAATACTGCCATTTAAAAAGTGTTTTTCCCAAAATGGCAGGGGGTGGGGGTGCGGTCACCCGGGTACTTTTTTTGGTAGAGATGTGCCGCCAGCAAAATGAAAATTGACCCAAACATTTACCCACCTTTTTTTTGGGGGGGGGGGGGGGAATGGACCCTTATATTTACCAGAGACTCATCATTTTCCTACATATTTGACAGATTTTGCTAAATTTTCTGTGAAAAATGGCAAATTTATTTATAAAGTCTTTGTTGAGATTCTCAAGCTTTCTTGTTTCAGACTGGGATACCAGTTAAAAATGCAAACTTCACTATCAGAATATACAGTGGTAAAATCACACACACAATACTTTTCCAGTAATGAAGGCGTCAATTTAAAGCTACCTTACTCAAGCCTCGATCCACCTGTATTCACTTTCCGTCCGGGAAAAATAGGTCAGGATTGGTTCTTTCCTACAATTTCTTAGATAAAGATTCACCTCAGTGCACTACATTCAGTCTATAGTAATATATGGGAGAAGTTTATATAAGGTGAAGATTCACCATAGATTCACCTCTTCAAAATATAAATTATTTCAAGATTCACCCACATCAAAAATATATCTAGACAAAGATAAGCTTTCTAATCCTTGAGGAGGGTAGGTAGGTTAAAGCTTCACATTGACGCCTGCATACAAGCCTATACACCCAAAATAAGGAGACAAGTGTTGTCTTTTTTCCCATCAACTTCTATTTCTCTTTTCACCCTTCCAGCCACTCTAATAAGTGTTTTACGATGTTTGGTGTGAAACACCATAACAGAGCAAAAATGTTAGTCTTTAAAACTAACGTGTCTTTGACAAGCAAATAACTAGGTTTGGGTCACCATGAAATGAATACCTTACAAATCATGAAGTGATGGAACGATGATCGGACCGACTATTTCCCTCACATATGCTCCCTTGATATCATTGTCAGCCAGCGATGTTTATACGCAATACATCACGTAAAACTCGGGAGGTATGATGTTGTCTTGGTTCTTGTCACTTCACGGTTTATGTTTTATCTTGTTGAAAACGGGCAAGAATTCGGTCCCCCGTTGGGATGGGTAACACTCATATAGCTATAACTCAATTATTACACTGAATTTTAACAAAGATGCTTCGGCAAACGGACCCAGGTTCATTTGCAGACTAGAAGAAACGTGCAATCGAGGCATTTGATGCTATTGATGCATTCTTATAAAGTGGGTGTGGCTTTGTGTGTCAACAGGCAATTTGATTGGTTTTTGGCTGATTTTCAGCCAATACGCACAATATTATGAGAACGATAATATAAAGTTTGGGGCGGGGCTTAATTCATTTGAATAATAATATCTTCAGTGCGTATGGCCAATTGGCCATCGCGTTAAGATGTTCAACAAAGCCCTACACAAAATTGCCAGCGTTTGCGTTGCGCGAATAACGCAGAGTTGCCGTGTGTGTGTGCTAAAGAACATGATTATTTGAAGCAGAAAGTTGGTAAACAACTCGCTGGATTTGGCGAGGGGGAAATTTGTTGTTGTTTGATTAAAATTAATCTAACAAAGTTATTTGTATCATAAAAGATAAAAATAACCACTAAACTAAATAAGAATATTTGTGACTTCAAATATGGTACAGCCTATACATTATGAGACCAACATAAACAGCTACGAACTATATTTTATTCTCTAAATCGTGCATCACAAACTCATATCACTTATGGTTCCTTTTTGCAATGTCAACTTTTATCCTCACATCGATGTGAGTATAAACGGGCCTTTAATGTTGTAGAGCATTGCCATAAGATCAAACCCATTTGGTGTCCAATATCTGCTTGGTCTACCCTAAAAAAATCCAAACAATCTTACACCCCACAGCAGCCTAAGCATTTATCCCATTACACTCCAAAATATATAATAGATAGGGGCTTTTTCTTTTGTTCAGATCCAGCGAGATAAACTATAAATGCTGCAGGAACGCTGTATGTTACAAAAAACAGCCATATATAATGATATAGGTTGGTTGAGGAATTGAACCCGGGATTCCTGCGTGGGAACCCTAGAGCGTGGCCTCTATATGCTACACTAGACAGTCCAGGCAAACGCTAATTCGGGATGCAGTAATGATCCCAATCGGGAAGTATTTCTGAGCCCGAACGGGCCCATATTTAGCAATGCGCATGCTCAGAAACGATCAGTTTGGCATATGTAAGCTGCCATTTCGTAGAGGTCAAACTGGTATAGTCTTTTTTTGCAGCCGTTTTTTTTATACTAAAAACCTTCGTATCGGTTTTCCAGTTAAAACTGAGCTAAACTGAAACAGCAAAAGTCATGAACGACTTTATTAAGCATGTTTAGACTATCAACCCTTTGCTAACTTGGTTTAAAATCTCTTTAAACCGACAAAAGAGGTCAATTAAAAGCTAGTTTAGTGGATAAATCACATTTGCGTAAAATGTGTTTTTGCTTTCGATTGACGCATAATTCGGCAGTCTCCCGATGCATTGAATGACTGGTGGCGATAGTTTTCGTAGTCGATTCAAAACAGATATGGATATAAAAAAATCATTCAATCCACCGGGATGAGACCAGTAGTCAAAAATGTGCACTATAACAGTCTAGTGTGATAATTTATTTATCATTTTATGTCCAAGATTCGATCATTCGTCTTACATGTTACTGCATGACTCCATGAGCTGCCCCATTCACTTACACTTGTAACAGTTAACATGCCAGTAGTTTGGCTCAAAAATGTCCATTAATTGTTGCATTTCGTTGTAAGTTATCATATTTTGAGTTACCTATGAGATTTATGAAACAAAAAAGTCAAGCCACAATCAATGTTATGACATTGAATGACAGAAATGTCGTTCACAAAGAAATCGTAGGTTTTTTTGTAATATGCTCAGGCCTGACCGACAAATATCAAAATTTGGAAAATGACACCAAATAGCATTATTTGGTTAAATAATTCAATGTTTTTTGGTTACGTGTAAGATCGATGATACGAGTTAGTCAAGCCGCAATCAATTTAACGACAAAAATGATGCTCGAGAAAAAAAATCGTAGTTTTTTTTTTAATGCTCAGGCCTGACTGACAAATGTCGAAATTTGGAAAATGACCACAAATAGCATTATTTGCTTAAATAATTCAATGTTTTTTCGTTACATATAAGATCGATGATACAAAAAAGTCAAGCCGCAATCAATTTAACGACAAAAATGACGTTCGCAAAGAAATCGTAGGTTTTTTTTTTAATGCTCAGGCCTGACCGACAAATGTCGAAATTTGGAAAATGACCCCAAATAGCATTATTTGCTTAAATAATTCAATGTTTTTTGGTTACATATAAGATCGATGATACAAAAAAGTCAAGCCGCAGTCAATTTAACGACAAAAATGACGTTCGCAAAGAAATCGTAGGGTTTTTTTTAATGCTTGGGCTGAGTTGGGCCTAACCGACAAATGTCAAAATTTAGAAAATGAGCCCAAATAGCATTATTTGGTTAAATAATTCAATTTTTTTTGGTTACGTATAAGATCGATGATACAAAAAAGTCAAGCCGCAATCAATTTAACGACAAAAATGACGTTCGCAAAGAAATCATAGGGTTTTTTTTAATGCTCAGGCCTGACAGACAAATGTCGACATTTGGAAAATGACCCCAAATAGCATTATTTGCTTAAATAATTCAATATTTTTTGGTTACATATAAGATCGATGATACAAAAAAGTCAAGCCGCAGTCAATTTAACGACAAAAATGACGTTCGCAAAGAAATCGTAGGTTTTTTTTAATGCTTGGGCTGAGTTGGGCCTGACCGACAAATGTCAAAATTTGGAAAATGAGCCCAAATAGCATTATTTGGTTAAATAATTCAATGTTTTTTGGTTACGTATAAGATCGATGATACAAAAAAGTCAAGCCCCCAATCAATTTGACGAAAAAATGTCATTCGCAAAGATGGGGATGTGCATATCATTGACTACAGAGGGCGACATTTTTTTAAACATTTGGTAGCCAAAATATGTGAAAAACTCCATGTTTACCTCTTAAATCCAGCGATGTAGTACGAAGTGGGCTGGGATGTATTTACTGATGTCTGAATAATCCAACACAAACAATTGGGCATCATGAAAGTAAACCTTTTTATACCTAAAATGGTTTAAAATTTGCATAATTTGAACAGTTTTCAGCAATATGAGGCAATATTTTATTATTCATCCTGTAGACATGGTTGAACCTTCATTCTTTATTGTAAAGTACTTGGTTTCCATGTATTCCATTTTCAAAGAGATACTTTTATTTTCAAATTTTTATGAACATACTAAAACCTGTCCTCCCGACTCTAGCATAGAAATCACAAGGATTTTTTTGTCAAATGTCAACATTTGGAAAATGAGCCTAAATAGCATTAGTTAGTTGGTGAATTAATTCAATTTTCTTTGGTTACGTATGAGATCGATGATACAGAAAAATAAAGCCACATGACAATATATTTACGAAAAACGGTGACCGACTGTGTCTGGTCTGATGATGCAAAATAAATTGGGCGACTGGACGAGTAGACTAAAGTGTAAATGTAGACACGACCGATGACTTTATAAACTAAAATATTTCCATTTTTTGCAGGTGAATAATAAAATCCTTTTGGTCAGTTTATGCTAGAAATACTAAAGAACATAGTAGACTAAAGTCGACTGGGCACTTTTCCGGATTAGCTAGCATATCGTGTCACTTCCGGTAAAGTATCCCGTCTCGCCATAGACTTTCGTGTAGCGTCGCCGTTATGCAGCGTGCCATTGTGGCCTATTTCCGGTCAAATGTGACCTTTACGAGCCCGATCGGGACGTAAATTGAGCTCGATTGGGATCACAGTGGCGTCCCGAAGAAGCGTTTACCTGGACTGCTAGATTAACTGATTTGGCAAAGTCATTGATAAAGATGTAATTAGTATGGAATTATTCAAGCATCACATTTCTTACGCGTTGCTGATCCCCATATTTCATTCAACATTAAAATAATGGAGCGACTAGTATTTGAAACAACAGAACTTGTTCAATAGGACACCAGCTTCTTGTGGGTGCTGTTCAATCTCTATTAAATCACTCCAGTATTACGTGCGCTAGGGCTGTGAGAATTGTACGGTGGTTTCATGTTTGAAATGGATACAGGCTGAAATGCTATGCGATGCGAAAAGATAATCGAAGCTGCTTTGCTGACACCCTAAACAAGTTAACACTTAACCTAAAAACCTAACCCCAATCACCAAATTACTAAACATGGCTCATGTTGTGCTGTGGGATTTCAAGTTTGATTATGCCTCTGTTTTAAACATTTGCATAATTGGAAGTGAAAACATTTAGCTATTAGCATAAAAGCACAAGTTTTTGCACTCAAATTGTGCCTGTTCTGTCAATAATAATAATAATAATTTCACAAGTTGGTAAATTGTAGAGGTTTTATATTGATTTACATTATTCATTTAGCCTAAAATTTCAGAAATAATATCATTGTATAAATGTATGCTACATTTTAGCATGGACTTTAATAAAACTTTTTTTTAAACAAGTTGGTAGTGGATTTTAGAAGAGGGACTGTGCAGATACGTCAGTATGGAGCTGGCCTATTTCACCCTGACTGATCTATTTTACCAATCCAGTAACCGACTTGTCAGAATGAGTGATCATCTTAAGATCTGCAACGCTGTTTGTTTTGGCGATGCATTTAACACATATTTCAAATCGTCGAGAAAGTTGAAATCTTTCATTTAAATGACACTATAACCTCAAAGTGAAAAAATACAAATCTGCGACCCGTTATTCTTAGGCCAATTTTTTGTTTGTTTGGTTGTCCTCCAGAGCTCTCAGAGAGGAGGGGCGGGCGGGTGGATTTTTTTAAATTTTAAATGTTGTTGTTGAAATTTTCTTATACCAGTTCAGCCAATAAGAAGTTGAAATCACACTAAGAGTCGCACATTTATGTTATAAACACTTAGTTTAATATTCAATGCCATTTAATTAAACTGTTTAAAAAAATATGTCTGCAAAATCTGGAAAAAATCTGAAGAAAAAAAAAAATCTGAAAAAAAATAAGAAAATCTGAAGAAAAAAAAGAAGAAACAAAATCGGAGTGGCCCTAAATCTGACGAGCGGGCGGATGAGAACAACATAACAAATTTTTTGTTGGCCTTATAGTAAATATTCCGGTGTAAAGTTATATGAACCATGCCAAAAATTAAAGTGGGCGTGACCATCTTACTTTCTAACCATATTTCGGTCTGTTTGCATCAAATCAGTCTGAATGTCTACACATCTTGACAATGCTCTTCATCAAAATCACCATCCTCCTCCTCATCACACACGGGGCAAAACTTCCTCTTATACATCCACCCCGCCCTGACTTCATCTCCACTCCTTCAACTCATCTCTCTCACATCTACATTCCTCACGGCTCACACATTTCGCCGGCACACAAACCCCCATTAGAGCGGCAGCAATTAGCGTGTAAATATTTTTGCAGAGGAGCGCGCCAAAGTCGTGGGGAATGTGATAAATTATTAATTTTGGTCGCCTTCGGAACTGCGAGGCGTAAATCCAGGAGGCAGCGGGAGCTCTGACGACAGCTGACGGAGTAAAAACTGACAGAGGTGTTTGACAGAGTTGAACAGTATAAATCGGCACCAATCATGCACTGTAAAATGGGTTAGTTGATAGATATTTGGCAAGTGTTAACCTCAAAATAGTATAATCAAAATTTATAGTTCCTGGAGTGGGTTGGGAGCGTTCTCAGTCGACGACGGTGTACTAGAATGTGCTAATCTCTTAATCTGCCATCCCTTAATAATCCCCTAAACCTTAATCCAAAACCTCTTTCTTACCTGCACACTAACCTTAAGGCTTAAGCCTAAAAAAAAGAAAAAAGAAAGACAATTCTGTACTGAACAAAAAGAATATAATTATCTACCCAAATGCTCAAAATGTCAGATTTATTTTTTCATTTGAAAATTTGAATGTTTGGTATTTGGTTGTGGTTAATTTACCAAGTTTGTAGAGCGGGCGGGGGGGGGGGGGGGGGGGGGGGGGGGGGGGGGGGGGGGGGGGGGGGGGGGTGTACTTAATGGAATGTGGTAACAGGGTTGTGCCACCAAATAGGGTCCCCTTTTTCACCTCTCTGGTACATGAATGACCCCTTTTCAAAGCCATTTTTGGTAAATTTATGGGGTCTAATATCCTTAAATTTGCGGTTTTTCACAGAAAGTTTAGCAAAAACTGTCAAATATGTAGGAAAATTATGTGTCCCTGGGTAAACATTATGGTCCATTTCCCCTGAAAATTGGTAAATGTTTGGGTCAAAGAGTGACTGCGTAGAAGGAGAGTGTTGGTAGATAGTTGATCTACTACATAGCTGTTCTAGAACTTGGATTCATAAGATAAGCATGGCTAAAAAAACTCTACAAATAGAGCTACCTCCCCCTGAACTCACAAAGAAATGACAACAGCCGCGGAGCAGAGAGTTACATCAACTTTGAATGGATGGCTGTTTGCCCCATCTATTTTAATAGGATCGCACTTGACTCATTAAATCTTTTATTAGTCGGCTGCTTTGATATGTTCGGTTTAATGATCTTATCGTAGTATTGTTGTGTTATGCTCTGGTCGTGACAGAATTTCTCAAAAATGGTGTCAATCAAGTCCAGTGGCAGCACCCTAGGGGGGAGGGGGATGGGGAAAATACCAAAAAAACTGTGCATGCTTTGCGCACATATTTCCCCCAAAATGTTTTCTTGCCCCCCCCACACATATTTTTGCTTGCCCCCCCCCCCCCCCCCCATAGAATGTTGATGCTGGTGCCGCCACTGATCACTAATCATTGTAAAACCAAAAGGTAGAGCAAATCAAATCATGTCTAATCTTTGAGTCTTTGGTACTTTCCACACCGCAGGTGTATGCAGACGACATTACAAAATTTCCCAAAATGTTTCAAATATTTCAAAATTATTGAATTTTATTACCATATTTGGAATCGCCAAGAAATGCATTTAAATAAGTACAAACATGCCTAGTATTGGTTCATTCAGTAATCACTTAGGAAAGGTTTCTGAAAAATCTGTTTGATTTATGGTAAAACTAGTAGCCGCGTGGAAAGTGTTAACATGAAATTTATCATTACAATCTACGCTTTAACACTTTTAAATTGCACCAATCTGGATGAAAAATCACTGATTGCTGGGAAATTTACATTTGTCTCCAAGCAAAATTTGAAGTTGACGAGAGCAGAAATGAGATGCATATAATAGGGGACAAAAACAGAAGATGTTCAAGCCTTGAAAATATTATAATTGCTAAGAAGTTTTGAAAAAAAGTTCAAAAACAAGGCTTATTGTGGGGCTTTGAAAGTCACTGGTTGGAGCACCCATGCAATGGACTGGGGATTGCAAAGCGACGCGACGGCCGGGGCATATGTTGGTGAATCGGCCCTCAATCATAGAGAGCAAAGTCCGAGCATCCTCGTTTGTCATCTTTTTTCAGCGACCTGCCCGAGCAGCCAAGAACCGATCACCCCGTCCACCTCCACACATAAACTTGTGTCACCAGTACAACTCCCCCTGCTCTGGCAGCATGTTTCCTATAATAGTATAAAGTAGGCCTATATCTATGAAATGGTAGCAATAATATTTTAGAAATAACATAAAATGTTATTGGGCCTTCCTCCATTCATTCAACTTCCGATAACATTTATTGTTTGAAAACATTTGGGAATTTCAAAATTCATCAGCATATGTTCACGTTCATCATAATCTACTGTTGGCCATAAAATACTGTTGGCTTGGTGTACACTCTTAGAACGATTGGTCAAATTGACGAAGGACAATGTCAAATATGTACACAACCTAAAAAAACAGGACAATTTGACCACAAAGCGGTCAATATTTGTGGTCACAAATTTGACCCTGTTTTTCGGTTGTGTGCATAATTTTACCCCATTGTTTTAAGAGTGTAATGGGTTGAATACAAGAGGACTGGGGTATAGGTTGGACTTTAAAGACAAATTTTATTATCATTATGGATGTGGCAATCAAAATTATGATGTCATAACATTACTTGTTTCAATTCAACATGAAAGTGCCAACCATTTTGAATTCAATCAATCCAGTGGTTCCAAAAGACAGAAAGCACAAATTCCCTCTCAAATGCCCAAAGAACAATACACAAACTCCCCGAATGGATAACCCATATTAGGGTATACTGTAAAACATAACATTTCCCCGCTACGGTTATTTTCGCCCCTTTTTGCATCTACTGCGAACACGAAAAATGTGCGGATATATTTCTTTTATGTATATTAAGTAATGCGCAGCACTTCTCATCGCTTGCATTAGCATATTTCTATGTTTTATCGCTTTATTATTCATTATTATAATATTATTGCTTGTTTCCCAACACCAAGTTGGTATATCTAGCTTTTATTCTAGACAAAAATGGTTCTAAACCGACAAAAGCGTGCAAAATGGGCCACTTAGGCCTATACAGTCATCGCTACTTCTTTTCTTTACTTATAACACGAAAATATCTCAAGCCGAAATTTCACAGGGTAATGAGGAAAACACATGCTTTCTCTTGATAAAAAAAAAATCTCAATTTTGAAGGGAACAAAGTGGATGACATCGGGTCACGCACCTTTAAGAAATAGAAAAATGCCAGTGCTATTTCCGTCCAATCAGGTGCCTCCGTGAATATGTCAATAGTTGTAAAATTCAACACAAATCCAGCAGCCTTAACAGCCCTTCAAAACCTTACTGTATATTGGTATAACATTTTGCATGGTTGTGGCTTACAAAACATTGTTTTTAAATTTAAAAAGCTCTAGAGATATAAAACATGATAAACAACATTCAACCAACATATCAGAAAAAAGAACAATGACTTTTTGGAACTGACTTCTTTTAAACTCGGTCAACTTTCATCATTATAGACAGCGGAAGTAGGATGCGGGGACATGTCCCCCCCCCCCCTTAAATTTCACAACCCCCTTTGGGCACCCCTAAAAATGTGCCGAGCTATGTGTGTATTAAATATGTGCCTGCTACTGCTGGCACTGACTTTCATCCCCATCACTTCCCAAAAATATAACACATTTAAATTGTTTGATTGATATTGCACAATCCTTTTCTGTTTTGACCTAACATTGATCATATCTTTTGGAAGCATGTATAAAAAACATCATACAAATATTACTATAGGCCTAGGCCTAGGAGAAATATAGGGCAAACTACAGTACCGGGTGAAAATAGAGTACCCTCCTACTCCCCCCCCCCCCCCTGATATAAATGGGCCAAGTGAGGTGAGTTCTAGAGAAAACTGGGTCTGCCAGCAGCCAGAATTGAACCTGGGTCTTCCCACATCAGAGTCTCGGTCTTACACAGCCATGCCACATGATTGAGTTCCGAAAACTGATGTTTTTTGTTGCTATATATACCATTTCCATGATGACGCAATAAGTAAGCGGGGCTACCAGGGTACATGTGTCTTAGTAATTTAATAATTTACCGTATTCAGTTGGGTTAGGGTCAAAACAAAACAAGTGTTTTTCAAACTTTTGGAACAAATAGTCATAATAAAATGGCTTATATTGTACTTCCACATCATGGATCCAGTCAAAGTTCCATTATGCATCACCACGGGGGCTACTGCGACACTACAGAAGGCGCCGTAAAGGTTCATTAACAATTCATATTGGACTCTTTAATGTCAGTTGTCATTGGGCAGAGCCATAACTTTTTGTTAAACAACTGTGTGCTGGTGGCGTGTGTAACATGGGTTTGTTCATATATTACCACTATTTCATGCAAAAAACATGTTTGCTGTCAAGTTTGATAATTGTAACAGCACTGAGGGTGACCCATTAGGAGCTATAAATCCTTTTAGGTCTTTCAGGGGGTGGGGTGCTCATCACTGAATGATGAAGAAAAGGTATCACTGGTATAGGGCCTACTGCCTGTGAAAGAGCATGAACCCTTAACCTTAACCCTACAAAATACGACAAAATACCAGCGCATGCGTGGACGGTTTTTGATGCCGCAATCAACCGAGCCTATACGGTGAGCGTGGTATACTGCGCAAACGTGAAGCTTGCCTATGCGGGCCAGCTGGTTGATGTGCGGAGGGTCCCTGGATCGATGCCGTACCAATTTTGAACTTACTGTTTTGGATAAGCTATCCACAATTGACAAGGACCCTATCCACAATAGGGCCTGCATAAAATGCAAATTTCAATTATAGAAAGTACCTTTATGAATACTGCACCCCCTCCCCCCACCCCCATCCCAATATTTGATTTTATATTATGATTTTGCAGACACTATGGAACAGTAGACAGGATGGTCATTATAATGACATTAAAATTCCTTTCTTGCTGTTCAAGTTCAAAGTTTCTTGGCTGCATGTCTGCCAGGACTGACCCTGACATTGGTGGAACCTGAGTTGTTGGAGGAAAGGTGCCATATTAATCTATTAAAGGCCAAGCAAAAAAATCACCCCCCATCCCATTTTTTTAATTTTTATTTTTTTAAATTTAAGAAGAAGAAAAAACATTACAATTTTTTTTAATTGCTTGAAAAGTTATGGAAATAAAATTTTAAAAATTAGAAATTGTTTGAAAATTGTTTGAATTTTTTTCTCTTTTTCTTCTTTTCTTTTTGATTGAAAATTTCAAAAATTGTGGAAAATTCACAGAAATTTTGGAGAGAAAAAACCCTGACTTACTGACCGATCCGACCTGAGAGGTTTGTAAATCTGTAGAACAAGGTTTTTTTCTTCTTTTCCTCGCCTAATAGGTCATATAGGTATAACTGGCCAGTAAGTCTAAAACAATTCCCCCAAGTTCAAACAGATCCATCAAGATCTTAACCTTTTTTAGATGTATCCCGATAATGGGCTGGATAGGTGTTCTTTAAATCCTCTTTATATAGGTGCTGACACTATAATTAAATGTAAGCGTAAATTACCTGTAAAATGAGTGCAAACTGATGGCTGCTTCATTAGAATCCAGCTTGAGTTGACCACATAACCCATCATTATAGATGGTGAAAGATGGGTGTGGGGGCGATTAACACAGAGACGTGCTGCTTCATTTTTCTTCACTTTTTGACAAAAAGTTCCTGACACATTGTAAATTGGGTCCAATTTTTGCAAAGCACCCAGTAAATTCAGCAATTTTAGGTAGAAAACTCCTTCAATTAGGATTGGGAGAAGCAGGCTTACAAGAAAGATCGGATCCACATTCCAAAAGTGAGTTTGATTTAGATTTAGTTCGAATGGATTTCCAAATGTTCATGTCCCAAAATATCTTGATGTTCTCTAGATGGTGCGTAAGTTTGATATTACCGTCTTATGTCCACTTTTTCATGGCAAAGTGGATCTTGCCAACAACATGCATGATTGCTGCCTTGTTTAGGGTTAGGGTTATGCACTTATCAATTGCAAGCCTGGCCCCCGGGGACCCGGGGCATGGCGGAGACCATGCGGGGACCGTACACGAGTGTACAAAAATGATGCACGGCTATGCGGGGGAGTGTACGCGGACGTACAAGCTGTGCCCCCGCTAGCCGGGGCGTGTAGCGGGGACGTACTCTAAGGTACGCAAATGTACACCCCGGGCGCTTGCTATATATAAATAAGGTAGCGATGCGATGCGCTTGACGAAATATGCCTGATACCACATAAGGAACACATAGAATGCATTCCGTTATGGTTGCAGAAAGAAATAAGCGACCTTTGGGACTGCAGACGGGTGAATACTTTGTCCTGGGAACTGGGTGGCCGGGACTGTACACTTTGTCCCGGCCAAGGGGGGCCGGGACTGTAGCGGGGACATACAAAAAATGGTGCCCGGCCAAATTACATATCCATCCTTTGCTCACAATATAAATTCATTCAAACTGTCCATAAATTTCCAAATACCCAAACTTCAAGACCCTTCAATTTCTTGGGGGACCCCTTAAATTTGTTTTTTGAAGTCCTACAGGGTCCTGAAAAATTTCATGGGACCTCTCACATTTTTGATCCAGTGCTATCCCTGCTTCATGTATAATTTGACAACATTGGTAATACAAAAACCTGCACAACACATTAAACATGTAACAAGTATGTTCCATGATATAATCCTCCATGTTGTCCTTAGAAAGAGATTTGGGCATGTTAGCCCTATCACCTTCAACTATTATCAGCAAGGCCTATTAAAAAGCTGATGTAAATCAAAAATAGCGGATATCCCCAATTTGAGAGCGAAAGGTAGTATTAGTTCATACTATTTTATATATAGGCTGAGGTTTAGCATGGTTTTGACAATTTAAACCTTTAGAGAAGATAATCTGTTTGTGTGTGTAAAATAAAATAATTCTTGACATTTGATTTGCTATATCTTATAAATTCAGCTTGTAAATTAAGATGATTTGATTTATTATGAAATAGCATATTTTTGGTCATGGTTTGGTATAGGCTTAAACCTTTGGCATATGATTACGTTTCGATGCTGGTAACCTGTTTATATTATATTATATGGTCGTGTTTGATCAATAAACACTAGAAACCAAAACTCAATAATTGATATGCCCACATTGTTAAAACATATTTTTCCATTTACCTCACTCTGCATTGAAGCTGACAACATACACTCTTAAAACGACATGGTCATTTCGACTAAGGACTGTGTAAACTATAAAACTATTGCACTCGACCTAAAAAAAAGCATGGTTAATTTTTGACCTTTTTTTCTTCTTAATCTGCTCCTGCTCCTTCCCCTCCTGCTCCTCCTTCACCTGTTTTAAGAGTGTGTCTTCCCGATCTCCTTTGATCAAAGCTATCCTTTCATAACGCCAGAATTGATGACAGAGGATTCCAAAAACTAAGGCAACACTTTTTGTGGTATAAAAGACAATATTTGTTGAATGATAGGCTCTGGAATCCCCTATTCTGGAGAGGGCAAGAAGGAGGGGGAGAAAAGGGAGAGGGGGAGGGGAGGGGAAATTCATCAAATGAACCAGCTTTTTTACCTTAGAAGTGTGTATTCATTTACACAAATAAATCATTCTGTTTTGTAATAAAAATATGAAATCCTCTATAATAAAGAAAACATTAAGATTCCCAGATCATAACTGCTAATAAATATTCTGAGCACCCGCTCCTGGCCCTGGTATGCCACATTTTTATTTCTCCCGCATACAGGAACATTTCTGACCAAAATGAAATTGATGGTGATATTTTAGAAATTTCTAGGAAATGTCAGAAGTTTTTGCCCAAAAGGGCAGCTTTTTCCAATTCTGATGTATCTATGGTAAATGTCTGGATTGATTTTCATTTAAACATATGTGATGACAATAAACACTACTAGTTGTTCAAATCAGATAATAAATACATAATGCGGTCTGCTTCCTCTGTGCAAGTTCAAAGGTCAATTATGTTAAGGTCAAATGTGTGGGTGTAATGGTTAAATATCTAAAGCTTTATTAATGATAATGACAACACCTGATGATGAACCAGGACAATGATGGATGAGAGGTAGGCCAAGTCAAATAAATGTCGCGTTCCTTGGGCATGAAGCAACCTTTTTCAGGAATTCTGTTCAGGCTAAAGCGCTGAAAAATCTTTTGTCTCAAAGCTCTTCAGTTTTTCAAAACCTAATGAGGAATGCGATTTTTTAATAAAAAAAATTATAAATACAAAATATTGAAATCCTTGTAAAAGTGAACTTTTGATGTGATCAATGAAAATCTGAAAAATCTGTGAAATTTTGGGATTTTCTTTTTTGTTGGAAAAAAAAATCATAATTTTTTTAACTAACGCGCGCGGGAGCTTTGAGACAAATGATTTTTTTAATATAGCCTCATTATTTTACGTTTCTACTTTCAATTCATATAACTTCTTTTTTTTCTTTTTCTTTTTTAAAGGTGCTGACACGTTTGTGATAGATTTACTTGAGACCATAGTTTGATCAGTTCCAAATTGGTGAAGCCTTCTTACAGCAACGAATGAATACAGAAGGATGCGGGCACGCATGTAGGCAACAAGCGCACTGTGCATCATATGGGTAGGACCAACACTGTCGCGTGTAAACTTGGATTACTTTTGCGCGCAGAGGGATAAAAACCTAATATATTTCTCGCCAATTTGGAACTAATTAAACTAGAGCAAGCATGATTAAAAAAAATCATTTTAAGGTGAATATTTTGGTTGAACAAATCCATAGTTAACTTACGGTACATTTAGATGGTTTCATCTTCCCTGGCGGCAGACTTCTTCAATAAGTCTTCCGACCAGGGACACTTTTTAACAAATCTGTTTCCATTTTATTACAACCCAGAATTAAAGATTTCATTAAAGCATTGTCCCTTTTAAGTTTACGCATCCAAACATGAATGCTCACAATCAAATACTTCAACGATGATTTCATATTAATAATTTATTAATTGATTTTTTATTATTACTAAAAAAGTGCCTTATTCATCCTCTATTTGGGCATGAAACTAGCCATTTCTTTACTTGGCCTCTGATCTTTAGAGGGCCAATGATTATTAGTTAAAGAGCTGTTAAGTGATGGTGGAGTTGGAGAACAAAGACACACATTTGGCTAATGAAGATAAATTGAAAGTTGTTGTCAAATTTTCACCTCCTTGTATCACCAGAGATTTTACCAAAAAAGGTAATCATTATATCTTGAAAATTTAAAAATGTTCTCAAGATTTTTAAGACCATTATAATATAAGTTTCATTTATTCCCTATAAATCATAGTTATCCAAAGCATGCCATGGTATATCACTAACCAAATGGTATGATTTTTGCAGCCCCTTCATCAAGCACCCGGTATTTTAGCAAGGGATGCAATATTGCGAAAATTATTCAAATGCGAAAAATTCTCATCCACCACAAAAATACTTTTTAATTTTTTTTTAGGACATACAAGGTTAAGTTCTTTCTTATCCCCTATCACACAAAGTCTTAAATTAACACCCTGTCAACAAGCTCGAACAGCGCAGCTATTAATAAATGAAATAAAATATAAAATTGGTGCCAATTTTGTCAGTTCCTATAACACTTGTTACTCTCGTCATCAGTCTTTGATCATACATTGATCATAATAAGCTCCCGGAGGAATAGGCTGGTTTATAGGAAGGCGCCATCTTACTGGACTATTTTGGCCAAGTTTTTATTTCTCAAGTTCAAGGGTAGCTAATAATATTAAAAATTATAATGATTTGCTTTGGTTAAATTTACTGTTGAGATCAGAAAAGTGGACAGTTTTTGTGTAATGTTAACTTTCACCCTTTTAGCATACCAAATTGTTAGTACCTTAGGACTACTATACTAAATTCAGAGTACTGTAAAAGCCAATATTTTAGCGTAAAGATATTGAATGTTGAAAACAATATTTTCGTGTGTTATAATTTTCGCGGAAAAATATTTTGCGCGAAAAGCGCAAAAATAAAACAACCGCTAAAATATCAGCTTTTACAGTATACAACTGTAGTTGTAGAATAATGACAAGCTGCATTTGTTAAGCATTTTACAAATTGGTGAAAAAAACCCGGCTGATTTTACATTATTTGAGAAAAAAAATGTAAAATAAATTCTAACAAAAATTCTAAAATAAATTCTTGAAAAACGCAAAAAGTGGGTCGGTCGGGCCGGAAAACAGGGTGTGTTTTTTCGTCGCCTAAGGTACATTAAAACAACTTAATTGAAATGTAATTGTTTTCATGTTTTCAGCTTGTCCCACTTTGTCTAACAACCAGGCCCGTAAGCAGGATTTGTTTAGGGGGGGGCGTGTTTTCTGGAAAAGGTACATTGGTACCCAAAAAACAAATCGTAAAAGGTTGCCCCCAATTTTTTTTTATAGTCATCTCAGACAATTTTGAGAAGCAACTAAATGTGGTAGAGCTATGGTTGAGGTGTCATGTGAAAGCCTATTTATCTAGCTACATTGTATTAATAAATCAGGTATTTCTATAAATGTTTGGCTGAGATATGATTGATTATGTTGGGGGGGGGGGGGCTTTACACAATGGGAAAATGGGGCGTTTTCCGGAAAATTAGGGTGGGTGGGGGTTAGGACATGTTTTAGTCCAAAACGGCCCGAAAAAACGCTTTACACAATGGGAAATGGGCCGTTTTCCGGAAAATTAGGGTGGGTGGGGGGCGTCTTCACAAAAAAATGTACATTAGTACAAATAAAAGGTACATTGGTACAAAAAAGAGGTACATTGGTACAAAAAAAAGGTACATTGGTACAAAAAAAGGTACATTGGTACACAAAAAAAAGGATTTTTTTTCTTCAGATTTAGGGGTGGGGGGGGGGGGGGGGGGGCGTTCCCCCCCTAACAACGTAGGTTTCTACCAAAATGAAATACTAGGCTTCGGGTATTGCGCAATAATAAAAGTTTGGCTAGATTTTTATTCAAATACAAAGTCATTTATCTGCAAAATGACTGACCATCAGGCTCTTTTCTTCAGTTAGGCCAACAACAACAAAATGTTTGATTGTCCTCGTCCGCCCGACCCACTAAATCATTCCGACCCAAAATCTTTCTTTTTTTGATTTTTTAAAATAAAAAAAATTAAAATAAAAAAAAAAATCATTTTTTTACAAATATTAAAATAAAAATACTCATCAAAATATTAAAGATTTTGTTCCCCATTTTGGTTACCACAATAAGTACATCTCATTTTACTTTTGGTACCTGAAAAAAAACAAGTGAGAAGAAAAAATAATTCCTGACGGAACTACCCAACTTTTAAAAGTGATCTATGGACAATAAAAAAAATTTAAAAAAATGGCCTTATAAAAACACACAAACCTCATGTTTCTTTAAAAAAAGAGCGCCTGAATGCCTGAATGTGTGCCCTTTAAGCATGAATGCACTGATATTTCAATTCTGCAAGTGTGTGATAAAACTCAGGTCTGTTCACAAATATGGTCTGTTTTTCCACCTTCTTGACAAGAATAATACGAGACCTTTAGATAAGGGCATACATCTTATTTTGTAGAACATAACGTTCATCTCACCTTGCACCACAGCTTACCAGCACTGATGGGGAGTTAACACTTCACGCTTTAAACATCACAAATAAATGATGATCTTGATAAAATCGCCAAACACCCTATCCATCTTGGACAACCCAATACAACTGGTACCTGTCACTGCACGGCAAGAGACATTTTGAAAGACTTGTGAAGCGGATACAATTTCCTCAACAAATATTGTTTTGGGTATTTTTATGAAAAATGGTTGAATAATCTGATTAAGCAGGTTAAGATTTTGACCTGTTTTGTCGAGAAAAAAAGGATATTTTGAAGCAAAATGAGAAACTGGTTGGAATTTTGAAGGTTGCACTAACTAACTGTAAATTTATGGGTTTAAAATTCTTAATTTTGCTGTTTTTCAAAGGAATTTGAGCAAAATCTGTTAAAAATATAGGACAATATTATGGATCTCCAGTAAACATATGGGTCCATTTTCCCCCTGACAATTGGTAAATGTTTGGGGTCAATTTTATTTTTGCTGGCGGCACATCTCTACCTAAAAATTATCCGAGTACCCCCCCCCCCCCCCCACCCCGAGCATTACTTAAGCTACCCCTCCAACTGAAGCTATATTTCAATATTAACAAGCACTATGAAGCTACCCCTCCAACTGAAGCTATATTTCAATATTAACAAGCACTATGAAGCTACCCCTCCATCTGAAGCTATATTTCAATATTAACAAGCACTATGATGTATAAATTGGTACCTCAATAATATATCATGTGTCTTTAAAAACCGGGCATGTTTTGACACCCCCTGAACAAGAATAATGAGGGACCTTTAGATGAAGGGCGTGTCATCATATTTTGTAAAACATATTCAGCACTCCACCTTAGCGGTGTCTTGGGATCCAAGCGCTTCACACTTAAACATCACCACTAGATGATACTCTTGGCAGTTAGGTGCCTAACACTCACATCCATCAGCGAGCATCTTCTGCTACTCCCACTCCCTCTCTGACTTTCGCTCGTATTGTTTGTCCATTTTTCGATTCTGAAGAGAGAAGACTCTCTCCGATTTAGAAATTTTACTTGAACTGTAAAACTAACATATGTCAGTAAAAGATAACCCACCAATTAGGCCAAACAAAGAAGATTGTCTGTCTTAGAAGCCCGCCCGCATTGGTATGTGAAATGAGCTACGGCGCGTAGGTCTACGCGCTGAGGCCTAAAAAAAAAATGTTTTAGGGGTTTTTTTAAAAGTTTTTTTGGATTTTTTACAATTTTGTTTTTTTAAAAGGTCTCTGTAAGCTTGGATTAGCAACAACAACATAAATTGCACACCTCATAGCCTTTTTTCTAAAAAATAATTAAAACAAAATCGCACAGCACTTAGCTTTTTTTCCAAATGTTTCTGAGACAGACCTTCTTCTTTGTTTAGCCTTAAAAGTACAAAATCCTTCATTTCTCTGTGAAAGAGAGACAGAAACAATGTTATAAATATAAAATAGGAGAGTGCTATGACTTCATAAATGAAAGTAGCGGTGGATAATTTGATTACCAGATTAATCCAGATTCAAAATGCCATGCAGTATAATAAAAGGCTCTCAAAGTGTACTCAAAATCTACAACACCATTTTATTCTATCAATTAAAATCTAAATTCTGATATTGTTTCATGTTGATTAATCTAATTATTGATTAATATTGTGTCGATATTTTGTCTGATTTGGTTGAGTGATTTTGCAAACAGGATGGATGTCCCTTATCCATACTTTAAATTCAGTTTAAACTATAGTTTGATCAGCTCCAAAGTGGCGAGCCTCGTTACAGCAGCGAATAAATACAGAAGGGTGTAGGCGTACATGAACACAACAAGCAAGCGTACTGTGCATATCAAGTGGGGGACGCGTGCGTTCCGCTAAAATCATGTGCGTATGGCCAAAATCTCAAGCGAACGCTTCAATTACTTTTGCGCGCGGAGAGATCGACACCGCATATTTCTCGCCAATTTGGAACTGATTAAACTATAGCGATGTTTCCATTTCAAGTACGCAACCTGATACGACCTTGTCCGACTACAAATTCCTGACAAGTGTAGCCGGCCATGTTTCCAACCTTAGAACCGTCAGGACGGGCATTTACGAGGTGTCTACACGTGTATCCCCGAGGTATCGAGCGTGCCAACTTTGATAGAGTAGAGGGAGCTTCTTGCGTCTTTTGGGCGGCGCTAGATATCACGGGATGCTATCATAATCTTGTGCTGTGTAATGACACGGCATTCATCATTGCGTCAAAATGTGTGGATGGTTACCGATTACCAAAAACACCTTTTTTGTTCATTTTTAAAGTGGTAATTTGCGTCTTGATGTAAAGGCTCTTTATAATACTCATTTGTATGTATTTTTGTATGTATTTTGTGATTGTTTATTTTTGGTGAATTTGGTTAAAACTAGATTAATATCTACCTGAAAATGGTACATTGTATAGCTAAATGTGAGGTATGTATTGGATTATTACAGAATCAACAATGGAGTTAGTATGCAATTCCATGAATTAACTGATGTGCAATTTTTTACATTACCCCCCTCCCCCCCATCAGCCAGAATTCACGCTGATATTACAATAGATGAAACTGTAAAGACCTCTTTTAAACTCATCTCTGCTAATTCATAGGACCTTTTCCCATTGTCTGCTGCTTCATCTTACACACACATTTTGTTTTAAAGTTTGATATGCTCTTGCAAATTATATTTCATCCTTAAAATTGAATTCAACTGTTAAAGGTAGATGACCCGATCACATTTTCGTAACACAGAATTATTTCAAACATACGGAGATTTTCATATCATATGAAAGCTCGTATTTTTCTCATCATCATACTGAAATTTGACGGCCTAAATCGGTATAATTACGGAGAAATTGATGAAATAACGTCGAATTACCGCGAATGATATAGTTTGTGTACTACTCAATGGGTACAGTTCACAGCATCTTGCGCGTCTAAAATAAGAACCATTAGAGCTATGCAACTCAAACTTTGGAACACGACTTTTTTAAGGATGACCTTTCATGTAGAATAGAAAACTTCAAGTTGAAAATCGGAACATCTACCTTTAAGAACTCTGTGTAGGTACAAAGGAGTGGTATAACCCTAACTGCACTGAGCACTACAAAATACTACTCTATACTATACATACTGGTAGCGCTCGCTTCCCCAAACTCCTGACTCGCTCAGACAGGTTATCATATATGGACGAAAATCGTAATATTTTCGAAGCCGACTCATTGGCTCGCTTACAGGCGACCCGGTCTGACTCCCTGCGCCAGCTGAACCAGTTTTTCCAGCGTAATTTGACTCGTTTTTCTCCCCAGTTAGTTTTTTTCCCCAAAACCATGCAACTGGAGTTAAGGACATGAGGGGCTCCCATTTGATTGCATTTGTAATTTAAGCATGAGCCTTCCACCCCCGCCTCTCTTTCTCTCAACTTTTTTGGGGTAGGGGTGTCCCGCACAGGGTTTTAAAAAGGGGGCTACAGAACTGAACTGATTGGATTTTATGACGAAAAGTAGGGTCTTAGGAACTGATTTTTTCAAAAAAAGTAGGTCTTGAGAACTGGCCTATAGCTCAATTTTGATTAGCAAGAATGAAAATTTTATTTTCTCTTGGTTTTAGAACGCAAAATTGGGGCTTTGGAACGCAAAATTTTGCGATTTTTGATTTTTAAATAAAAATGGGGTCTTAATGCTTTCCACGCGGCTATTATTTTTACCATACACAAAACAGATTTTTCAGGAACCTTTCATAATTTTCCAAGTCTATCTCAAAGATTACTGACCAAACACTAGGCATGTTTGTACTTATTTCAATGCATATCTCATGATGATTCCAAATATGGTAATGAAATACAGTAATTTTGACATTTTTGAAACATTTTGTGACATTTTGGAATGTCGTCTGCAGCTGCCTGCCGCGTGGAAAGTGTTAAGAACTGATGCAGGCTCAAAAGGGAGGTCATAAGAGCTAGCAGCAGAGGATGAAAAAGGGGGTCTTCAGCGCGGCACATACCTATACCCTTTTCCAATGTCAGTGCCCCGGGCCCTCTTTGTTATCTTACAATCTATTGTTTCATTTTCAGAGGGGACAGGAGCAATTACCGGAACAGCCCAATTTGTGATCTCAATTAATTAGACAATAGATATCTTCATGTCACACACCTGTTCGGACATATGCGATGGAATTTAAATATCAGCAATTATTCTATTCTTTGTGAGACTATCAAATAGTAAATACAAAATACATACATTTGCAAATTGTTGGAATGCGCTGCAATTAACTGTCGAAAACAAACGATACCCCTCGTTAAAATTGGCAGCAATTTACGCCAAACATGACAGTTCAATTTGTCAAGTTTTTTTTCCCTCTTTAAATTGCCCTCAAATGTGACAACAATGCGCAGGAGTGTAGTGTTTACATTCCAAAAATCTGTTCTGACATGTGTGATATTATTGTTTGGGAGAAATAATTTGTGTTTCAAACAAAATTACAGCAATTTGTAATTTGTAACATGGGTTAACAGCAGATGGTTATCAGGTGAATAATTACTGAGAAAAAGTTTTAAAAAGCTGCCTTGTTTGGTTTTTTATGTTTGAAGTGATCAAGTGAAATGAGCCATGCCAGCAGTTTTCAATTTTGATATTTGTCCATCATTCTAAAGCAGGTGGGAAATGCGCCTCTAAAATCAAACTTCTAGTTTTTAAGTTACAAACAATTTACCAACTGAGAAAACAAAGTAAAACATCAGAATTTGTCACTTCTTTTGACCTGTAACTCAAAATCAATATTCCCCCGACATACAACTCATTCTGCTTGATCGTGTCACATTTGTGATCAGAGATATCAGAATAACCGAAGAGAGGCATTTCCTCAAGTAAGTCCCCCCCCCCCTCCCTAGCACTAGTTTTCTACCCCATCCGCTTATCAGAAACTAGCACTCAGAGCTACAGTGCAGCTTTATAGAACTTTTTACACAACAACCCCCAGGATTCGATCCCCAGACCATCCACACACTAGCGCCGAGTTCCTACACACTGAGCTAAGCTCCCAACGCTTGCCTGGGCAGCGATTTCGTACCCACATATCAGACGATGACGTAGCATGTGCGTGGAGATAGTTCCTGGCTGTATGATGTTGTAAGGTGTAAGTTCCAGGCTGTATGATATTGTAAGGTGTAGTGTGTAGAGGTGAACTACTTGTTAAGTTGTAGTGGCTCCATGGCCACTGGAAAAAGAGTAGCCCCCCCCCCCCCCCCCCCCCTCACCCCAACTGGCCCGGCCAGGACTTATCTTATTTAAAGCAGCTATAAGCGGCTTGAGTGTAATAGAATGATAATGATAGAACAAAATATCTTTGTGTTAGGTAACTGCACAAAAATGTGTAAAATTGTGTCAAAATAATTGTTAGTGCATAAAAAACAAACACAGTAAATTAGCGTTCAGATATGCCATGGTAATTTACGTATTAGATAATTACTTGATTGGCTAAAATAGGCATTAACGAACAATGGAATGTGTTGTGCAAAACCAATCCATCAGCATATGCTATTTATCATACCAATCGAGTTATGGATTATTTGTTGGGGTTTTTTTTGCCACTGATTGTTACTGTATAAAGTCAATAAAGATTTCCAGAAACGGAATAAAATGGAAGTGTTAAAGTCATGGGGGGGGGGGGGGGGGGGGTTGATATACTATTGATATATTATCGATATATTATCCCCCCTCCCAATATTTAACCAGGGGGGATGGCCTATGCAACCAACCCCCCATATGTGTTTGATAAAATGCTCACCGTAATAGAAATGTGAATTGTATTAATGTATCGGGAGTTTATCTAAATTTTCATTAAAAGTATTCACCAAATTGCATGAATCTTGTTTCAAAAATAGAAACAATTGTCAGCTTCTCAGGGGGTAACAGTCCCCCTCCTCAAAACACTCCCTGTGCGCGCAATTGGCGCTAACGCACCAACGAATCATCCCCCCCCCCCCCCCATGCACAAAACAAATTTGCGCCACTGGTTATGGATATCTATTCTTGTTTCTTATTGCTTATACAAAGGAGAGTTGAATGAGGCAAAATCAAAAGAGGATAATCCTAACCACTTAAATTGAGCTTTTGCCCCATCCCCCCCCCCCCCCCTCCCACTCTGGTGTGACTGTGATGTGGTGTAATCTCTTCTTTTTTAACACCACCTCACAAGTGATTAATTTTCAGGTATAACCGAATGAAAATAATCCTCAGCACCCACCCTTATCCTACATGCAACTTGCTCTAGCTATTTATTTCCGGCCCGGAGAGACGCGATGCTAGGTTACAACAACACAAACATGTTAACTCCACAACATTACTAACTAAGTCTACGAGTAATTAACAACCACGCTCATCGGCTTTCCACACCGCGCAGTCGGACAGACGATTGGCGACGGGCGGGGGATGACCCTACACGCGTACAGTTGACGATTAACTCTTGGAAACAATCATTTCCGAGGATAATCACTGTTATCATAACTACTGCTCTGAACACCCGGGGGAATATCTTTGACACAAACTAGAAGATACAGTTCATATATCGCACCAATCCCATGATGCACCTTGAGAGTTTTATTATACTGGTTTGTCAGCGAAACTACAGCCATACTGCAGCATCCCCCAAAACAGGGTATCTACACTAACTATACTGAGTTTCGATACCTGTATGGCAACCACAGTACACAAAACATCTAAATGGTGTAGCTGCAGCACACATTGTATACATCAAATATCTATACCTAAAAGGTAACAGTTTGGCACCACTCTTTGAGGGTTAACACTTTGCACGAGTCTGCAGACTACATGCCAAAATTTTACAAAATGTTTCAAAAATGTCATAATTATTTAATTTCATTACCATATTTGGAATTACCATGAGAAATGCATTGAAATAAGTACAAACATGCCTAGTATTGGTTCAGTAATCCTTGAGATAGGCCTTGAAAGGTGGGAAAGTTTTCGGAACAATCTGTTTTGTAATGGTAAAACTAATAGCCGCATATAAAGTGTTAAACATGGTATTCACACTAAAAAAATGGAATTTACATCCATTTCAACTGTATTTCTTCATTCAGAAAAGCAGAATTTCTCTCAAAATATTCACATTTTCCAGAAATGAAATTCCAAAATTTGCCATGTTTTCAAGTGGTGTACATGTTTACAGCTACTACTAGGCTTTCCGTATGTTGTTAAAATAAAAAATACGAGCAAACAAAGAGGATTCTGGGTAATGTTTACGTGACATGATTCCCTGCACCTAGTATACAAAAATCTTGATGATAAATACTAAGTTATTAATGCCCGTCGCATGCTCATCAGAGCTATCATAGTCGTTGCTTAGTCCTGTTTGATTAATGTGTAATTGCATTTGCCATCGGATGATGGAGTTTTGAAATCCATAATTTCCTGTTTCCAAACCATGTGCTGACGCTGATGACGGACGGACCATGCTGATGACTATGGTAATCTTCATGATGGTAGTAGTGGACCCATGGGATAGGGTGGTTAATGTACTTGAGCAGATGCACGAGAAAGGTGTCGGAAAATCACAACCAAGAAATCTGCCACTAAGCCGTGGAATTAACACAGAGTGGTTAAAAACCCTTGCGCGTTTGCACCACCGAGTTACTACGGGAAAGAAAGAAGAAAAGAAAAAACTACGGCGACAAACCTTTCTAAATGTTTACAGAAGTTGGCTGTTGTGTATCGAGACCTCTTATCAGTTTAGAACAGAATACATGTGTAAACTGTCATGCGATATCCAATAGCCTCTACATTTGTCCAAGAATGCAGTAATGTTCCGCTATTATCCTTTAAAGAATTTTCTGAAATTTAGCACAGAAGATGGCTGATGGATCAAGTACTCTAATTCAATTTGTTTGACTTCTCCTGAAATTCACTTCCTACTATCAAAGAGAATAACTCCTCCTGCTGCACTAGCGCTCATTTTTTAAATTAAAAATAAAGTAGGAGGCTAAGTATACACTCAATCAGCCATGAATGTTACAATTATTTGACTGCATTATCTATGCTATCTTCTGAAGATGGCGGATTCAGCAACACTCTTGATCTAAATGGTAACTTTGTCAAGTGTCGGTAGTACAGGAGCAAAAGCACTGATTACCACGTCTCTTTCTAATCTTGATTCAAACACAAACATTTGTATTGGTTCTATATTATGTAGGAGGCCACAAGAAAGTGTGACTGCATGATATATTTATGCTATCTTCTGAAGATAGCAGATCCAGGGACACTCTTGTATAATGTCGGTAAGTAGTGGAGTCATGGCACTGATTACCACATCTCTTATGTAGGAGGCATGTGTATATTCAAACAGCCTTGTTACTATTATTAAATGGAAGAAACAAGTATGAATGTATGCTATGCTATTTAGCAACACAACTCTTGATTCAAAAAGGGAACATTGACAAGGAGAGTAAAATAATAGTAGCAAATAACTCAGTATGACTGCACGATGCTATCTACTGAAGATAGCAGATTCAGCAACACTCTTGATTTAAATGGTAACTTTGGCATGTTGTGCTAGTATGGCCGGGAGCAAATAACTCAGTATGACTACATGATGCTATCTACTGAAGATAGTAGATTCATTTTTGATTTAATTGGTAATGTTGGCAAGTAGTGGAGTAATAGCACTGATGTCTCTTATGTAGGAGGCATAAAACTGCCATGTTATTATTATTTAATGAATGAAAAAAGTATGAATGTATGCTATCTACTGAAGATAGCGGATTCAGCAACACTCTTGATTTAAATGGTAACTTTGACAAGTTGTGGTAGTATGGAGACATATTACTGATTACCACATCTCTTATGTATATAGGAAGCATGTGTATATACTCAAACAGTCATGTTATATTACTAGTATTTGATGATTGAAGAAAGTATGACTGCATGATGATATGTGCTGATATCTACTGAAGATAGCAGATTCTGCAACACTCTTGATTTAAATGGTAACATTGGCAGGTTGTGGTAGTAGTGGAGCACTAGTACTGATTACCGCGTCTCTTATGTATAAGAGGCATATGTATATACTCAAACAGCCATGTTTCTAGTATTTGATGATTGAACAAAGTAAAACTACATGACATATGATATGACTGCATGATGCTATCTACTGAAGATAGTGAATTCAGCAACACACTGTATTTAAAAGGGAACATTGACAAGTTGTGCTAGTACGGTCGAGAGCAAATAACTCAAAAAGCCATGTTACTAGAAAGTATGACTGCATGATATACAGGGTGAGTCAAAAAAAAGTGTACCCTAATTGAAAAAATCAACAACAAAAATTTTGATCACAAAATCAAGGCAAACAAAACTTTAAATGATTGCGCCATTTCTTTGCTACCATCTGGAAAAAAAATCACGCTATTTGATGATACCGTTAAGTAAATATGACTATTTCTGTACAGGAGCTGTTTTTTCACCTAAAACACGGTTTTTAATTTCAAGCTTAACGAGCTTAATAATGTTTACTAGGATTATGATGTAAAGCATTACACATCTTGTTTATTAAAAGAATTAAGTAGACAATACACTTGTTCAAAATGGTCTCCTAATAGATTAAAACAATAGACAGCTTTAAGGCCTATTTATGACACAATTACAATACTCTAATCATTTCATAACAAAGGAATTGATCCTTTCGCTGTCGGTATTGTAATTTTTTATTGGTCGTATCTTATGAAATATAATGGTCAAGATCGGGAAAGCGTGTTCGGACGTTAAATTGGTCACTTTGATTCAAAACAGCGTAAAATAAGTTTCCCTCAACCAATCTAAACCAGATAAAATTCATATTAAAGCTAATTAATTTGTCTTTTTACCGTAGTATATTGTTTTGAAAACAAACGAATACTTTTTCTAAAAAAAATCGCTGAAGTTGAGTACACTTTTTTTTGACTCACCCTGTATGCTATCTACTGAAGATAGCAACACTCTTGATTTAAAAGGGAACATTGACAAGCAATATTACTGATTACCACGTCTCTTATGTAGGAGGCATGTGTATACTCAAAAAGCCATGGTACTATTATAATAATAATAATAATAATAATAAATTATTATTATTTGATGATTGATGAAAGTATAACTACATGACATATGCTATCTCCTGAAGATAGCAGATTCAGCAACACTCTTGATTTAAAAGGGGACATTGACAAGTTGTGCTAGTATGGCCGGGAGCAAATAACTTAGTATGAATGCATGATGCTATCTACTGAAGATAGCAACACTCTTGATTTACAAGGGAACATCGATTATACTATATTTGGCTTCCTCTGGACAGTGACGTAACTTAACAGGCGCAGCTTTTACGCACCCGTATGTATCTTCCGCCTTTCAACGCTCGTGTGTATACGCCAGCGCGGCGAGTAGTCGCGCGTGTTATGTGCTGCAATTAGTAGAATACGCGGTTACGTCACTGTCTCGTGATGGCCAAATAGACTATAGTTGTGCTAGTATGGCCGGGAGCAAATAACTCAAAAAGCCATGTTGCTAGTAAGTATGACAGCATGATATATGCTATCTACTGAATATAGCAACTCTCTTGGTTTAAAAGGGAGCATTGACAAGTGGAGGTATGGTTTGGATGCAATAACACTAATTACCACGTCTCTAACTAATCATGATTCATTAACATAGCAAAGGTGAGGTTAAATGTCTGTCAATTTGATCTGAACATCTATATGACATAAAATGAAAATGGCAATAAAATATTTAAAAAATAACCTTTAAAAATTACTGCTAAAAACACCCCCCATCGCTATATGGAAACCGGGCACACATCTCTTCCAATGGCTGGTTTTCAGACGAGCACACTATGTCTCTTATTTGACTTCTTAATGATGCGACATGATTAGCTATTCACAAATGCCTCTGGTATACGAGTAGCCATCCGGTCCGAATCTCAGGGGACTCTCTGCCGCTGTGGGCGTTTGTTGACGGAAGGCGTCGGAGCGGAAAATGTGTCAGAAACAGCAATGTTTTGGTAACCTTTTTTTGGTAGAAGATGATGTTGAAAACCGGGAGTACTTGGGTACTTCAGAAAAGTGGTTATCTTTGCTGGTTGAATTTTTCACGGCATGCAAACGTTAATGAACTTCACATTTTGCAAAATCTTGTGAATTAATTTTTGTTTACAAATAATGCAAACAATTTTGGAATATTTGTGTGCATTTTATTTTCACATGTTATTCGTGGGTGCATGAAAAGTTCAAAAATTAACAGAGTGTAAAAATATCCTCTCCCAAGCGTCACACTGTGACTCACATTATTGAAACTTCACAAATAAAGTGCTCATATTTGATATCTGATTTTTTTTAAACAGGGGTTCCATTCTTACAGTGTATCACAATTCGGGCCAAACTTTAATTCCTCTGGCCTTTTATTGTAAAATATCCAGCCAAAATTTTAAGAATGAAAATTGACTGTAGCTGATTTTTATCACAAAATTCCCTTATACGTTACAAAAAAACACCACTAGTCACCATGACAATGTAATAAGGTCAATTGTTCATCATTAGTTGTATACTGACTGGCTCAGTGTCATCTTTCTCCATCAAGTGAAACAGTGTGAGGCATATAATGGTGTTCTAGATGCTTTACAGAGCTTATATTAGTATTTTTAAACTGGTTCCAGGCACCTGGAATCTCGTAATATTTTAGTTGTTTTTATTCCTGCGAATTGAAGGTGGTAAGATACACAATCAACACTCTGCCATTTTGACCCTGTGAGCACTACCTGCTGTTGTTTTGTGGCATGTTTGGTACCAAATTGTTCCGCAAAGATTCATCTAAAAGTCTATCTAGAGGACATAAATAATCGGAAGACACTCTACAGGACATAAACAAAGTGTATGACTTTCTTTTGTTGAGCACTTTACAGTATTATATTAGCCTATAAACATGATTATAGCAGAACCACCCACTAGCGAAACTCAATTAACCCCGTAAGCACTACCTGCTTTCATATAGTGTCTCTGATTGGCTCATGACAGGATATAATTTGATATACCCCTGTGAGTAACCAATCAAAAAGGTGCTTTTATATCTCTTTATCAACCATACCACCGTTCTTTACTGTATCTCTGATTGGCTAAATGTATGGTATATGACTCTATGTAACCAATCAAAATTGTACTGAGATGCCAATCATGGCCAGGGGTTTAACTGTAATGGTTATGCTCTGTGAACCCCCATGTGCCATCCATGTGAAACCCATATGAAACTCATGTGAAACCGATGAAAAACCCATGTGAATTCCATTTGATACCCATGTGCCATCTATGTGAAACCCATTTGAAACTCATTTGAAACCGATGAAAAACCCATGTGAATTTCAATGTGCCAACCATGTGAAACCCATGGGAGAATATTATGTGAACCCCATGTGCCATCAAAGTAACACCATCTAAAATCTATTTGATACCCATGTGACACCCCAATATTTTTTTTTGGGTAGGGTCAGGATGTGCCGCCAGCAAAATGAAAATTGACCTAAACATTTACCAATTTTCGGGGGGAAATGGACCCATATGTGACCCGTCTCGTCAAAATGGACATGTTGGAGGCCCGAGTCAATTCTGAGTTATTGGTATGATTTGAAAGAGAACATTTTAAGCTTTGAAATGATACCTTGTTGAATGTAATCGGACTTTGTAATCCCAAGATATGAATTGAAGAAGCATATTTTTGTCTATTATTTTCTTTATGTTTCACCAAATATATTGCCCTCTATCTCAAAACTGTGTTTGCCGACAACATGTCCTTTTTGACGCGACTGGTCACATATGTTTACCAGAAACCCATGATATCCTAAATATTTGACAGATTTTGCTAAACTTTCGGTGAAAAACAGCAAAATTAAGAATTTTAGACTAATAAATTTACCAAAACTGGCTTTGAAAAGGGGTCATCCATTTACCCCCTCCCCCGGGTGTGACACCCATGTGGAACCCATGAGAAACCTGCAGAGAACATGTGGAACCCATGTGATACCCATGTGATACCAATATAATACCTATGTGGAACCCATGTGATACCCATGTGATACCCAAATGGAACACATACTCTACTATGTGGATCACCCTCTCTCAAATGCCCAAATAATGACTTGTTGAACAAAACACTACTCCCTGTGATGTCTCAAAAAGTTATTTTGCCCCTCAAGACAATTTATAACCGAGGTCACAAATGACGATAATCCAAATGGCTTAAACAACCAATGAATCTTCGTCATTATGTACTGTGCTAAAAAATTCTTCATTCCGCCATAAATTTATATTTATTAAAAAAATGTATATCTATATTTTATTTTTAACTCTTGTAAAGTACACTAAAATATTGTTCTTAACAAAGTTGCTCAGATCACTTCCCTGAATAGCCGTCAGTGCCATAAATTTAAATCTATAAAAAAATGTATATATATATATTTTATTTTTAACTCTTGTAAAGTACACTAAAATATTGTTCTTAACAAAGCTGCTCAGATCACTTCCCTGAATAGCCGTCAGTGCCATAAATTTAAATTTATAAAAAAATGTATTTATATATTTTATTTTTAACTCTTGTAAGTACACTAAAATATTGTTCTTAACGAAGCTGCTCAGATCACTTCCCTGAATAGCCAGCCGTCAGTGCTGTCAAATCCACCATTAACCAAGCTTGAGAAGACGGATGATAATAGCGCCTCACCCTCCATTAATCTCACACTTTTCATTGATCATAATTCCATTAAGATTCTCAGAATATCATCTCTGCCATGCCATGGCATGCACAGCCAATTTAGATGCGGGGAATTGACTGGGTAAATAATAGACCCGGCTATTGAGAGAGTGAGCGTGAGTGTGCGCCGCCGTTAATGGCCGCCGATAAGTGGGCCCTTGACGTTAATCGCCACTTGTTTTTCACCTCTTAACACTGAGACGACTCTTGACTTACAACATCGAAATGCATTTTTACAAACGCAAACAGTTGTTGTTAGAAGCAATCCTACATACTCGTGGCTCATAATCAAAAGACTTGTTTTTACAAAAACAAAAACACACATTACATATACGTACATGCCAAGTCTAAATTAAGGGACGCATTAATTGACACGGTTACAATAAACAAGTTTCTGCCCATGCTTATAAATGTTAAGCTTATACTCTGCTCTCGTATCACTAGTACCTTACAAAACACCTAATACGGTATATGGGGATGTGCCGCTCTAATGGGTAGCTTTTTTGCAAAAATTTCTAAACAGGGGGTATGATTTTGTGCTGGAAAATCCCTAATAATGGGGTCACTTTTTACGAAATATTTGTGAAAATTAGGTATATTTTCTCGATAATTTGCGAAAAATGGGTCTATATGAAGCCAAACCCTTAGAAATGGGTACCGTTTTTCCAAAATCATCCTTAAAAATGGGTAGGGGTTTTGAATCTCCAGCCGCACACCCCCGACCAAACCAAATCCCGGGACAAAACCCCATCCCAATGCCAAATTCCTCGCCTTTAGGCATGAGTTAAGCCCAGATTCCAGGATGTAAATCGGCTAGAACGGAGACTGAAAGACGGCTCGCTCTTCAGTCATTCCCTTCCCTCATTGCTTAATAGGCCAAATATGAATGAAGATTCAGATGTGTTAATTGCTATTTACCATAAATTGCCGTCCTGCTGACAGTTAGCTTTGATTGTCAGTATCAAATTTGTCATATAGGTAGCATTTGGTATAATCAGAAAGGTTTTCTCATCTTGGGGCACAGACATGAATACAAACAAAAGTTTTTAATCTTATCTGACATGAAGCAAATTTGATCCAACACCAACACTTTCACAGCAAAGTCTCAAAAAGGGAGACATATTCATTGCCTAGTGATGAGAAACAATACACATTAATTGAGCATGGACAAAAGGGGTCTGTCTCTCAACTCATCTAATCTCCAAGGCGTGTTTCGGGGATAAACCTAGCACTACTATAGACTTGTGCCTCCTCAGTAGCCCTGCCTCTATATTAAACCTTGGTAGCAGAGACCAAGCTCTAGTGTTGGGACGGCGCTAGAATATGCATCATCCTTGCTTACAAATTATGGTCGCATCTCGCTATGCTCCCAGCTCCGTACCAGGCCTAATTAAACCTAACACAGGAGAAAATGGGATCAAACCAGGCGTCGCCAATAATACAGGGTGTCCCAGAAGCCCCGCCAATATGTGAGCGAGCCAACGGGTCAGCGTGGAAAGTCTTGAGATTTTCATCCGCATATAATATATAGCCCACTGCTGTACGCCAGGAGATAAAGTTGGGCAGTGCGTGTATAGCAACAGCTAGTCGAGTAGTATTTAGTATGTACACAGTGCCGTTAACACTTTCCACACAGCTATTAGTTTTACTACATACAAAACCAGATTTTTCAGAAACATTTCCCAAATTTCCAAAGTCTATCTCAAGAATTACTGTACCAATACTAGGCATGTTTGTACTTATTTCAATGCCTTTCTCACGGTGATTCTAAACATGGTAATGAAATTCAATCATTTTTACATTTTTAAAACATTTTGTGAAATTTTGGAATGTCGTCTGCAGACGCCTGCCTCGTGGAAAATGTTAAGGGTAAAAACAATACTTATTCTTTGATTGCCTGATGAGGAGCAAACACTAAAACCTTTTAAAACTTAAAGCTAAACTAAATGCTGGTTCACTTAAAAAATTTAAAAAAACTCTTTATGCCTCTCCGCTATTTCTGTTTAAGAACAAACGAGATAAAAGTTCCGTGAAGTTGACTGTTTGCCCAACAACACATCACAACAACTGTTATTTAATTAAAATAAATGACAATATCTGTATCTCTGACCTTTTCAACAAAGCTATTACATCTCACTCCATTCCCATTGATTTGCAATCTTATACATCAAATGCATATTGATGATTGATCAGCCTTCAACTTTTTTTTGTTCTTAAATTGAAATAGATAGCTTTCTTTTTACAGATGTCTTTTTTTAGTCGTTCATCACGAAAATAGAAAACTATCTGTATAATGAATTTGTTTACAATAAAGAGCAAGCAATCTTAATGTACTGTAGTATTGTCTTAAATTTAAATTTAAATTTAAATTTAAAATTAAATTTGCCTATTATACTGATTTCTATATAGTCAAATATTTAAAAATACATGCCTATTAATCATTGTGTGTCTAAACTTTAAAAACATTTCTTGCAACACACCAGGTATACCGTCATATCCAACACTTTGGGATATTTATACAATCTAATTTTTCAAGGGAAAGATTAATTATCATCAGTCAGGCTTATTTTTCGTTCGGGATCGTGTGAATTTCCCACCAAAAAGTGATTGACAACAGCTTCATTTTGATGGCCTCATTTCCGGCCGGAATTCCGGGAATTTCCGGAAGATAAATGGTATATGTAAGCCTTTTCTCTGTATCACAGCAAACACAATAGTTAAGCGTGGTTCCATATTCTTTTTATGAGTATCCGGAATTTGTCCTTATCCTAAAAGCCAAGATAAGATTTTTACACACCCTATAGTAAAAGTTTGCTACCGCCCATCGCATGTTAATGGTATGGTATTACATCTAAATGCTGTCTGCTCGCCTGTCTCTACTATTGACCAATGTGTTTAACTTGTTTATTCCCGCGCATGCATGAGTTGCATTCAAACACGCTAACACTACAGGTATAGTGAGGAGAGAGCTTTTTACAAAAATTAGCCGTAGAACTGCTGCCGTAAAAGTGAGTAATTTTGCGTGAGTAATTTGTCATGCTGGGCTTAGTTAAAATGGTTTTGCCTTTCGTTCAATTAAACTCATTATTTGTTCCAAAAAGTTCTTACATTTTTAGTTAGGGCAACTTTTATGGAATGTGATAAGCAATTAGTTTGGATTGTGAACCAACTTGAATGCTCACCCTTTTAGAAGTTAAAACTTTTGAACAATGGGCACCATATGAGAAATTTAAATGATCCTATAATACCTGTTTTGAACAGCAATTCCTAACTTTCTTAACATTTTTTTTGTAACAGTTTGGGAACACCAATGTGTTCTAGAACGCATCAGGTGTTCACAGACATGTTCTAGAACACATCATCCAAAACTGTTATAAAAAAGTTGTTAAAAAAGGGTGTACCTTTGTTTAACACTGTGTTCAAAATAGAACATGCACAATTTTCAGCTGACTAAATCCTGTAATTATATTATAGTTGTTGTTTTTCAAATATTTGTGGATAATAGGACATGTAGGATACTGTTAAGACAAGAGAAAACTGAAAATGTGTGTAAATGCATATTTCCAATGTAAAAGTTTAAAATCATAGAACACCTTTTGGTGTTAATAACCAGAACATGTCCAAAAATGTAGAGTGTATTTACTTTTTTTCATTTTTCCATGGGATATCTAGTCCTGTCTTGGTATCAGCTTCGCTTCTATTACGATATTATGGATGATATGATATTACACACAAGATGGCCAGTAAGTGCGTGTTAAAGCTTTAAAAGGCATTTTTGTAATGAAATTATAAGGCTAAATGGCACAGAATTAGTAAATTTGCACAATGGTACGATCACCTTGATGACTTGACATGAGTGATCATTTACCCACCGCTTGACTGGCTGACTGGCTAGGCTTGGGCTAATCATCATCCCAGCGCTAAATTAAACAACTACTAAGCTTACGTACACACGCAGAATCTTGCTCGACTACCGCAGTACACGTTGGTATGCATCTACGCTAATTTAGTTACACAATTAGCGAGAAATCAAAGTATTGACTGGTTATCACCGGGGATAAAAAAAAGCTTCTGTCTTCAGATCCATTAGATTTGTAAACAAACGGGCGCTGCTGTCATGGCTGTATACGACTTAAACAGACATCCCTATAATTATTGATGGATGGATATCGTTTTAAACCATTTAGATTTATCAATTAGTGTATAGAGAGGAAGGTCGATCGAGCATCGATTCGGAGCGATAGAGATGCTTTATGAAGTGTAAGAACAAACATGCTAAAAAGGCTGGGATTTTTGTTTGTCGTGTGATGAAATGTACAGCAATCAAACATTATGTTGTGACACGAGACAATTAGGATAAGCTTTAGAATACCCTACCATTTTATTCCTCACTGTGTAAGTTAGTGTATGGGTCGTTCTTTAAAAGTTCCCATTGATGACATGCAGTGGTAGGGTATACTAAAAGAACTCCGACAATTTTCCCATTCAGTGAATGGCTATAGTTTACGAGTCGGTTACAAGAAGAGGGTGAACTTCAAATTTGAAACTGAAACACAAAACTCAATGCAATCAGTTAGGCCAGACTCTACTTAATGAAACTTATCAGTTACAAGAAAAGTGTGAACTTCAAATTTGAAACTGAATCACAAAACAAGTCCCACAGAACGAACCTCTTTCTTGAATCTAGCCATAATTCTGTGATTTGCTATACTTTACATGCATTTTACAAGAAAAGAGTGAACTTCAAATTTGAAACTGAATCGCAAAACTCAATGCAAGTTCCAGCTCCCTCTAGTGGCGTGCACAGGATTTTTTAACTGGGGGTGCCCACAATATATCCCCCTTGAGTGACGCTCAAATAATTGAAAGATGTGTGTGCGTAGCACACACCTCGAACGCCTTGGCACAAAGTCCTTAATGGGAAGGACACCTTAAATTTGTTAGCAAATTCCCATTTCCAATCTCATGCTCTGTGTCAACTTTCTTCTGTCCCCCTCCCCTTACCCCTCCCCTTACCCAAGTCACACTCTATATCTGGTTGTTACAGATCTGCTCGTCACTATTTCCACAAACCTTACCATTAACAAGTATTTCTGTGCTTATTTGTCACTGTATACTACACGGATCTTGTGATTGTATGATGTAAAAGTCTGTAGTTTGCGCATTAGCTTTAACACTTTACACACAGCTATTAGCTTTTACCATTTACAAAACAGATTTGTCAGAAATCTTTCCCAACTTTCAAAGTCTCATCTCAGGAATTACTGAACCAATACTAGGCATGTTTGTACTTATTTTAATGCATTTCTCATAGTGATTCCAAATATGGTAATTGCATTCAGTAATTTTGACATTTTTTAAACATTTTTGTGAAATTTTGAAATGTTGTCTGCAGAGATGCTTGCCGCGTGGAAAGTGTTAAGTACGCAACCAAATGTTACTATACATTCTAGTTTTATAAGTTGCTGGTATAGAAATTGGAGCAATCCGTACGACTTAGAGCATCGTTTCATCTTCTATCCCGACGCCTCCATTTACACGTTAACAATACACTATAGTATGTGAACTACACATAGTCGACTTTGTGTGCAACCACTTAAAACAATGCAGCACATAATCTTCAATTTACCGCACACCCCAGCATTCATCACACGCAGTGTGTAACATCCCTCCGTGCCGTCATCATTAGCGCTTCTCACCCGTTTCTCTCCGTCTCGAGTTTGACATCTCCGCAAGCGTTCACCCCTCATGCACGCAACCATGTGTCGTAATCCATTTCCCCGCAGCGCCAAATTCTGCGGTGTGTGAAGTTTTAATTGCTTGCCTGGTGCGACAATTCCATTACAATACCGCTGTCTTTCACATGGAATTATACCACATGTACACAATGAAAGGAAGTCAGATAATTGTACTCTTTGGCGAAGACACTTGACTGAGAGAGAAAGGGAGAGAGACGAGTCTATGTGCTTTCGGTCATGGATTTCTCTTTTAAACAATTCTTCAAATCTTCTATATGGATACCCACTGCTTCTGGGACTTGTGAGATAGAGAATAAAAAATCATGGTCTAAGTATGCTTACTTAACCCGCCCTTAAGCCACCAGCATTTCAGAAATGGTGACCCACCAAAATCATGACCTCCGCACCCACCCACCCCCCCCCCCCCCCCCCCCCACCTCCTCCTCTTCATTCTATTCTTTTCTTAGGTTCCTAATGCCGTTACTTCAGCCCTTCAGCCTATTTAGGCTAATAAGACCCATCTTTTAACATTTCAGATAAATTGTAATGCCTAGTGCAACTGTTACTAATTAGTGTATTTGTTATGAAATCATTGCTAATGGGGGGAGGGGGCTGGTTATAAACTGCTCCAATGCATTGTCAGTTTTGCCAGATTTAATACCCAGTTTATTTTAGCATTAGATCACTAAGATTGCATTCCCCATAGGCCAGTGCTCCTAATGGAGACCTAGGGTAACTTCCCCATAGGCCAGTGCTCCTAATGGAGACATAGGGTCACCATGTCTCCTGCTATCTGTCTCCTAAATTGCACTAAGATTCTGCCATTTTATGAAGTTTTAATAGCATGCCTTGTGCTACAATTCATTTAAGGGGTCCCCTGACTACTTCTCATTCTGAGAAGCTTTTGAAATAGATATCGTGACTAACTGACATATCTCAAAGTCTCTCCCTTAGGCGACATGGGGGGGGGCGTGGAGAAACCCTGTTCTGCGGGCAAACGGACCTCTCACGTTGGGTCGGTCGTCTGTTTTTTTTTTATATTCTTCTTCTTTTTTTCCCCTTAGAAAGGACCGTACAAAATCAAAACAATCTCTAAAAATTTGCTGTAATTTGAAATGCGGAACAAATTATTTCGGTTGATATTCATTTGCATGTGATTTTTTCAAAAAATTATTATTTCTAAAAAAATGGGTCTGTCAGACCCGGCCGAGAAGAGGGTTTCTTTTTTTCGTCGCCTTCACATATCCTTATACTTGCAGATAGGCCTACATTTACAAACATGTCAGCAGATATAATTGTCTCAACTTAACTCCCCTTCACCTCTATGAGGTGATTGTTAGAGCAAAATTCCAGTAATCACCACGGCTCATTTAAAACCGATAGAAAATGAACAAACATTCTCAAACTTGGGACCCCTTAAAACCGTCCACAGGCCAGTACTGTTAATGGGAATTGGTTTCCTTATGTGTCAACATACATTTCCTGAGAAATGTATCTGTAACTTGTGTATCAAGTTTTAATTGCATGCCCCGGTGAAAAACTCCTTATTACAATGATCCATAAAGGAAACAAACCCACCCCCCCCCAAAAAAAAACCCACCCCAATTGTTCTGCAGATTTTTAGACATATTTTGGTGACATCTTTGGTACAGTTTTCATAATTCAAAACAAAAAAAATCAGTTTCAACATTTTGATTCCATTTGAAATCTACACTCCCTGATGTGGAAGATTAAGTCCATATCTTCCAAGGGGGAAAGGAGGGGGAGGGGGGTGTAGGGGGTATGGGTTTCAAATGGAATAGCTCAAATCTGAAAAGATTTATTGAAAAACAGCAACCTATACATCGTAAGTGTCAAATCACCATTTCACTCTGATGTTGGGAGGAGTGCATTTTATAGGGACCAAGGGACCACTCTTTTAAAGAGCGGAAAGTCAGAACTATGAATCTACTCTTTTCAGGATAAGTTTCAAATAATGAGCGTTAATAAAGAACCACTTTTCATAAAGAAGATTGTCAACATTCAGATATAAAAGTTAATGAGAATTTCGTCTTTTCAAGATGAAGTAAACCCTCTGTATTTCTCAATACTGGTTATATCAATGGCTTCAACTACGCCATTGTTTTTCGAAGAATTAGACAAATCAAGTGACCCGATTCCACCATTTGCCAGCAGCTTACATTAAATGGCAATTGAATCTTATCACATGCCATCATTAGTTTCCATAACAGACACTGAATTCTGCAACTTGTGAAGTTTTAATAGCTTGGCCCGCCGGTGCACTATAATTAGACAAAATCCCATTTATTTGACAAGAAATAATTACACCAAATGCAACCACTTAAAAACCATATAAATGGAAACGGACTATAAAAAACATCACTTGGGTGTGATGTTGACTGATTCGCATGAACGCTTGTATTGTTTTAAGGACGGATTACCCGTAGGCCGGCGTTGTTAATGGGGTTTTAAAATCATCAGATGTCCTCATTCGTTTCCTAAACCAGTCACTCGTACTTCAACCTGTGAAGTTTTAATGGCATGCCTGGTGCAACGATTATCATTATCTTTCCTTTGTGTGCAGACTAATTCCACTGATCAATAATGAAATGAATGCCCCCTTCCTTACCCCACAAGCCATCTATCTTAAAGAAGGCTTTAAGTACCCCCCCCCCCCCCCCCCTCATCTTTTAAACGATAAAGATTCTTCTGTAATTTAAGTTTTAATAGCATGCCTTAACTTCAGTGCCAACTCCCCTCCATAACTTTAACCGAAATGGGTGGTTCGTAAGACTAAAGCTAACAGGGGGAAACCAGGGACAAATAATGGCAGAAATATGGGTATATTCTTGGGCAAGACATTCATAAATTAGTTGAGTGTCAAGACCCCATTACGGAATAAACCTGTATAATCCTTTAATCTGTCAATAGAGGATTTTGTGCTAGGTTAATTCAGGGACAATCGAATGAAGGGACAAGAAACGGCCTATTATATCGTTACATCGTCGCATTCAATTACAAAACATGCGAGTTGCGGGTGTGTTTTTATTCAAGGAACTTAAAGGTTGCCCTATAATCTTTCGAAAAATGATCAAAATATATTTTTCCAAAAAACTTAGGCCTAGGTCAAATTGAATACAATTTATACGTGATTTGTTCAAAAGATAACGTTCTAGTGTAAATAATAATCGGTATATTTGAGAGAAATGTGATAATTTTAGATTTATAAATAATGTGAAAACATGCTAGAACAAAGTAATTAATATTTTTCCTGGGAAGTTTAAACTATAGACATGTTGTTCCTATTGATTCCAATATCCAAATTAATCGGAAAATGATGTTCTTTGATGATATATATTTGCATTTCTAGAGTATAGTAGTTCAGTAGGAAATGCACAGGTATGTAGTCAAGTGGATATCTTGTTCACAGTCGTGTCGTGCAGTATGATTGCTGAGATTTGTACCAGTGCCCATTCATGAATGTATTGTATATGCTTGCTCAACTGATGATGTTGGCACCCCCGCAACACGCATACTTATATAATAGTACAATAGTTTCTTGTCCCTTCATTCGATTGTCCCTGGTTAATTCCATGTCTTACACCATGCTTACACCAAGGATAAACCAAAAAATGGGGTGTGTCGCTCCCAGGGCTTCAACCTGAGCTGTCGCAATGTGAGTCCAGGCGTTCGACCAGGTGATCAGCGCATCGTGTTAAGGGGGTCGCGCTCCCACACATAACTTATCGTAGCCTATCTATATACCTTTCAGCATTTATGGTTTATTTGGTATAGTGTTAAGGGTTAAAGATACTTTAGGAATTGTAGCCATCACAATAAGGCATTTATTTTGATTTGATTTTGAATCGATAAAACTAAGGAAATATCAAGAGTCTAAGGAAACAACAACAAACTGTGTGTCCACCAAATTAAGGGCCCTTGCCCATTTACACCATAGAGGAAAGCTCAAGGAAAGAGCGTGGAAAGCGCGCTCCCTTTTCCATATTGTTAATCCCAAGCTTTCCTCTGTCTTAAAAGAGGCAATTTTTGATGGACGGAGCAATTCTCAGTCTCTATAAGCTCAGATTCAAAATCTGTAAAAAAAAAGGTAAATATTTTCCAACAAAAATGCCAAATCTGATTTTAAAAAAGACCTCTAGTCAATATCATGACGATACTCTCAATCAACAAAAGGTTAATGCCTGCCTATTGAGCAATGCAAACAATTGTTCCTTTTTACGTTAGATGCTCAAATGAGGCGGCAAATTTGATGTGTACAAAATCTACAGCGCCAAAAATGAAATCTGACATCGGTATCTATCGAAACAATTACTGCTCTGCCCCTGCGACATAAAAGCGCAATCTAAATCAATTACTAAAATCAAATGAGCGAATTACGAAGCGTTTGATTAGCCATAACTAGAGACAGGGGCAAAAAGCATGATTAAAAGGATAGTATAGTGGTTGATATAAGGCCAAAAATAATAATTGTTTGTTTGCTCATTCTCCTATACCATTTCTAAAGTGAAGGTTTGACCGATTGGTGGTTTTTTTTAATACTTTCTTTAAAAAATCAGCTGCCAACTGTGTAATAACTTGTCCTGTAACTGTGAGCCAAAAGTATAATTTCTTTATTTTATTGAAATATGAATAAATTAAGCCTAAACGGTTAGCTTTTAAAATTGTCAAGATCATCGTCTATTTTTGAATAGTAAATTTGGAAAACCAAAGGAAGAAAACTTTTGAGTTTAAAGTTTTCCAATTCAAGACTTTAGTGGTGTACAATAGCAGAGTGTTTCTCCATCTTCTAGGTAGGCAGGAAAGTTTCTAAACCACTATTTCTAGGACTTATTGCCAGAAGGCGCTCTCTGTAATAGCTTCCAGTTATATGCTTTTTTACATGCTGAGCAATTGATATTAACTAAATGTAACTCAGAGCAGCTATTGCAGATATGGTCTTTTTGTTGAGATATACGGTGATCTGAAAAGTCACTATCTGTAATAGCTGCCATATACTATTACACCTTTGGTGCTATAGTGGTACACCCTTGTAAAGATGCAATCCTACACATGGCAGCCATTCAGTGGCGGCACTATGAGGGGAGCAAGGGGGCATTTCCCCCCCCCCCCCCCCCACACTTTTCCCCCAACCAAAAATCACTTTATTTCAAAATTAGAAAAATAAGACACTAATTTTAGCATAAAAAGTCATTTTTTCCCACCCTGTGCGCACATTTTCTTACTAAATTAGGTTAAATTAGACCAAATGTTGACAATTTTAGAATAAAACAGCTAATTTTTGCGCGTAACTTGCACACATTTTCATACCAAATTAGTTAGTATTAATTAGACCAAATTTGACAATTTAGGCGTAAAATGGCACAAAAAAGTGTGCATCATTTTTGTCATGCCCCCTAAAAGAAATTCTTGCCCCCCCCCCTTTTGCCCCCAAAATTATGAGCCTGGTGCCGCCACTGCAGCCATTGTAGATAGGGACGTGTGATTCCAAACCCTCCATTTGTCACTTGTACACACAGATTTTTAGAAGCATTTGCATAGAAAAGCAAAGTTTTACACTGCATTATTATTGGCATTAGTATTAGTAAGCAGACATACTAGCTAGGCTATATGAAAATAGTATGGGGTTGGGTTCATAATCTAATCAAGCCATTAATGATTCATATTTTTCAATAAAAATCAATTACTTCTGTGTATACAATGAGGAATTATATATCACAAGTGGTCTTGAGTGGTGAGAATTACGACTGCTCCAATACGATAAGCGAGTCATTTAACGGCGGAGAGCTTTTTAATTAGGGAAAAAAATTAATAAACACTGCGTCAACCATGTTGGCACGGACACAATACATGTAATAATTAACAGCTCACTAGCTCCATCACACGGCACTCGGAGTAAATTCAGGTAGGCATGTGGGCCGCAGGGCAAAATGAGTGAGTGAAAGCCAAAAGTTTAGCCTAATTTTAGACAAAATGTCTGAAAAGGCAGTTAATTTGAGCATTATTTCTGGACAAAAAATTTGCTGTTCCATTTAAAATCCCCCCCACCCCATATGGAAGACATTGCCTTAAACCTCTCCACAAGGAATTTGAATTTCAAATGGGGTTACCTACTTGGGTAACCAACCTCTAACCAACCTCTCCTATTTCAAATAGGGTTATCTGCACGGGTAATCGCTCCCATTTCAAATGGGGATGCATACACTCCCTGTGTCAAAAGATTACGTCATGTCTTCCGATTGGATTCCAAATGGGATAGTTTCAGCATGATTTCTGGAAAATAGATGACATGTGGGTTTTAAAAAGTACCCCCTCGCCCAAACCAGCTCATAGTTCTAAAATCTGACACACAAAAAACGACAATGGGTCTAAAAATACAAAGAGTAAGAGGGAAGAGCCTAGCATCCATGAATGAAAAAAATTTAATTTTTTTTTTTACAGGAGACTTTTGACCTACCACAAGAATGCTCAGCTATTCAAGTTGGAATAAGAACTATCTGCATGAGTGAAAATCAATGCTTTTATTACCCATATCACCCTACTGAATAAACCCTATCCCTAACCCTACCCTTAAAAGTTTAACCCTAACTGTAATCGTAACCAGTGGCGTAGCTCAGAGGGGGAGGGGAGGGGGGAGGCATTGGTTCTGTTGGTTTAATTGACAATGGGAATCATGGAATATGACGGTAAAATTAGTTTTCGGTTAATAATAATAATAATAATCAGTATTTTTATAGCGCCTTTTCCAAATGGCTCAAAGCGCTGTTAAAGTATTGTCGGTTCACTTTCATTTCTTGCCCCTCCAATATAAAAAAAAATCTAGCTACGCCACTGATCATAACCCTAACTCTAGCCCTGGCCCCTAACCCATGCCCCCGAACCCCTATCTCAAACCCTAACCCTAAATCATGCGGCGAACTGAATGCCATCAGCTGAAAGGACTTCATAGATGCCGAGCTGTATGGTAGGCAGCCCAGGCAGGCAATATATCGCTAGCCGGCCGGGCTGCAAGCACAGCATCGAGCGTTATCATACTCGTATAACACTTTGCACCGGAATACACATGAGTGATTACACGCTGCTGAAAACCCTTTGATGTGCAGACACAGGAATCTCTATTCAGGGTTTAAATTCATTAAAATCTCATTTTCCAACAAGTTAATTGTCAATAAGGGACTGGTCGCTATTTTGTATAGATGGGAGGGGGGGGGGGATTATTGCCACAGCCGAAGTTGTCAATTATACGCTGTAGTGATACAATTTTTAACCAATTGATAGATCTTGACCATTTACAAAGCGAGACAAACCATCACACTTGTACTACTGCAGCAGTATAGCATTTGCATTATGTATGACATCAGCAAATCATTTGCTCTCACATAAAACTAGCTAAATATATAGCAGGGGTGTGGAGGCCACAAATTAAAAAGAGGAAAACAGACAAAAACGAGGAAAAACAGCGTAAAATTGGGTACAAATTCCAAATATGGGCTGAAAAGAAAAGAAAAGGCTAAAATGTTGGCATATGAAAAATTTAAAAAAAAGAGGAAATCAGCTTAAAAGAGGAACTCTCACACCCCTGATATAGGCCCGTAACCAGGGGTGGGAGCGACCAAAAATTCCCCAAAAATGCTGTTTGTGAGTGCAGTGAGCAGATAAAAAAAGGTAAACAATGTTGGTAAATAGCTCCCCTTTTACCATATTTGCACACAGAAAACACTATGTAAAAAAAATACACAAATTATGTAAAAAATACACAATCTGTGTAAAAATAGAACTCCATAATACTATGTAAACAGTTGTGTTAAGCTTTTGCATAGGAATTTACACAAGTTTGGGTATATATTACATGTTTTATGTAAACGCTTACATAATAATTATGGAGTTCTATATTTACATAATTTTTTACATAGTGTTTTCTGTGTGTGCCCCCCCCCCCCCCCCCAGTAAAAAGATCCACAAAGGTTCACTTTTGACAAACACGCCCTCCACTCAGAAAAAAATCCTGGATACATGCATGCCTATAGCATGAAACTCGCTATAGTTTCAAATGCAATGCATTCTATTATGGCCTCTTTAAATCTAGAGAAAGACTCAACTCACAATTTATGGCACCACAGCAGTTATAACCCTCATTATAATATAGTGACCAGTCCCTCAAATCAAGCCATATAAGGGAAGTCAGCAGCAACAACAAATTTCAGATAAGTACAGAATCGGAACATACGATAGATTGCCTCAGAATTGACTAACAACAGCGACAAATTGAATTTTTATTAAAAAGCGCTCGCCGAACGCCGTGTTCGGATCGGTGGCACAGTGCTGGAATACAGGATTTTAATAGGGTTCTTAGTCATCGTTAACGGTTAATTGATAACAATCTAATAGACTTTGTAGGCTGTGTGTATACCGGTATTACAGTTTAAATGATGTGAAGTATTGAAACTAGCGGCGAGGAGAAGCTAGGGAGGCGGAGGTAGGGAAGGGGGAGGACGCTGACACTGAAAAGTAGCCAAGTGATCTGCTGCCTAAATACCTACTGTTACTATTTTCCTCTTTTTTCAGCCTTTATCACCCCCACCCCCAACCAACCAACCCCTATTTCTTGAAATAATTTAGTTATTAAAGCAAAAGCAAAAGGCTTGTTATGAATGTCTCACTTTTTAAGGTCCAGCATGACACCCTATACCCACTAACACAAAAGTGTGAGCACCCCCTCCCTCAACGTCGGCAGTAAGCAGAAGCAAGCTCGGGGGCGCAATCAGATATAATGTTGTAATCTTAAAATAAGGGTGGGTGCTTTTCTCGACCAAGGGTATAAAAATCGCCAATTTCAGAGAATAAGGGTGTCTTTTTCAACCTGAATGGTTTCAGAGAATAAGGGTGTCTTTTTCAACCTGAAGGGTTGCTTGGGGCGATATTCAAGCGTCATCATTGTAAAAATAGTCCAAAATGGTTAGGTCTATAAGACAAATGTACTAACAAATCTGAATCCCATATGGTCATTTCAGTCTAAACACTCGTAAGGCAAAAAAAAAAAAAAAGTTTGTCTCAGATGACATGAGAGACTGAAAATCTAATGCGGTCTGCGGATTTTTTTATTTTTTTATTTTTTTCAATTTAGACCTGATCGTCATTTGTTTGGTCAAAAAGTTGGATTTTGCAAGATTTTTTTGAGAAAATTGAAGGGGAAAAAAAAATTGAAAAAAAATTGGAAAAAAATTGGAAAAAAAAAAAAAAATTGAAAAAAAAAAAAAAAACCCACTAAAAAAACCCCTTACGCGGGCGGTTTCGGGAATGCGCGCGGGTCATCTGAGACAAACCTTTTCTTTTTTTTTGGCCTAAGGACCTATATCCTTTGCGATGAGTATGATTTGTCGAGCTATAATTCTTGATAAGGGTCACTTTGTCCTTCTTTGAGATTCTGTGTTAAAGGTAAGTTTTTGAAAGTGGATTCACACGGATGATTACAACTTTTATACACGAGTGCCCCCCCCCCCCACCCCCGGGCAGAAGCATACAGTGCTGTCTATACCTGATACGATATGGGGAGACAACCACAAGGAGGAAATTAAACCAGATCAAATCAGATAAGACAAATATAAATGATGCTCATTTCATCAGTGGTAGAGGAAGGATTTTCATCGAAAGACAAATATGGTATGATTGGCCCTGTTTACAGAGAGTCTGAATTTTCATTCGCAAATGGACTTCAGAAGTCAATTTCCACTACTAACTTATCACTGTCATAAAGCTATTTCATGTGAGCGTGTTTTTTGTTGTTGTTCGTGGAGCTGCGTCCAAATGCATGGAATGCGCGAACAACTATGCACGCATGCGTGCGACGATTTCACGATTGATGCGCAGTCATTTTTTTAAAGTACCCGGGAAGGCACTTTCAGGTCTATGCACGTACGCTCATACGCACACAAGTACGCACACATTGGTGGAATTATGTCCCTATAGCATTATGACACGGACTATAAATCAACCATTTTCAAATCCACACTCCAAATCAAATTGTGACTTCACACTATAGACAAGCATGCGATTATAGCAAACAGTTTATTTTCCAATCATGCTGGATCGGCAATGAGGTCTTTTTAAAAACAAGTTGAAGTTACTTTATAAATTTACTTTGTTCTTAACATGCTGTAAAGAAAGCATCTCCTGAATAATGAATCATATCGTTGATCCAAATCAATGCCAAACTCAAAGCTATAAGCTAAATACAGCATAGGTTACTGTCAGTTACGTTTAGTGAGAAAAGTTAGGCAAATGTTGATGCCACTGTCCAAAGCACATCACACGATAGAGTGGATATGCAGATCACAGAGTTAGGCATGTAAGTCTATACTGGAACTCAGCAAAGCTTGACACAGACAATTTAAAGTTAGGCAAACCAACCGCTTTTCCAACGGTATTTCGCTCTATTGTTAAAAGCATCGGAAAAAGATCGGTGATTAACTAGAAACCTCTCTACTTATCTGGCGTTAACAATATAACTATTGTAAGAAATACTATAATATAGTATTTCTTAAAGAATATAACACAACCTTCCTTGCGCCTTTGATCTGTCTGCTTCACTAATGCAGCCATCGAGAGTACTACAATAGTTATATTGTTAACGCCAGATAAGTAGAGAGGTTTCTAGTTAATCACCGATCTTTTTCCGATGCTTTTAACAATAGAACGAAATACCGTTGGAAAAGCGCTTTTAAATCGCTAGAAAAATGCTTTAAAAGCACTGAGAGTTTGGATATGGACCCTTACATAGAGTGTATGTCCAATATGCTATACATTGTCTTTGTATTAAACGGAGAATACATGTAGGGTTAAGGAATATTACATTGATTTTGATTTTCGTAGAAAACTCACACATAAAATAGAGAGGAGCACAATTTTCAAATAAGATAATGTGGAGCAAATATATTGGCAAATTTGCCTATTTATGTTTCAAAATTAAAAAGAACTCAACTTCTCTCCACCTCCATGTAAGATTATTCCATCATACTAATTATCAAAGCATTGATTACTGTTTCTTATTGGTGTAACCAAACATTTTCAAATGATGGGATAAAGAGTGACCCCCCCCCCCCCCACTCCACCTCCCAATCACATACACCTCCCCCCCCCCCCCCAACCAGTTATGATACTATAGTTTCTCTTCAAGGGATCTATAGTAGTGATTGCATGAAGTTAGGCAAAGTAGAAACATTTTGATATTATGGGATAAAGAAGGGTCCCCCACCCCTACCACTCCCCCCCCCCCCCCCCCCCCCCCATCACCCACCCGGCACCAATAGTTGTTCTACTTTACCTCTACAAGGGATAGCAATGATAGTGTAAAGTTAGGCAAACATAGAATGTCTATCATTTATCCATATTGCTCGCAACATGTACATGGAGTTAGGCAAACGTGTCACACCTCCACCGTCTATAGTTAGTAGCGCTGAATTTACTCTGCACAGAAAATGAATACTTAGTGCAGCGCAGCAGTACAGTGCAGTGAACAAGTCCAAATCCAACCCGGGGAAGTCTTGCCTGGTTTCTTGTCTTGAGAGATGCATGCAGATTTTGAGAGGAAAGGTGTTGGACGACAGTTCTAACGGTTGAAAAAATGGCCTCAATTTGGCGATTTCAAGTAAGAAAAATAGCTACAATTATATTTCAATCATAGTATTCATGTTCTTCATTAATAGAACTCTATATGGTTAGCATATGATGAATGAAACTAGTCTGTGTTCGATGAATCTAATGGGTTATATACCAATTTAAAAAAAGTCAAACAAGATATTTGGAAGTCACTCATCATATTCATGCATATTTTCTTTACTGAAAATCCTCACATTTTAATTCATGATCACTTGTAGCGTGTGTATGTGTTTTTTGCTTGAAAGTCCCCATTGATTACACGGAGGGTATACTGGGGCTCACCATAGATTTGCACTTTTCCTTTTCTTTTTTTCCCTCGGCGGTGAAGTGTTTGGCCATGTTTTAAAAACATCTTTATGCAATGAGTTGGGGTGGGGGGGGGGGGGGGTTAAGTGGGTAATTACTCATTAGTAGATCAAGTTGCTTCAAAAACTGTCATCCCCCACCCCACCCCACTGTGTTTACTATGTTAAATATAAATGGGTCCCTATTTGTGACCGGTCACATCAAAATAGACATGTTGGACGCCTGGGTCAAATCTGAGTTACCATGACTTGAAAGATCACACTTATCTTAAAGCTTTGAAATGATACCGTGTTGAAGGTAATCGGACATTGTATTCAACAAGATACGATTTGAAGATGCATGTTTTTATTTTATTTATATTTCACAAAATATATTGGCCTCTATCTCAAAACTGTGTTTGCCGACCACATGTCCTTTTTGACATGACTGGTCACATTTGAAATGTCTACTGTCATAGCATAGTTAGGCAAATGTGTAACAGCATATCAACCACTAGTATATTGCAGACTGCTTAAAGGTGTATGTTCCGATCACTTTTTTGGGGCTATGATTTTTTTTCTTCACATCAAGATATTTTGATATCAGAAGAATCCCCATATATTTCTCATAATATGTCTGTAAAATCTCAGGGACCAGAAATGTTCCATTTAGAAATTATCGGCTAAAATGTGGTGAATTACTGCCAAAGGTAGTTAACCACCAGCTATTTTGTGTACTACTCAATGGGCAATTGTTTTGTGACCTTGTCCTTCTAAAATAAGAACCATTAGAGTTATGCAACTCAAACTTTGGAATGTGACAATTTTAAGGATGACATTCCATGTAAAATAGAAAACATCAAGTTGAAAATCGGGCCAGCAATCGGAACATCTACCTTTAATAAGTGCAGAGTGCAGTTCCTTCAGTGGCATATCAATCATACACATTCAGCGTAGTCCATTTTCCACCAATACTCGTACATAGAACCTACTACCCACCAGAAATGTACTACTAATACCCTTTAAATCCATATAAACATTTTGGAAGATTGAAATTATTAAAAATATTAAGATTTATTTTGTCTTTATCAAATTTGGCAAATGCTAACGACCTGCATAGTAAGCACCACTTTATTATTATACTATTGTTGGAAAATATTTATATCAACAAAAAATGAAAAATGAAAGAGAAAATGGTGAATTATACTCCAAAAGCAAAGTACCTTATAATAAAAACCTTACAAATTTCTTCTATTCAATTCTCATAATCATTTACTATTATATCAATGCCACAAATAAACAATCTCTACCACCTTTCTTGTCATACTCAACCGTATCGCGAGAATAAGTCGGGGTTGAGCCGCGGAATATCGCAGCTTATCCCCGACAAATCTTCACAAGCCAAACGCTATAGCCACGGGGCGAAACTCTTTATCAGCGTTGGCCGACCTGTGCGCAAGCCGGCCAGCAGAGCAGAGCCATCATTGAATACCGGGCATGCAAAGGGCTCCATAGTCAATTGCTTTTCAATTTTGCATTGACTTGACTTATATTAAATTATTTAATTCTGAAGGGTTTTTTTGTTCTTTAATATCAAAGTATATTCAGGGATAAAATTGGATTATTAGGATTTCATTTAGTTTGTCTTGTGGATGAGTGAGTAATGATCATACATACCCTATCGGCTATTTGGTTATGAAACAAGAATTTTTGTTATTTCATCCACTCTTTAATATTTCTTGTTGTTTGTATTCTAATTGGCACACCATTCGATTCTTGAGGGTGGGTGGCATGGAATTCTTTTGAAGAAAAAGCCTTGAGGCTGCCCCCTCCCCCCCCCCCCCCCCCCCAAAAGAAAAAAGAAGAAAAAGAAAAAAGAAAAAAAGGTCTTTCATACAAGGGATACAAATTCTGAAGGGAAAAAATGAAAATAATTTAGAGAAAACAATCCTAAATCTTTTTAACACATCAAAATTTAAACAAAATTAAACTCTAAAATATAATATTTAAAAAAAATCAAAATCAATTAAAATAAACTTTCAAAAACACAAGATCAAAATTGGCATCATTTCAGAAACAAATTTCAAACAATGTGCCAAACTCTAAAAAATATTTGACTGATTCTTTGCAAAATCTGAAAAAGTAGATGATTATAAAACGAGAAATAAGGGACGCACCATTATATTTTCAGGGGGGGGGGGGTAGGAAGTTTTCGGAAAAAAAAAATTCACCCTCTATGATATGCAGGCAACAACAAAAAAAATCCCCCCCCTGATGAGTAAAAAAAAAAAAAAAAAATTCTACCCCCACCCAACTCAATATGAATGGATACATTAAAAAAAAAAAATCGCCACCTTCGGCGGCGCAAAAAAAAAAATTCACCCCTTGCGGCAGCCCAAAAAAAAACATTCTCCCCCGAACCCAACTTCCTACCCCCCCCTGAAAATCAAATAGTGCGTCCCTAAGAAAGGCAGCTGGTATTCATGTGTTTGCAAGTCTGAACTGATATCCAGGCCAACAAGGCGATTTGGGGGTCAGAAGAAATTAGAATTGACAGCGGCACTTACACAAAAACCTGCATACTCTGTGTTACAATAACCATGCCTATTCTCTCTAGTTGGTCAAGTCATGTCTGGATGGTCAAGGTTTGAAATAATGATATAATACACATCGCCAGAGCTTCCTAACCTGATCTTGAAATATTATCCATATCACCCACTACACATGTCCACTTAGTCTTGGGTGAGTATGGAGATCTCAAAGGTTAATGAACTGGTATCCATTCAAATGCACCACATCACACGCTTAAAACAATGGGTCAAATTATGCACACAACCAAAAAAATGGGGTCAAATATTGACCAAAAATTGATCAGAATTCTAAGTCAATTAGATACCTGTTTTCTAAGAGTGTATACGGCTAGCACCAGGACTGTCCATATTGTGTGGACTTTGGGCTTTCATATTGGGGGAGGGGGCAGAAGCAGTTGTATCTGAAATAGCCACCTATTATATACGCTCAGAGGAACGACATGGACAAGAGAAGCACAAGACAGACAGATGGAAGATGCTGAAAGAGGGCTTCAGCCTACAGAGGTTGACAAAGCCTAGGTAAAAGGTATATAAGCTCACCTTCATAACGCTATGGGAAGGGCTCTTCTCATGTTTTGACCAAGAGGAGCTGGTTCCTTGGTAAAAAGGGGGGGGGGGACGGCCATCAGCAGTATTGATTTCATTGTCCTTCTTTAATATGACGAGGAGGGTGGCACCAATGAATTTCTAGAAGGTCTTTGGTGGCACCAACATGGTCTTTGGACATCTTGGAAGGGTGGTGTCATCTACCTGGTCATTGGGAGAAGTGGTTTCATACACGACTTCAATAAATTGGGGGATGAGGATCCACTGCTCTGTTCTTATATGGTTGTGTACTTTGAAGACTCCATCCAATGTAGATCTAGTTATAGATCCTCTGACTACCCCAATGCCAATCCGATGTCCGTTCATGAAGATTTTGAGGATATGTGCTGTGGATTAGTATTTTGAATCATAGAGAGCTCATTTTGAATGTTGTACCATTACTAGTATTTTGAATCATAGTGAGCTCTGCTAGCGAGAGCTACAACCAATGTTCCACATATCACCAGATCTAATTCAATAATTCTAGACAAAGTAGTATTTGAGTTAAATATTAGGCCACCCTGACCGCGATAACAATCAAATACAAGGCAACTTCTACATACATCATGGGAGTGTCCATGACTGGATTTGTTAGTATCTTTTTACCTCGCACAAAATTAAAAGACCGTATGCAACACCATATGCCTAAACAACACAAACCTATAATCTAATCATAGTCAGATAAAAACGGCTCACGGTGTGAGCGGCCAGCGGCCTGGCCGTACCACCACTGCACGAGCGTGGACAATGAGTTGCGCCTTTGTCGGCTATCAAAACTGACCAATTGATTCAATTATCAAATCTGGCTTAAAGCTTTATGATATTCAACAAATCCCGTTGTTTGCATTAGCCCTACTATCAAAACTGACCCTCACAGCTCAAGCTAGCTATTCAATTATGATGGGCGAGATTGAACTACCATTGAGAGATCTAATTATAACAATCAACAACAATACAATTAAATTACAGAAGAAGAGGAATAAAAATGATATTGGCCAGATTTAATAATTGTGGAAAAATATAAATGACCTTAAAGTGGTTCATGATGCTACACAACAAAAGAAACAAACACTTAAAACACATAATGGTTAAATCTATCATTCGATTAGTGAAGAGTCATTAATTTTACGCTATTTAAAGCATTTCCGTGAAAAAAACCAGTCTGTAATTAATATCCACTTCAAAACCATCAAAATAAGTGACTCTCAGAATTGTGAACCACAACCATGTGTTTACCCTTTAAATCTATGCAGTATAATTGTTCATTAGGTCAATTGGTGAATTATCGTGACATTTAACAATATGAAGGGGTGTGTGCGTGAGTGTAATTCTGCAATTGTTTTCAAAGTTTGGGATGAACCAGGGGAAAAGTCACAGTGATTTTTGGGGTGGGGTGGGGTGGGGGGGGGGGGGGGGTGGGGTGGGGGGGTTGAGGGAGGTGGAGAAAATGGCATAATTCTTGAATACCCACCACACCCCATTTAATAATACATTGTATTCCGTAAAACATAGCGCGTAAAGGGTACAATGCGAAGGGTATTACATGATTATTCTGTACATGTATATTAGGCTTTGCATGCTATTTCAAATGGGGGAGGTTGGAAAGCTTGTGCTAGGGACATGGTTCCTAGCTCAAGTGTGAATAGCTTGAGCTAGGTACTGTAAAAGTGGTAATTTCCGCGCGATCATATTTTCGCGCTTTGCCAATTTCCAGCAATTTCGCTTGTTTTTAAATTCGCGATTTGAAAGTTAATTACATAGACTTATACACAAAATAAATATGTTCGCATGTTTTTATTTTTGCGATAGCTGCTTGGAGCGCGAAAATTAATGTCCATGTTTACAGTAAATTGTTCCTTACCACTTGATGTCATAAAATGATATAAATCCAAATAAATAAACCTGTACAGTATCATGTTCAAATCAATTTTACCTTGTGACTCTAAGTGAACAAAATCAGGCCAATTCTGTTCTTGGTCACTATTATTACCAATTTACTAATTACATTATCATGATAAATACCAGTCAAATATGTTTAACATTCAAAAGCTAAGGTCACTAATACTGTACAAAGCAGTTATTAGTCTTAAATAGATCTGCTCTGTATACATGCAATGAAGACATGCATGATTAACTCTTAGTCTGATCCAACCTTGGCCAATACTACTAATGCAAAAAAAAAATTGACTTGCCCTTTCAGGGCCAGAGTCTGGGTCCAACAGTCGGATTTTTTTTGATTTTTTAATTTTAACAGGGAGATACTACACAAAAACAAGTTTTAAAGAATTTTTTTTTATTATTATTATTATTATTATTATTATTTTTTTTTTTTTAAATTTTAAACAAGCAGATACTACTCAAAAACACGTTTTCATCTTTCTTTATTGTTATGTGCTTCTTTCAATTTTTGTAATTTTTTTTTTACATTTTTTTTTAAACTTAATTAATAAGCTGCAAAAACGGAATTTAAAATTGAAAGAGTTTTGTTTACTTGTCCTTCACTTCAAAAAGGATCAAGATTAACAATTTATTACATTTTTCTTTTTCGAAGTACTTCTATAGCAATAAAAGGGCGATACAAATTTGTATTTTGTGTCATAAATGTGAGAACTTAACCTTGTTAAAGACTTTTAAGGCCCTGTAACAAATATTCATTCAAATCTATGCCATAGAAAAGCCAAGCGAAATGAACTTGGTTATCAAAAAGAAAAACACATAAAATGTTTAATCCAATTCATCACAGACACCCATAACAAATTACTTTATGGGCATATCAGATTTATTTATTTCTCTTTCATATCCCTATCGGACTAATTGACTTCGAGCCTTGGTGTCAGCGAGTAAATTGGTTAATAAGCGTTTGGGTGTTGATTAATAATTAGTTAATTGAAGGAGGTGTAGGTTTAATTGATTTGGTTTATGGAGATAGAATTGATGCTGACAAGGGGGTTCCTAACTCGACTCGGAGGCAGCGGTTACGTCAGAATACGTCAACATGGCGACTCAAATATTGATAGTCTGCGTTGCTGTTAAAGGTACATGTTCTGATTCCTGACCTGATTTTCAACTTGATGTTTTCTATTCTATGTGATGGGTCATCTTTAAAAATAGTTGTATTCCCAAGTTTGAGTTGCATAACTCCAATGGTTCTTATTTTAGAAGCACAAGATGACATGAAATTTGCCCATTAAGTAGTACATAAACTGGCTGGGTGGTTAACCACCTTTGGCAGTAATTAACCACATGTTGGCGTTTAACGTCTCAATTGAACATATCTCGCGCCAAAACATTTTACAGAATCATGAGAAAAATATGGGATTTCTTCTGATATCAAAATATGTTGATGCACAAAAAAAAGCTAAAGTGATTGGAACATACACCTTTAATTCAAAGGTGCTCAAAAAGTAACAAACCAGGCAATATACAGACAGGGTGAGTCAAAAAGACTGCAATAGTGGAAAGAAGCCATTTTGTTTTCAAAACCAAAATGAATTTTAAAACTTTTTAAACGTTGCAAGAATGATGTATTTAATCCTAACTTTGTGTGAAAAAATGAAGTCAATCGCATTTTCCGTTTGTCTTTGGTGAACCTTTTGACCAGTGCACCCATTTTACACGTTTGTCCACGAGATACCCAAAATATGCATCAGATCGCAAAATGTGTCTCTCATTCAAATTTGGAAACTTAAGCTCATTTGTGATGTTATTGGAATTTGATGCATCCTTTCTTGTTTACATGTGAGTTAGCATAATCAATTATAATCGTACCCATGCAATGAAAGCGTATAATGTTCTAAATTTTAATAAAAAAACTGAAATTTTCCATTTTTTTGTTGGCGGGATATTCAAATATGAAAATGCAATGTGTGCCATTTCAAATGAAAATCACTGTGCTCGTGGACAAGCAGGTAAATTTGGTTGTGCAGCAAAGAGGGTCACCAAACACAAACGAAAAATGCGATCGACTTCATCTTTTCACACAAAGTTAGGATTAAATACAGCATTCTTGAAACGTTAAAAAAGTGTTAAAATTCATTTTGGTTTTGAAAACAAAATGGCTTCTTTTCACTATTGCAGTCTTTTTGACTCACCCTGTATGATAATAACTCCAAAAACTATAGCTCCCATGTCAAAATATGAAATGGTGAAGAAATTCCTTCTCTATAATTTGAGATATTGCACATGAAGATATTGAGTAAATATTAACAAAGTTATGTGTCAAAACCAAAACACAGTATGATTTTATAAGTTAACATTTTAAAGTGGGAGCTATAGTTTTGGAGTTATGATCATATGTGATGCGATCTGTGAAAACCCGTCGGATGTCGCAAAATGTGAAATAGGGATATATGGGTAAAATAAAAAAATAAAATGAAATAAAAAAACCACTTTTTTAAACAAAAAATGTTTAGATTTTGATTAGAAAGTTTATTTCTTATACTTTGTGTCATCACCTTTTATGAAATTTCACCTTCAAAAACTTACTTAAGGTACTTTTCTAATGAGCCTTATACAGGGTGTCCCCAAAAAAATGTTAACACTCTGGGCACATAAGATATCTTAAAAGGACCGGAACACACGGGTCTAATCTCGATGTATTATGAAAGCTGAGTAAATAAGCTTTCATTTGCATTTTATTGCATTCCAATTGGTTATTTAGAACGGGAGATATGCTTCAGCAAACATGAGGAAGCAAAATCGGCTTGGTCCAATCCTCTCAGTATGAAAGTAAAGCTTTTAAAATGCACGAAGCAAGAAGCAACATGATTAAGTCACACACACACATCAGTTAATCTCTTCTTTGTTCTTTTCAACGCATTCTTTCGATTCTTTTCAAGCTTAAAATGATTTATGGTTAATTTCAGTGCAATACTAGTTTTATTTCAGTGCAATATTAGTTAATTTATTTAATTGGATGGACCATTCAACAAAGAACATGAAATGTTTCAATTTCAATTTTAAAGACTGCTTTACTGACAGCTACCCATTGCACATGGAAAAAGAGTATAGAACTTGAACTCATGACAAAATACCTATATAGTTTATGTGGAATATATTTATTTATGTCTTTTAAGCTTGAAAAGAATCGAAAGAATGCATTGAAAAGAACAAAGAAGAGATTAACTGATGTGCAGATTCAGCTTTCTTATAATATAAATATCTCCAATATGAAAAATCCCGATATGTGGCGGGTTTTCACAGATCGCATCACATATTGTTGAATTACTTGTTTTTTAGGACTACGGATCTTGCAATGATCCGGTATTTCATTTGCCTTATTTTGAGTAAAGTAAGACCATGCACAATTTTGTAGTTAAATTCAACTCAAATTTGGACAAAAATAGACCAAAAATGGGTTATAGTTAAATTCAACTCAAATTTGAACAAAAATATACCCACATGGTTTCAAATGTCAAATTTGAAACAGTTTTAGATTATTATCGAAAAATTCATGGAAATTCTTATTTCACTTTTTTACTAGTCACAAGGCTTAGATCATTTATCACAACATATGAAAATCAATGCAATTTCACTTTGAAATCCAAGTATTTCAAAAGATTAGGTTTCTCATTGCCATGTCATTACTATTACGCAATTTTCGATCAAAGTTCTGTTCCGAAGTTTCGACTCTTCATACTCTTATATTAAGGGACGCACCATTTGATTTAGAGGGGGGCATGGAAGTTGGGGTTGGGCGATTATTTTATTTTTTTCGCCGCCGAAGTCCGCAACTTTTTTTTTTGTTGCCGTCTTCGGCGCCAAGTCTTTTTGTTGTTGTTGTTGCAAAGGCGGCAAAGTTTTACTGTTTTTCTTTACATTGAGTTGAGCGAGTCAGATTTTTTTTTTTTTTTCAGCAGTGGGTCAACATTTTTTTCTTCTTCTGGTTGGTGGGCAAAGTTTTTTTGTTTTTTTGATAGTGGGAAAAGTTGTTTTGTCACGAAAACTTCCATGCCCCCCCCCCCTCCCGAGTATCTAATGGTGCGTCCCTAAGAACCAAAGCTATCACTTTTGAGAAATGAGCCAGTCGAAAAAAGGTCGAGAACCCTACCCCAGTCCCCTATATTATCACACATAAAACATGATAGGTATCTCTCTCAGACTCTCTTGCAAACATAAATTGTATTGGTGAGACTCTATCAGTGTTTTGGGAGGACATTTAGTGTAATGATATGTTGTCTGACATGTACTGCTCTGATGGTCTAACAACCTTATATGGGTGGCCAACGAAATAAGATATTGTGGCGTTTGCGGTGTACACTGTCATACAATTATGTCAGAATGAAATAAAAAGTGATACAATTTATTTAATTGTCCCACTTTTTTGCTTAAATACAACATCACAACTAAAATACAAATTCAACCTCAAATACAAACTCAAATACAAATCCAATTCATTCTAATATCAATGGGTGTAAAACAATATACACTGAGCCAAAAAAGAAACTTATAAAATGTTAACAGATCACCATCGAGTATGCCTGCCCGGTGTGGCATCCATCCATCACCCGTGAGCAAAGTAAGCATATTGAGATGCTGCAAAAAAGATCTTGTCGACTCATGCTTGGCAGTAGGTACGCACACTATGACACTGCCCTCCTCGAATTAGGCATTGATAAACTTAGCGACCGCCGGGAACAACTAGTTTTGAAATTCGGCCAGAAGCTCCTCAATTCGGAGCGCCACCAACATCTGCTCCCTGCAAAACCCGCAATAACGTATGCCCTCAGGAATCAGAAAAAATACCAGGAGCCAAAAACAAGAACTGGCAGATATTACAACTCAACTATCCCATATGTCATTCGTCTTTTAAATCAATGTTAGCTGTTTATAATATTTTATATATATATATTTCTGTATTTTTACTATGTATGATATGTAACTTGTAAGCCAGTGTCATCAGCTGTGCTGTTTTGCTGGCATTTGTATACCATGAATAAATAAATAAATAAATAAATAAATAGGGGCAATGCACATTTCTCTTGTGTCATTGAAGCAAACAATTGGTTATTGACTGCTATTTGAAGCGATACATTGCAGTAATATTGTATCCAAATTTGGTACATTTTCATGCACAGAATATTATTTGGTGATCTGTTAAAATTGTATAAGTTTCTTTTTTTATAAGTTTCTTTTTTGGCTCAGTGTAGGTCAATCTAAGTGTTGATATAGTGGTCAATGCAATGTTCAGGCATTTATTGCTTAAATGGATATTTTCAAAAGCAATGCTTACAGAAGCCAATGAAATCCCAGTTGAATTTGTTGAATTTCTGATCTATGGAGGGGAGGGAAGGGGAGGTGGAGGGAGGGGAATGGAGGGGAAAGGGGAATTGAAGGGGAAGGGGAAGGGAGGGGAGGGGAAGGGGAATGGAGGGGAGGGGAATGGAGAGGGAGGGGAATGGAGGGGAGGGGAATGGGAATGGAATGGAGGGGCGGGGAGGGGAATGGAGGGGCGGGGAGGGGAATGGAGGGGCGGGGAGCTTATGGAAGGGGAAAGGAGAGGATGAGGGGTAAGCATTTCTGTTGATATTGACATCCAGTTTCGCAAACATGAAGACTTAGTCACAGAATTGTTGTCAAAATATCAAAATATCAAAACTGGTTTTCTTTTAAAGTGCAACATTTTGCCTCTTTTCCCCTTTAAAATGTTTACGAAAAGTTGAGGTATAAAGCTGAAAAGGGGTACTATTTAGAAGTTGATATTTGAAATTTGAAGGGGAAAATGCCAAAGAAAACAAGGCAAACATATTGCCTTTCTCTTTAACCGGCCTGATGTAAACTGCTTTGATGACAGACTAACTGTAAAACTGGAGCCAGTAAGGTTTGTTAGTTTTAGCTCAAGTACTTTCAAAATGGATCTCATAATTCTTAAACATTTTGAAAGCGCTCAGACTGGGCCATGCATGTTTCATGCAAAGATTCATCATTGATTATTATTTTAAAACAATAATTGTTTGAAATTGATAGATGATGTCACTAAAAGATAGGAGGACAGGCCACCCAAGACGAGAGATGGAGAAAAACCGATTAGAAGGATGTGGAGAGAATTATGACTTGTGTTTATAGGACAAGATGTTTGCATGTTTTGCGAAATATTTTTGTAAGTTGTGTGAAAACAGTGCGGAACAATTTTGTAAATTTGCTAAAACAAGAGTGATGGATGGTGTTGGTGAGTGTATCTATAATGCACAATTGACAGTTGATCTTGGCTAATATAAGATTACAATGTGTGTGTTTTTGTATTATATGAAAATATGATTTTTAAAATTGGGAGGGAATTCAAAAAAATATCTCTAAATTAAAATATTGATTAAAGGTAGATGGTCTGATTTTCAACTTGAAGTTTTCTATTCTACATGAAAGGTCATCCTTAAAAAAGTTGTGTTCCAAAGTTTGAGTTGCATAGCTCTAATGGTTCTTATTTTAGACGCACAAGATGCTGTGAACTGTACCCATTGAGTAGTACACAAACTATATCGGTGGTTACCACCATTCGCGGTAATTCGCCGTTATTTCATCGATTTCTCCGTAATTATACCGATTTAGGCCGTCAGATTTCAGTATGATGATGAGAAAAATACGAGCTTTCATATGATATGAAAATCTCTGTATGTTTGAAATAATTCTGTGTTACGAAAATGTGATCGGGTCATCTACCTTTAACAATCAAATTAATTTAATATTATTTTACACCGATATGTCTCAGAGAAAGCTGCAGAGAGAAAACGAAATAAGAATAAAAAAAATCAAGTTTCAAGAAGTAACACATTTTTTCTCATGTTTGATGGACCATTTTGTTATTATAATACACTGAGCCAAAAAAGAAACTTATAACATTTTAACAGATCACCATAGGGGCAGTGCACATTTCTCTTGTGTCATTGAAGCAAACAATTGGTTATTGACTGCCATTTGAAGCGATACATTGCAGTAATATTGTATCCAAATTTGGTACATTTTCATGCACAGAATATTATTTGGTGATCTGTTAAAATTGTATAAGTTTCTTTTTTTATAAGTTTCTTTTTTGGCTCAGTGTACATCCATTTTTGTTACTCTTTTAGGCGATTTCTGCATAACATTGGAACAAAATGGGGAATTTAACAAAATTGTTAGGTTTTTTGGCAAGACCAATATCAGATGGATGAAAAACTTACGTTTTTTTCCAAGCTGACAGTTTCACTGGTCAACGACCAGCTTTCTCAAAGCTACTGATCGGCTGTTGATGTTTTGGCGAAGAAAAAACATAAGTTTTCCATCTATCTGATATTGGTCTTGCCAAAAAAACTAACTATTTAATGATAATCTACAGACATGATGAATCTATTTACTTTAGATGGGAAAATTGGGGAGGAAAAATTTACGATAGATTAATTTTATAGTAAATTCTACTTTGACTCATTTTTGTTGTTGTCTTGCTGCTCCACCGAACTGCTCAATTTTTCTAATGATTTTTCAAACAATTTGTTATGTTTTTTTTAACAATTTGTGGTAATCTCAACCCTAGAAAGATGGGGTAAGCTTAAGAATACCTTACCATTTGTATTCCTCACTGTGTAAGTGTATGGGTCGTTCTTTAAAAGTCCCATTGAAAACATGCAGTGGTGGGGTACACTAAAGGAACTCCGAAAGATGCCTTTAACAGACCTGAACAGATAATTAGGGACAAACTATTTTGGACTCCCCCTCCCTCCTCCCCCTATTCATTACATGCATCAACAGCTTGAGAGAGAAAAAATCCAAGATCATTTCAATTTGATCTAAGACTTTCAAGATGGTCAATGAGCTCAGTCAGACAGCTACCCAAACCAGTCCAGATATCCAGAGATTTGTTTGTTTTCACGTCAATCACACCTCGTTGTATACATGTCCACCGTTTGTTTTCTCCAGTGTTTATAATATCGGTAGGTGATCTGAGACAGCATCTCTAAGTGGCTGATTTGGCCCTGTAAATATTTACATGATAATGGAGACTGTGGCTATGATACATGGTACTTGTGTAATCCATCCATTCTAATCAGAGGTTGACAGAGCGAGGACATTGATGCCATCGCTATGGATACAGTACAGTGTGGAGGTGATGCTGGTATTAGGGGATGAAGATGGACAGGAAAGGGGGAAGGGGGAGATGGGGAGTGGAGGGGATGGAGATGAGAAGGGGGAGAGAGGGATGGAGAGGGGATGAAGAGGAGAAGGGGAGAGAGGGATAGAGAGGGGAAGGGAGAGAGGGGATGGAGAGGAGAAGGGGAGAGAGGGATGGAGAGGGGAAGGGGAGAGAGGGGATGGAGAGGAGAAGGGGAGAGAGGGGAAGGGGATGGAGGGGAAGGGGATGGAGGGGAAGGGGATGGAGGGGAAGGGGATGGAGAGGGGGAGGGGAATGGAGAGGGGTGGAGAGGGGAGGGGATGGAAAGGGGAGGGTAGAGAGGGGAGGGGATGGAGAGGGTGGGTATGGAGAGGGGAGGGTGGAAGGCAATTGCCTTCGATTAATTCAAGCCCTGATTGAGAGGGAAGGGGATGGAGTCAAATAAATCATTCTATAGTTTAATCAGTTCCAAATTGGTGAGAAATATTCTTTTTTTATCCCTCCGCTCGTAAAAGTAATCCAAGCATTTGAGCGCAATTATAGCCACACGCACAAGGTTTGGGTCGCGCGCACACACGTATCACACATGATGCACCAGTGCCCATGTTGCCTTCATGCTCGCCTGCATCGTCGGTTTAATCTATTTATTTATGTGTTTTGATAATGAATTTTTTTATTTATTTTTTATTTAGTAATTTAAAATGTTCAACATTTTTTGAACATTTTCCACAATTTTAAAATAATTCAAAAACAAATCGTTAATTTGACAGATGGAATGTTCAGGAACGGTAGAACTAGATAATTTGTCTTGGTCGAGTTGCATGGGTTACATAATTCCATGGTTACATTATACATACAGTATGTCCCAGATCGGCAGTCAGTCTTTTCAATTCGATCAGTTATCACAATAAAGTCATGCTTACTCTCTCCCTAAACCATTGATGGAAAATACATGTTTCTGAAAATGTTATGCATAGAGGCATAATACTTAGTGTGACACCTTAAAATGAAGCCAAGTCTTTGTCAATTGTAGCACACTATTTTGGTTCCACTAGACTGAATTCATTAGGTCTTAAAACCAGTCATGTCTTTCCAATTTACAAAAACAACCCTTACTGGACCCCCTCCCTCGCTATCAGGTAAATATTTGCATTCAGGCAAACTAAGCTGATCGATGCTCAACTTAATTAACACCAGATTTCTGTTCTCCTTGTCTCCGTTCTCGTAGCTGCCAACAGATCACATGCACTAAAAGTCAACTTTTCGGGGTTAAAAAACTAACAGAAATGGGTGTTAGTTGTTAATGCAAAGTGACAGTGAACGCATTTTAATTGTACCGACATTACCACATAATGCGCAATAGAACAATGCCCATATATGGAGGTGGCGGTACAAGCTGGCTGCATTGACAATAGCTGCCTTTGGTAAGATCACAGTTTATTTTCAATGGACAGCATAGGAGGTTGTTGGTAGCTATCACAGGGGAGCTATCATTTCTCTACTTGCATCTTTGTTAATGTTTGTTGCATGTGATTCTCCACATTATGAACTTTTAAAACATACGGTTTTGACAAGAGTAGAAACTAACGCATTGCTCTAATACGTCGGAAAGGACAGAAAAGCTTTTCAATTTCACCATTGCTCAGATCTCCAAACATCAACTATCAATTGGAATTAAAGATGTATGTTACTACCCGCATGTGTACTTACGGCTTACATATTACAGGCTACTAAGTTAAAATGAGCAAGGAATAGGGTAAATTGACAATGAAAATGCACTTTGCTTTCTGAAAACATCAGTAGGAATGGGGGTTGATCTACATCAATTTATTTGAATGTGTAGGATATGTGCATGTGCGATGAAAGAATGATAATGTGAATGTATGGGCTATAGGAAAAAGTAGACAAACATTATGTTGTTTCATCAAATCAAATAACCGAATACCCAGGGGGCACTCTTCAATAAAATTGCTTTTAAAAATCAGGATATTTGAATACAAATATTTTACAATATGTCTAGTTTTAAGAAAATCAATGTCGTTTAGAAAACACATGATGAAAAAAAGGATAAAAACAGGGTTTAGTATAACACTTTTCACGCGGCAGTCGCCTGCAGACGACAGTTGTCAAAATGTCACAAAATGTTTTAAAAATATCAAAATTATTTAATTTCATCACCATACTTGGTATCACCCTGAGATACATTCAAATAAGTACAAACATGCCTATAGTTTGATCAGTTCCAAATTGGCAAAACCTCCTTACAGCAGCGAATGAATACAGAATAACGTGGGCGCGCATGAAGGCAACAAGCACACTGGGCATCATACGCTTTACACAAAACAGCGTGCGTGTGACCATAATAGCGTGGATATTGCGCCCAGAGAAATAAACACCCGATATTTCTCACCATTTTAGAACTGATTAAATTATAGTATTAGTTCAGTAATTTTTATAAAGATGAGACTTTCAAAGTTGGGAAAGATTTCTGAAAAATCTGTTTTGTATATATATATATATGGTAAAACTAATAGCCGCGTGGAGGAAAGTGTTAAAGAATTAGCACAGAGAGGTGAAGAGGCTGTGTATACAAGTTATACAACTATCAGTATACCTCCCATCCCATTTACAACTTTTTTACAGACAATTTGTGGCAGTGATGTGCGGCTGGATCAAAACTTTTAAAAGAAATCTGATTTGAAAGTGTGTCCAAATGTACGTATATTGGGAACCATTTCTAAGGATTTATAGGGAGAAATTGGGAGAAATCTCTCCAGGATTATTTGCGGAAAATTGGGCAGCGTTTTCGGAAAGAGCGAAAGAAAAAGGGGTCATAGGCCTACATGATGTATCATGGCGCCTTAGGTAGTCTAGACTGACACAAAAACTGTCACTGTGTTGAAAAGATTCCCTGCCTAGAGGCTGACAGCGAGCGATCTCTTTCTCTTTCTAGCCTCTCTCCACGAACAGACAAGGATGGCGACATCGGGAGACAGACCCTGACGTAACAGCAGGGGGCGCTGTAATGAGACCTTCGTTAACGCATCACCTTGCGCAGGTGACGATGAGATCATTAGGTGCAGACTATTTAATCAAACTAAATAATAGTTGTTTTCTGTAATACATTTTTGCTGGGTTTATTTAAGCGAGATCAATTTCATAATTAGCAAATTGCCAAACTTTATATGAAGAGGTAGGAGGTAAATACTGTAAAAGTAAAAATTGTCACGCTACATTTATTTTTGCGCTACATTTATTTTCGCGCTTTTCGCGCTCGAAGCAGCTATCTCGGAAATATAACACGTGAATATATATCTTTTGCATGTAGGTCTATGTGATAAAGCTACAAATCGCGAATTTAAAAACAAGCAAAACAGTTCCAAATTGGCAAAGCGCAAAAAATAATCATGCACAAATTGCCACTTTTACATTTCATGCGCTACATTTATTTTCGCGCTTTTAGCGCTCGAAGCACCTACCGCGGAAAATATAACACATGAATAGATATCTTTTGCGTGTAGGTCCATGTGATAAAGCTACAAATCGCGGATTTAAAAACACGCAGAACAGTTCAAAATCAGCAAAGCGCAAAAAATAATCATGCAAAAATTTCCACTTTTACATTTTAGGATATTGCCAGGGTATTCTTGAGAGTAAAACTTTCCGAGAATTCACCAACTTAGGCGCAGGTTTTCACTAAGCCAATATTTCATTTTTAAATTCACAAGTTCTCTTGTGAGCAACCAGTACAAAACATTTTGCAACACAAGAACAGTGTACATTTACAGCATTTTAGAAAAAGATTTGCATCAGGTCTACATGCGGTCGAACATGAGGCCAAAAAAAATAAATTGTTTGATTGTCCATAGATCACTTTCAAAAGTTGGGTAGGTCGGTCGGGAAAAGGTTTTTTTGTTTTTTCTCACTTGCTCTTTTTTCAGGTACCAAAAGTAAAATGAGATGTACTTGTTGTGGTAACCAAAACGGAGAACAAAATCTTTAACATTTTGATGAGTATTTTCTCAACACTCAAAAAATGGGGAAAAAAAAAATGAATTTACATATTTTCGGCTAATTTGTAAAAAAATGAAATTTTCAATAAAAAAATTGAAAATTGTATTTAAAAAATAAAATAAAATAAAAAAATAAAATAAAATAAAGTTTTTGGGTCGGAATGATTAAGAGGGTCGGGCGGACGAGGACAATCAAACAACTTTTTTTTTTTTGCCTGACGTGCCTCGGTGCTAATTTGTGAAACATCATCGGAATGATACAGAGCAATACTGGGCTGCCCTGGTACATCGCTTGTGGTATCTCTGTCCATGTAAATGTTCTGCCTATATCCAACGGGGCCAGTTGGCGTAGGGTGTCGCTCTACCAATGTGGTTAATTAGGATTTGAAAAGCGCCCCCTCCAGGGCAACTATGTAACCTTGTGTTACATGCCATGATATCACCACAGGGTTGACATTACAGGTCATTGGAGTCAGCCATTGGTGGGATGGTTGGAGTTACATTTAATATGTTAAAACAATATTTGCCACATTCAAAATGAACCAAAAAATTAGTAAAACAATTATTTCCATATTCTCTCACTCAGACTGGGGTATGGGTAGCATGACATTTTCCGTAGGTGGAGGAGTAATTCGAGGGTCATTTTCAGTATAAAATCACCTTATATCTTTGAAAACTTTGTCTCTTTTTCAAACTTTTCCCCCCAACAAAACTCATAATGCTTCTATGATTATGATTCTAAACCATTGTGTTTTATCTTTAAAATTGCGACAATATTCCATGAGAAAAACCAATGGCAACAAACGAAAATGTCTATCATAAACTCCTAGGCAGCCCCGTTTGTAGAAATTCTACCCAATTTTAATGACACACATCGAAAGTTAGCCAGGTATGTTGCGAAAGCTATTATCCCTTTAAAGTCTCGTCCTGGGCATGTTTTCATACAAAATGTGGGTGGGGTCTCCAGATGAACTAACACCCTGCCCGAGGGAAGAACCAAACCCACAAAAAAAAATATGCTGGTTATAAAACAAAACAATTTCAAGGCGAGTCTCTGTAACAAGCCGGTATCTATGACACGCCCTTGTTGGAGGAGGGCATTCCGATGCTATGACTTATTCCTTAAAATGCTTCCTTAAAATGTGTATTAATTGCTAGCTAGATTGTATCAGGTTGTATGCAGTATCCAGTTAATGGTTGCTACCTTAGTGTTTTGTGGTAAACTGAAGACTCTATGATAAGACTAGGCATGTTTGTACTTGTTTTAATGTATTTCATATGCTGATCTTGAATACCGCCATCAAAACTTCACCTTATAGAATGTTTGCAATTTCAATCAAAAAAATCAAATATGTGTACGCAATCCCTACCAGCATATCAAAGGTTAATACAATAAGTTAGCAGTTTCTGTATCCCGAATAATTAGGTAGATTTAATTGCTGCCATGGTCTCATGTTTGGTTGTGTCGCGTTACGTGACTTAGACGGCGAATTGCGGGCTACAGCGCCCTCACACCCATCATTTTGCAGTCTTAGGTTGCGATAAGACAAATAAACAAACACAGATAAGAACACGGGTCGGTTTTCGCTCTTGTAAATTGACTTTCCGTGTTGGGACCGTCTCGAAATGCCAGGTTATATATAAGAGCCGAGACGGTAGTATCTTATCGGGTTGACTTATATATATGATGTAGCAGTGTCTACCTGTGTCCATCTGTAAATATAATGTTGCATATTATTGATATGAATAATACTTTTTCTATGTTGCAATTATAAGACATTGATATCTGAATACTCTTTTACACATTATTCTCCCTTAATATTTCGCTTCATACTGTGACACACAAAAGCGAGATACTAAAAAAAACATGTTTTCTGCCATCGTATATAAAAATTAAGAAAATTAAACAAATACTCTTAATTCTTCTGTGCTAGCATTGACGGGTCCGTGCCCATTGCGACCTGTTTATTACTATGGATAATCCCTGCTTATCAGATCAATAAACCCCAAATGGACATCACCAACATCGCAACCATTGTCCCGTCCATCCATCACTCCTCTCATCAACCCATACCATCTATCTATTTGTAGTGAGGTGACAGGGGGGGGGGGACCTTGTTCTACGGGCAAACGGACCTCTAAAGTAGAGTCGGTTGGATGGGGTGGGTTTTTTTGTTTTTAATTGTTGTGAACATTTTATGGAATTTCAACAAATTTGAATTTTTAAACAAAATCAACATTTTTTTTAAAATTTTAAAATTAAAAAAAAATTATCTAAAAAATGTCAACATTTTCAACAACAAAAATAAATAAAAGTTGAAAACTTTAACAAAATTGGTCCGCCCGTAGAACAGGCTTGATTTTTTCCATCGTCTAATGCCACTATTGCAATAACATATGCAATACAATCAGAGAAACAACAACATACACGCTACTCGAGCGATCCCCCATTGACCGTAACGCCGCAAAAGGTGACGGGTCTCCATTTCATTCTCGGCCGCAGTTTGTTTTCAAAACCCCACAACAAGCCGTCGATCGGGCTCGGCAGTGTGCACTTATACGCCGGCTTTTAGGCCATGATTCCTTATCAGTAACTGACATCACAGGCTGATTAAAACTCATACTCTGGGGGTACCCATTTTAACCCTTTTCGTTCTAACAGTGTCCACTGACTCACAAAAAATGATCAAACACACTACTAGAAATGTACATGACTGAAATTTTGACTGAAAGTGTTGATTATAAACAAACATTATTGCAATCGGTAATCAGTATTTTTTCTAGAAATAAATTAGTTGGACCAGCCCGTATCCTAAAAGTTACATGCGCGGTAGTAAAAGAGTTAAAAATACTCGAACAGACATGTCTATGCAACAAACAGTATCGTTGACTATGCGGCGACAAGCGCCTCCTCAGTCACGACTGATCCGCTCATCTTTTGTCTTGCCGTCATCGGGAAACGAGAAGAAGAAAAAAACACATCTCGCACTCCAATAAAAAACTATTTGCAGTACCCAGGGGTAAAGGGATGCCGTAACGTTGCGTCTAGGATTACCGATTTTATAGAGAGAAAAAATGGATGTATCGGGTTATTGACTCTTGGAAGGGCATAGTTTTACATGTTTTACACGCGCTGAGAGGTCAGAGTGGAATTGTAGTGGATCGACTTGCGAAAGATATCATTTTTTATCATAATAAAAAGGCTTGGGTAATATCAAATTATATTCTGCTCAGCAAAACAAGCCTCTATGATTAGGTACTAGCATAGCATGTATTGCGAAAAATGTAATTTTTGTAACCCTTAAATTTTCATACTGTATCGAAACAATTCTGACTATTGCTTAACACTTTCCATGCGGCCATTAGTTTTACCATACACAACACATATTTTTCAGAAACCTTTCACAATTTTCAAAGTCTATCTCAAGGATTACTGACCCGATACTAGGTATGTTTGTACTTAATTCAATGCATTTCTCATGATGATTCCAAATCTGATAAGGCCAACAAAAAAAAAGGTTTGTCTCAGATGACATGAGAGACTGAAAATCTAATGCGGTCTGCGGATTTTTTTTTTGATTTTTTTTTTTCAATTTAGACTTGATCGTCATTTGTTTGGTCGAAAAGTTGGATTTTGCAAGATTTTTTTGAGAAAATTGAAAGAAAAAAAAGAAAAATTGAAAGAAAAATTGAAAAAAATTGGAAAAAAACCACAAAAAATTGAAGAAAAAAAACAAAGAAAACCACACAAAAAAAAAGCTTACGCGGGCGGTTTCGGGAATGCGCGCGGGTCATCTGAGACAAACCTTTTTTTTTTTTTGTTGGCCTAATGATATTAAATAATGTTGACATTTTTGAAACATTTTGTGACATTTTGGAATGTCGTCTGCAGCCGCCTGCCGCATGGAAAGTGTTAATGCACATTTGTTTGGTCTTCTGTCTTGTTACTATAGGGGGACTTTTGTTGTTGCTATGGGGTGTCATCGGGAGTGATTGGTTGTCAAGCCTAACAAAGCTTATTACAAGCATATGAGAGTTGATTTATGTCCCAAAGAATTGACTTGTCTTGTCTTTTCCTGTCTTGTCTTTTCCTGTCTCATCTTTTCCTGTCTTGTCTTGTCTATCCTTATCCTGTCTTGTGTTAGCTTGCCTTGTCTTGCCTTTACTTTCCTCAAATTTGTTTGTCTTGTCTTTCCTTTTCTTATCTTGTCTTTTCTTGTCTTGCCTGTCTTGTCTTGCCTGTCTTGTCTTGCCTGTCTTGTCTTGCCTGTCTTGTCTTGTCTTGTCTGTATTGTCTGGTATTGTCTTTTCTTGTCTTGCCTGTCTTGTCTTGCCTGTCTTGTCTTGCCTGTCTTGTCTTGCCTGTCTTGTCTTGTCTTGTCTTGTCTGTATTGTCTGGTATTGTCTTTTCTTGTCTTGCCTGTCTTGTCTGTATTGTCTGGTATTGTCTTTTCTTGTCTCATCTTGCCATGTATTGTCTTTACTTGAGAAGTCTTGTCTTCTCTTGCCTTTTCTTGTCTCAGTTTGTCTTGTCTTTTCTTTTCTTTTCTTTTCTTTTCTCGTCTTGCCTTGTATTGTCTTAACTTGAGAAGTCTTGTCTTGTCTTGTCTTGCCTGTTTTGTCTTGTCTTGTCTCATCTTGCCTAGTATTGTCCTTACTTGAGAAGTCTTGTTTTCCCTTGCTTTTTCTTGTCTCATTTTGTCCTGTCTTTTCACTGCTCAACACCCCTCCTCTGCCGAAGCTTTATTTTTTCATATGTGACAAAACCCGGGGGGGTACTCGGATTTGGTTTGGTCGGGGGTGTGCCGCTGGAGATTCAAAACCCATACCCATTTCTAAGGGTGATTTTTCGCAAAAATAGACCTAATTTTGGCAAATTGTCGCGAAAATAGACATAATTTTGGCAAATTTTCGCGAAAAATCGCGAAAACAGGACCCATGTCTAAGGATTTTTCACTGAAAAGCCTACCCATGGCTAAGGATGTCTCATGAAAAAACAACCCACTGCAGAGGCACGTCCCCGTATGCCTTACACGGTGAGTACCCCCCCCCCCTGGGATCAACCATGGTGGCGGTGGCGCTGTCGTGGATAGTCGTGTTATGATGGCGCTTTCATGGATAGTTGCGATCAACCATGGTGGCTGGCGGTGGCGCTTTCGTAGATAGTCATGTTACAACAACAATTTGTTACAACAAATCGCAACCATGCCATCCAGGCAAGAAACATCAGATCAACAGCAAATAAATGACGATTTTTTGTTTTTTCCTTACAATTTTTCTTCACTTTCAAAAGCAATTTTTTGAGGGCAATGCCCTACTCTTCCATCTCTCAACCAGACTTACAAGTAGCGCTGACGCCGCTATCACGGCACTGATCAGTCCCAGTGCGCGATCGCGTTACTGGGTTCTCCCCGTACACCAGGGAACAACGGGCAAAGATATTCAATGACAGCCGTCAATGCATAGCATCAGTACCAGACATGATTTGAAATATGTGTAACATCTCATTAGTGTATGTTACATACATGAAAAAACCAAGTAAAATCACGGTGGTAAACATGCATGTGATATTTGAGGAGTAGCAGCGGAGAGAGAATATGGAATATCGTATCACGGGGGGAAAAGATGGTAAGATTGTGATAAGAAAAAATTCACTTGGCTTTGTTCGCGAAAATTGTGTTATAAAAGGGGTATCTTTGATGGTGCATCGCGGGGCACGTTGAATTGCAGGAAGATCTTAAAATTAAGGCCTAACATTTTTCTACTGGCATAACCTGCAATGTTAGAAAAAAATGGTTTGAATACTTTGTAGGTGTAATGTAAAGTGTTCCCCCTCCTCCCCCTAATCAATGTTGAATCCCACATTTTGTCCACCATCAGGACATGGCCTTGCAACATTGATGGTGGGGAAGGAGGAGGGTATAAGGAAGGGGATTCTTCAAGCTACCATAAACAAGTTTCTATTTTCACATGACTCAAATAGTGTGCCTGTTTTGGTATAAACAGCATGGCAATTAGGGTCAGTATTCGAACACATTATTTTCTATGAGTGTGGCTCTATGAAAAAAATTAAAAATGGCCCATAATTGACCTAAAATTACCCAATTATTATGAATTTTTTAAGAAATAAATTCTGACACAAAACTGACCCATGGTGGTGACAATTTATTGTAAAACAGTCCAAGTTGTATTGTATAATAATTTTGTATATCAATATTTGGCTGTTGCAATACAAGCATAATGTATGGCAATTTAAAAACAACTAAAACAGTAAGGAGCCATACTGTGGAATGAAAATATTCTGCTTCGCACCACCTACTTGGAACCACCATGAAACCAAGAGCAAAACTCATGTAACAAAAAACTTTTAGGCTGTGCTAATCTCTGACCGCAAGGTTTTTGACTGCAAACATTATATGCGATATAATCCGAGAAATAATGATGAATTTATCGCTCCAGATCTAGCATATCGTATTGGCAGGATCAATTGCAATCCTCTAAACAGAATAATAACCATGTGTGTAATGGAATGCAATGGTTGATGATGATGTCCGGTGGCTAAAAAAGAAAACCCGCTCGTTTAGCAAAACACGTGCCAACCTAGAGGTTCGACCTCGAGGGCGCTTGTACGAGACCAACAGCCGAGAAATCAACTCAAGGAGACGTCAACTGTCGGTTATGTACACCGTGTTGTAACGCTTGTTTAAAATATGGTGTAAACCGTAGACTGTGTAGCCACTGCAAATAAACAGTTTTTGAAACATACAATTGCGAGTCGCTACCTGACTTCCAAATTTGGAATCCAGGGGACGATTCATTTAATTTGTTAGGGGGGTGTTAGCATCATCATGATTTTCAAGTGAGGGACTGGTATCTGTAAAGAAAAAATGGGGGTCTTCAGATCTGAGTCAGATGAACATTTATGGGGGTCTTCAGATCTGAGTCAGATGAACATTTATGTGATAAGAAATAATTCACTTGGCTTTGTTCGCGAAAATTGTGTTATAAATCGGGGTATCAGATCTGAGTCAGATGAACATTTATGGGGGTCTTCAGATCTGAGTCAGATGAACATTTATGGGGGTCTTCAGATCTGAGTCAGATGAACATTTATGGGGGTCTTCAGATCTGAGTCAGATGAACATTTGAAGCAAGCAGAAAAGGGGGTATTATACTACAAGCAAGTAAGGGTGAAAAGGGGGTCTTTCGTGACATATCCATTTACTTATTTTGAATTTTAGTGCTCATCCCCCACCCCACCCCAAAAAGGCAACTGAAACAAGCTGTGACAGGGGAGGGGGTTTAAGAACTAACAGAGAAAGGTGAAAGGGGTCCTTCTTTAAGATATACACTACAGTCCTATGCTAAATCTTAATGTCAGTAACCCCCCCCCCCCCCCCCCCCCCCCCCCCACCACCCCCTGCAACAGCTCAAAATACCAAGAATTCAGTTGCCATGCTTGACAGAATTAGTATAAACTGTAGCTGTTCTACTGGCAACAAACAATCTTGTAACAAGCCAGCAAGGAGTTATTATAGGACATCAGACTCCCTGGGCTTGTAATACGGTTTCTTAGGAATAATAAATAAATCCAAGTAAAACCTCGTGTAAACTTTTGCAATTTAGATAGTTTTGGTTCACTTCAATTCATCAGGTTACTTGTCCAAGTGAGAAATATTTATCAATTAAACTTAAAAATGCCTTACTATAGATTGATTGATAATAAGGGTTAGGTGACCGGGGAGAGGGGGCGACCAGGGGGAGGGGGCACCCTGTTATATGGGCCGAGCAGAAAGTCAGTCTCCCCAGATACGACAAGTCAACAAAGACATGAAACAGCACCTCATGAATGGCGACGAGGGGGCCTACCAACTTAGTCAATTGTACGATCAATTGATCCAGAATAAATCATCAAATAAATCCTGTGACGTCACCTGAAAGTCAACTCCTTCTGGCAACCCTTGATGAACGGTCATAAACATTGAGAAAGACATCCGATTGGACGTCGAAAAAAGTCTGGAACAGCAAGTTCAATTTGGAATTATATCGATGAAATCTTCTTATGTGTAAGAGACTTAAAAGTCTCTTACACAGTCTTGGCTTTATTGTTATAGTAAGGAAAGTGAAAAATCAAAAAAAAAAACAGAGTACATTTGACCTCGCTGTGAATTTTAAACTTTATCACCAGATGCGACAAATTATAGGACTAAGATTTTACATGATTTTGAAATTGTACCTATATTAATATTTTTTATTGGGAAAAAGTAGTTCTACTATTTTCTGTAACTACTAGCAAATAATAAACTTAATTACAATTAAACTTAATAATCATCAGTAATAACAACTATACGTCGCTCCTTGATTATTTATTGTGTTTTCTAAGAAAACTTTTCTTTGCAATTAAGCAATCCCCACAAGTCAAATATATTCATGGCATGAATTATTATTTCAAATACCTCCACTCACTTTTCATTAATACATTAATTAACTAGTTAACACAAAGTTGCCTGGGCCTTGCATTTTAGTTTGTGTTAACAGGAATTTGTGTTATCCAGTCATATTATATGGTAAAATATAAGCTTGGGACTTTAATAACACTTTGTGTTAACAGGGATTTTGTGTTAACAGAGTTTGTGTTAACAAGGTTCCACTGTAGTTCAATATTACAAAATCCACCATTCTTGATTCCTTATGTCGGCACACCCCTTTTTAAAGGGATTTTTATTGTCAAAGAGCTATCCTATTCTATATCAGTCACTTGCATTGCCTCATGTAATATATACTGAGACAACGCTCCAACCTTCAAAACCTTTTCCAAATGGCCTCCTAAGTGTGCTGCATTTTGAGTTTATTAACCCCACACCACCGCTCCTATTCACCCCAAACTATTTATCCCCGCGTAAAACTGTGCGCAACAAGTAAAATGACAAGTCTCCTACATATATCAAATCAAGAAATAATTGCCACAAACTGGGCAGCGCCACCGTCACCGCCTCCGGCTCAAAACCTCCACGGCTTCGGTTACGACGCTCTAATTGGGACAGAGCCATGACACAAGCTTGAGATGATGAGATGCCTCCACGTGTTGGTGAAGTCGGTGAGTAGAGTAAGATGATGACGGTTGTCCTTGTTGGACTGGCCCACAACCGGGGGGTACTTAGTGGATGAGGTTACGGGGATGTGCTGCCAAATAGGGTCCCATTTTCACCCTCTAGTAAATGGATGACCCCTTTTAAAAGCAATATTTGGTAAATTCAAGGGTCTAAAATCTTCAATTTTACTGTTATTAGCAAAATCTGTCAAATATAAGACAATTATGGGTTTCTGGTAAACAAATGGGTCCATTTTCTCCCAAAAATCGGTAAATGTTTGGGTCAATTATCAACCTGAGGGATAGGGTAAGACTTTCTGGTAAGAATTACCTAGACTTGGGTAAGAATGCAAAATAGTCTTCTATAAGCAAGCCACTGGACTCTATAATGGACTCTATAGTAGTTCTGGGACTAGACCTCACAGAGATATTTCTCAGCTTTAAATTGAACTCACGACCAATCGCTCCAGTTAACTGACTTTCAAAATCAATGGAAAGTCTATTTCTGGGACAAAACTCACAGAGATATTCTATTTCTGGGACAAACTCACAGAGATATTCTATTTCTGGGACAAAACTCACAGAGATATTCGTCTTAATCCCTATTCTCGATTTACCTCCAATTTCATCCCTTCAGTCAAATTATGGCCAAATTGACTGGTCTCTATTGTAGGTCTGACACTAGATCTCACAAGGATCTATCTTCTTCTGAACAATCAATCCTTGATCCTTGATCTCTGCTCCAATCAACTGACTTCCAATGGACACAATAGATAAGAGATGTATTCTTCTTAACCCCCTGTCTCTGATTTACCCCGGGGTTGCGGTACTCAGATATTTTTTGGTAGGGATGTGCTGCCAGCAAAATGAAAATTGATGACCCAATCATTTACCAAATTTTGGGTGGAAATGGACCCATATCGTCGCTGTTCTGACATACCGGCACATCACAACAGAATTGATATATTGTGCCAAATTGTCGGTGAAAACAGCAAAATAAAGGAATTTAGACCATAAATTTGTTTGAAAAGGGGTCATCCATTTACCAGAGGGTGTAAATTGGGACCCTATTTGGCTGCACTATGGGAGTCCCGGCGATTGTGCATCATGCAAAAGGGGGTCACGCTCACCCAAAAAAACTTTTCGGAGCCTATAATAGTATACCTATCGGTGATTTCACAATGAGAATGGGAAAGCAAGGGCCACCGGCGCAGCACTGCTGTTGGAATTTGCATGGTTCAGGTTAATCACAGTATTCTTAGTTCTGTGATAAAACCTCAAAGATATAGGCTACTCTGTACCCCTCTGCTCCTGAATTAGGTATCAATACACTTTAGGGTGGATTAAACCGATGCCTTTTCATCATAAGGCTACTTGATGGTGCACACAAATCAAAAGGAATAACATAACTTTGATCAGTAATGTGCTGATCCTGGAAGAAAAGTGGATACAGTTGGGATTTCACTTATCTGGTGCCTTCCAAATTGCAAATAATCTACCTTACCCTAACATCTTGGGATACTGAGGGCTTAGATCTCAACTGGAAATACATATTCTAAAGAAAAGTAATACATTAACCCCCCCCCCCCCCCCCCCCCCCCCCTCCCCATGATTAAATTTACTATTTCTAAGCCTATCTCCGAGCGCATGTGCGGACGGTTTTCGATGACATAATCAACCGAGCCTATAAACATGATAAAGTGAGCTCGGTAACCAGAGTGAAAGAGTATCTGAGGGATGTGGCTTAGTGAGGAGGACGACGGGCCGACATCAGGGGGTCCCCGGATCGATTCCCTGCCATTCCCCCAGCGATTTAGTTGGTGCTTTCTCTTCCAAAATTGTGATTCCGGTTAAAAACCCAGTTAGGGGGTTGGGGTTAGAGTTATCAAAAAAATTAAACAGGATATAAGTTTTGAATGATAATGGAATGGTAAAAAACACAATGCAAAACTGTATATCAAAGTGAATACCAAATTCTACCTAACTATGTCACACACACACACAAAAAGGTAAACCAGCTTTAATTACGCCGGCCGGTTGGCCAGCCGGTCGCTCGACCATCCACCAAATATAGGATGGATAGCATAACCAATACTTAGTAGCGAGCGGACAGGTACTGATTTCAGCCTTATGTTTTGACAGCTTTTTCATAACCTAAGGCTGTTACAGTCAAGCAAGGATAAACCCACCATATGAAAAACATATTTCGTTAACCAAAAAATGGGGGTGTTAACCCCACGCCAATTGTATGCCCCTTACACAGGTGTCCTCTTCGGCCATTTCTAGACCAGCAGCGCCCTTGGCAACGACTATATACGCAGCCGATATGCAAACAATTTTCTTCTTTTTTTGCAATGGTGAAGTTTTGGCATACCTGTGTTGTTACACTACTGTTAGGGCAAGTAGCGGGGTGTCTTGTTAAGAGAAACAAGAGTGATGAAATACGAGGCGTGAATAGAGGACGAAAATATGACGGACAAGTATCGGAGAAGAATGGCTAATTGGGACGCAGAGGGCAATGAACGTGAGGTTACCAACCCCGACGATACAGTCGCCTTTTGAGACCTGGTTATAACACCACCAGTGCTTATCTTTATACATACATGGAAATATGCATGGACTTGAAACTAAATCTCGATATTATTATGATTAACATGAACCGTTTCCCTCGAGCTAAGCCTATCATGTTTTGTTGATGATTATAACAAAAAATAGGCCTAGGGTATTCAGAGTGTGTTATCTACCGATTAAGATCGGATATTTTAAACCTTAATTAGGCAATAATTTCATTTCTGACACCTTGCCTACAAACAGAAAATTATCAAAGGATTCATATCGATAGGGTGTATGGTTTAATTGGATGGATTTATGGAGTGTGTGCCAGGATTTGATTTAGAACGCTCATATTTTCATGAAATGTTTAAACATTTGATTTGTATGCAAGAGCCCATTGGCAAACCTACTGATGCGTTGTGATAGAGTTCACCGATTTCTTATTTTGCCTACTGAATAAACCCAATTCCTAACCCTAACCGTTGGAAAATCAATGAACTCTAAACATCTAGCCATACTGACCAACATTTAAGCTGTGAAGGATGGATGTAAAAATTATCTTTCTTAGCAAAATAATCACAACATAAATTGGATGCTATGGGTGAACCGCTGCCAAAGTGGCAAATGTGGCTGATTTGTTGACTAAAATTAGAATGTACCAGCCAAACATGAGTTGTAAATCTATCAAATGGCCAAAAATGTTACCCTTAAATGACCAATGTACTGCTACTACAACACCCCACCCCAACCAACCAATCCTCGATACTCTATTCAATTATACATGGGTGTAAAGAACTATTTTGCATGGGTGTAAATAACTATTTTGTTGATGTATTTGAATTTGTCGCTCCACCACCCAATAAACTATTCTTCCCTTGTTTGCAGCAGAACCACAGTGTGTTAAATTTGCATTTACTGTGCCTTGCCTAACTCCACCCCCCCCCCCCCCCCCCCCCCAGCTCATCCACAGCGTTCCACAAAGGGTGTGAAAACTAGTTGTTTTGTAAAAATTCAAATGTGTTACAAACCCCATCTTACCCCCTTGTGTTTCACACCAGCAGATTTCTCCCACTTACATATAAGATTTCAACATCAGGGACCCCATCGCACCCCTGGCAGGTCAACTCATGAAGATTCATTTTTGACCAGGGGGGTAGACCAGCTGGAGAAGAAACGGTCCCCTTACATAGGAGAGGGTACTGGGTGTGAATCCCAGGAGGGGTGCTACTATTGTTATAGCGCAACCATTGTTGTTTTATACATTACAGGTCATTGATCCTTTAAGTTTTGATTGTCACATCATTATACTGTCCAAACTTGGTGCAGTAACTGTTGGTTTCAAAGCTTCAGTTTTAACCATGGTTTTATCAATCTGCAAAAGATAGGTTCAGAGATTTTAAAAAACACTCAAATATTGAGTTGGTAAACGCTTTTAAGCGTTTAATGCTTAAAAGCATTTGGAAAATATATAAACAAATCTGAGCCAAGAGAACTTGTAAAACTTGGCAAAAATAGAGTTTTGTTCTTTCTACCAGTATAATGATGTCATCAACTCGTTCTTATATGCAAAAACTGAATCCTTAAATTGGTATAGTGAAAGGAAAAAAATGTTCTTGAATTTCACAAATTTAGGGTCAATTTGTATTGGGGGTTAATTTGAATAATTCTATTAATGTTGTACTGAATTTTTTTAATTTAAGAACAGCTTTTGGAGGGGAACAAACACACACAAAATTGAAATTAAAAACGTTAATAGGGACAGTAATAACTAAATATTTAAACATTTTAGGTAGGTATTGATGGTCAACCTATCAAAACTTGATCGTTTTCCTAGTGAATCAAGTAGTGCATTTAGGATGTGTTGAGATTGTACTAGGAAAGTATATACACACAACTTGGTGCAGCTGCACAGAACTTGCAGAGTGGAGAAGAAAATGTATTGTTCTTAGGTCATTGACCTTATACATGTATCAGGATGGGCATTGGTTTTGAAAGGGAGGGGTTAGGAATGGGTGGGTGGAGCAGAGGTTATCTTGGGTGAAGTGTAGACTGAATCCTTCGCGTCTTCACTATTTATGCACGGTCCATTAAAGGATGAAGACAAATAGATAGTTTGACTTGATGATCCATTCACACACAGTTTGAATCAGACCAATTAAGTGATTTGGTACTGTTGTCTGGCATAAATGCTCACATTATTCAGTTAGTTAAGATATGTCCCCTGGGGGTACATAGTGGATATGACTGAGTTTACGAGGATGTGCCGCCAAATATGGTCCCCCTTTTTACCCGTCTGGTAAATGAATGACCCCTTTACGTAGCCATTTTTTGTGAATTGATGGATCTAAAATCCTTAAATTTGCCGTTTTACACAGAAATTGAAGCAAAATTTATCAAATAGGAAATTATGGGTCTCTAGGAAAATAAATACCCCCCCCCCCCCCACACCCACCCGGGGATGTGTCAAGATGTGAAGTGGCAATCCATAAGATCTCTGTTCACTTTTCAGATGTATATTTTGCCTCAGTCCCTCCCATTTCGGTCTGGTTTTTATAGGGAATATTATAGAGGGACTGCCCAGACTCAGTCTAAGTGAAGAGAGAGTAAGGGGGAAATGTATTGTTCTCAGGTCAATGACCCTTTAGAAATCCATACATGTATTGTGATGGGTAAAGATTTGGAAAGAAATGGCGGGTGGGAAGGGATGGGTGGAGCACACGGGTGAACTTGGGCTAAGGCAACTTTTTCTAGGTCGATGACCTTCGATTTGTATTAATTGATTTTGTTTGCAATAGCTTATAGTTAGGTCAAGTATGATTGGTAATGACGCTATCTGGACAAAGATATTACTTGGGATGGATAAAGAGGCGGGTTTTAGTTTGGGGTGGGATGGGGGTAAGGTTGGGTGGGATGGGATGGGTAGGGTGAGTTGGAGTAGGGTAGGGTGGGATGGTTGGGTCAGGTAGGGTGGAATGTGTTGGATAAAGTAGCTATAAAGCGTAAAGAATGAGGTAGGGTTAAAGTGAGGAAGGGTAGAAGTGGGGTGGGGGTAGATTGACTAGGGAGGCAAGGGTAGGGTAGGGGTAGAGGGTGGTGGTGGGTGGGGGAGTGGCAGTGGGGTGGGATAGGTTGGAGAAATAAGGGGAAGGATGGGATGGGATATCTGTGCAATGGGGTAGGATTAAATGGGAAGGTTTTTTTCAGTTACATCACATACAGATCTTATTTGATGCATAGTTGTCGACTCATTACCTACACGTCTATTTGAAGCAACACTTTATCAAATGTAATAATATTGATTTGCTTCAAGCATACCTATTTCTCAATCATGTTTTCTGGTCAGGTTATCTACCTGAAGAAAATACTTTGAAACATTTCATTGCTTAAATTGTGTATGCTAATCTTTTGATTAACATTGATTGATATGGTATATAGCTATGTGAATGAAACAATCATTTCTCAAAATGTGTGTCAAGTTGAAAAGGTCTGTCAAATTGATATGTGCCCCATAAGTTGAATGAACAGAGAGAGGATTTTGTTTGAATCATGACATTTTATAAATACTTGCAATCGAAGAAAAAAAATCTGTTAAATTTTATTTGGAGAGGGAAAAAAAGGAAACTCAGAATAGCTATGGGGGTAGAAGGAAGGTTCTGAAAGAGACGGGTTGATACTAAAGTCGGTGGCCCATTTAAAAAGTTAAGAGTTATATTTTATTTTTGTGCTGGGGTCAATAGCATGGCCGAGAATCGAGCTGAATAAGGTTAAAGAAGTACACCCAAAAACATGGATTACGCAAGAGATCAAGTCGAAACATTCCTACAAAGAACATACCGAACAGGAAAGACTAGAGGGTTCATTTTTAGATAAAAGAAAAATTACGATTGGATCTTTTTTTTTGTTGAAAACGAAAATGGAAAAGTGAATGTGCAAATGTGGTCAACTAAACTTGACATTCGGCAAATCCGGTCACTGTATCAATCAGTGGTAACATTTGTGAAAAGAAATTGTGGTTTTGGGTGGCAGATTAACAACATATTGAGCTTTTAGATTACTGCCCAACTTTGTAGATCAATATTTTTTCATGAATTTGCCTTAAGCATCGAGACAATAGCATTGCATGAATGTGGTCTTGTGGGACAGCGGGGAAAGGAGGTGAGGGGGTTAATTTGCCCCTTTTTTAACAATCCAGGTGGATCTTGAACCAAATTTTATTGGATATTAAATATAATTGTATTTATACACAAAACATCATTATGCCTTGTACCGGCTCTTTACAATTTCTACCCCGCAAACTTCCTTACTTTGATTTTTCCCCGAGTGTCACTGACCTTGATTCCTTCTCTCTGCTTTTTATCGGACCAATATCCATTTTGGAAATCGGCTGATTTTTACTGGACAACCAACAATGACAATCCTTTTCGGAGAGGATATGATGAACTTAGTGTGTCTGAATATCAAATCCTGTTTAAGGCTATTTTGAGTAAATACAGTTTTATGATGAGGAATGATAGGGTTTTAGTTCGATCGCGTACTCCAAAATGCATTTGTGGAATTCTGATTTTATGTATTTTGGAACGATAATACATGCCAAAGGCTTTATATGACAATAGTGCTGTTATTGAGATCTTTCTTTCATGTCGACATGTTGCTATTTTAGAATCTCGATATCGACATATATGATCCAAATACCAAGCCGATTGTCCCCGCAAATTAATGTCCGCGATAGTATAGAATATTACCGCAGATCGGAAATATCGCTGCCAAGTCAATATGCGAAGTGGTGAGGGGGAAACTAGCGTAGGCCTAATTACTTTTAACGATTTGCTATCGTTGGATATTGGGTTTTTTCACAACTCTTGACGATTGTCATTTATAAAAATCACTTTGCCGATTAATGTTTTCTCAAATCATTACGGACGATATAATGTCAAATATATCGACATCCCAAAGTTGATATCGACATGTCGGGATAATAGCCGATATCGACATAATGTCGACATCGTCCATGTCGATGACAGCCCTATAAGACAATAACTTCAAACGGGGTTCAGGACTCGAAAGCGTGATCCAGTTGACATAGTGATAATCGGATTACACGTAACAGTTAACACTTAGGACAGAAGGACGAACTTCTCCCAAGTAACTACACCATATTTGTGTGTAAAACACCCCCTACCTGAGGAATTCTCTAATTTGCCCTATATTTTCTTGGTCAAAATATGCTCTGTGACATATTGTGCACAATTATTTTCCAATAGTCGTATTCCCCTTAAGTAAGGAGTTTGTGTGAAGGGTCAGTTTGACCTTCAAAAATGTTGGTCAAATGTGTACAACGAGAAGACAATCAATTCTGTTACGTCCAACTTCCCGACACCTCCACACCCTAACCGAGAAGGACAGTGACAAATCCAAACATATCCCGTTCAGTTCGTGACTTTAACAAAGACAGAGTGAAGATTTCGACTACCGCTTTGTTTTTATTGGGTTATTACAACGCAGGAAAGTTAATTTTGACAGGGAAACACGATCATCCGTCATCACCAATAACTTCTGTATATATATATATATACACATACATACATCAAATTCTTTATCTCGGCCAGTTTTGATTTTGGAACAGATCATCACTAAAGGATCATCTCAATCTACCGTACAAGTATAATACTCCAAATCCTGACTCAATTACTGTTTAATCCCCTGGCTGTCAACAGCCGTGTACAAGACAACATCATCGTCATCATAGATTATGGATATGCCATAAATGGGATCTATCGAACGGGATTCAGGAACAATGACTGCTGCAGCTTCTTCGATAGCCAATGTTTACTGAAGATGATCTAACTTTAATGCATTGTAGGATTTTGCAAATTGTCGCCCAATTAGTTGGATGAGTTGCATTTTTTAAAAATTTAAAAATTTAACGTTTTTGTTAACCGTTTGCTGCACGCACAACGATAAGTGGTGTGGTGCAGTGATTGAGCGGTCTTTGCAAATAATTAAAAGTCGTGGGTTTGAGCCGCCTGAGTAACATATCATCTAAATTCTGTGAAAGTTTCCTTTTGATGTTCCTTTTAGGCAAACAGAAACAAATCTTGTTTAATTTCGATACGATTCAAGTCAACGACTCTATTCAATGATGTGATGACTTAAGTCAATGATGTGACGACTCAAGTCAATGATGTGACGACTCAAGTCAATGATGTGTTGACCCAAGTCAATGATGTAACGACTCAAATCAATGATGTGACGGACGACTCAAGTCAATAATGTGACGACTCAAGTCAATGATGTGATGACTCAAATCAATGATGTGACGATTTAAGTCAATGATGTGACGACTCTAGTCAAAGATGTGATGACTCAAGTCAATATGACGACTCAAGTCAATGATGTGACGACTCTAGTCAAAGATGTGATGACTCAAGTCAATATGACGACTCAAGTCAATGATGTGACGACTCTAGTCAAATATGTGACGACTCAAGTCAATGATGTGACGACTCAAGTCAATGATGTGATGACTCAAGTCAATGATGTGATGACTCAAGTCAATGATGTGACAACTCAAGTCAGTGATGTGATGACTCAAGTCAATGATGTGACGACTCAAGTCAATGATGTGATGACTCAAGTCAATGATGTGACAACTCAAGTCAGTGATGTGATGACTCAAGTCAATGATGTGACGACTCAAGTCAATGATGTGATGACTCGAGTCAATGATGTGACGACTCTAGTCAATGATGTGATGACTCAAGTCAATGACGTGAAGACTCTAGTTAATGATGTGACAACTCAAGTCAGTGATGTGATGACTCAAGTCAATGATGTGACAACTCAAGTCAATGATGTGACAACTCTAGTCAATGATGTGATGACTCAAGTCAATGATGTGATGACTCAAGTCAATGACGTGAAGACTCTAGTTAATGATGTGACGACTGAAGTCAATGATGTGACGACTCAAGTCAATGATGAGACAACAATGACTCAAATTGGACTCAAATTTCAATTTTTGTAAATTTCGAAAGACAAGAATGGACTGGAGTCACTGTCTCAGTTTGTTTAGTGAGAATTGACTTGAATTAACTTACTTTTCTAAAAAATGTAACTCGAGTGAATGCATGTTAAGAAGTTATAACAAAGAAGAAAGCTTATACAGATGGCCTACCCTATGAATAAGTTCATGTCTATTATTAATTCTGACAATCGTAGAATATAAGAACCAGGTAATTTCAGCATAAATAGTTCCATGTCTAATAAAACCAAAGATCTTTGATAACGGCATCGAGTAGGAATGCCAATGGTATAACACATGAATTCTTAAAGTAATGTCATCTTTCTGCTTTCTCATTGTATGCTTGACGTTGAAAGAAATGGTTGATTCGTTTTCTTACAAAGCCTGCCAAACATATGAACCAAACTGACGATTTGTACACTAATGGGTCCTCACAACATGCTTCTACGAACAGTGAACACCCACCCCCACATGAATGTTTTAATGTTTGCAAGGACATAAACATAAGGAAAAGACAAGATTTGTCTACCCGTCGTCCAAAGAAGATTTTAAGGTCTTCCCACAATGCAATGCACGAACGCCAGCCAACCAAAGCTTTCTTCACACGATGCATTTGCCGAGCTCTTAAGTTTTAGAAATTTATTCATTGATGTAAACTAGAACCTAAGAGCACCAACGATGAACGAGATATGAAGCCATGATTGCGTGTGTGTGCATATGTCTCTGGAAACCGAGACAAATTGGAGACCAGAATTAGGGTATTTTGCAAAAACGCAATGCATTGTGGTGGTGTCTTTAAAATCTTCTTTGCCCTGCCCGTCGGTCTTGATGTACATCGCTATAAAGCCAACTTGCCAAGTATATGGAAGGGGCCCGGGGGTACTCACCTAAGACGGTATACGGGGGTGTGCCGCTCTAATGGGTAGCTTTTTTGGCAACAAATGCCTAAACATGGGGTATAATTTTGTGCTGGAAATCCCTAATAATGGGGTCACTTTTTACAAATGGGTCTATTTTCACGAACTTTCTGTCTATTTTCGCGAAAAATTGCAAAAATTAGGTCTATTTTCCCGATAAATTGCGAAAATTGGGTCTAAAATGAAGCAAAACCCCTAGAAATGGGTACCATTTTTTCCAAAATCACCCCTAAAAATGGGTAGGGGTTTTGAATCTCCAGCCGCACACCCCCGACCAAACCAAATCCGAGAACCCCCCCCTCCCCCGGGAAGGGGTTGATAGTACGCAGCGCAGCAACAGGCACGGATGACAGGAAACGCATAGATAAATCAGGAAATCTCCTCGTATACAATCCAGTCCCATTTACATGACACTCGGCCGATCATACTGACAACTGCATCTGATTATATCAACGTCAACCGATACAAACGACTAAATTAGTGGTGAAAAGATCCAAAAGTCAATAAACTTGAATTGTAACATTGTATATTAGTAAAAATAAAAAAGAAACAAGTAGATGCCATCTGGGGCTGTTTTTAAGGTTGAATATGACAACTGTTTAACTGGTAATTGCGTTAATAAAATTCGCTCGGCGTTGGATTACAGAAACAGATAGTTACGGAAACCGATTTGAGAGATATGTACATCATCGATGACTTGGAATATCTTGGAGTAATTACTACAGCTACTGCCATTGTAAATGAATCAGGCTTGAATCCATGGGCACGGCACGTAGCAGTCGTATTTTGATCGGCACATACTAAGCCAACCTCATTAAATGGTCGATTAAAGGTGGAAATTCTACTCAAATGAATGGCGTTACACCAAGTACAACCAGTATATTAATGTATGTGGGTTTGGACTATGAACTGCGTAATGTGCGTACTTATGTACGGGGTGGTTCAAGAACAGAAATCCTTTTTGGAAGTCATCTTCACCAAACTATAACAAAACAAAATCTGTATGGATTCAAAGATGAGGGAGCCATGCCATGAACAATGAATGATGAGGGCACTACTTATATACTCAAGCATATAATATTCAAGCATATAATTCGATCCACGGAAACGTTGTTAAAAAAAAAAATCTATAGTTTGATCAGTTCCATATTGGTGAAGCCTCCTTACAGTAGCAAATAAATACAGAAGGACATAGGCACGCATGTAGGCAACAAGCGTACTGTACATCATATGCGTGACACATGCGTGCGACCAAAACCGTGTGCGTGTGGCCATAATCGTGTGCGCTTGGATTACTGTTTTCTTTAAGAGTGTATAGGCCAGTTATTATAGTTTCCCCTCCCTCAGTATATCTTCGACAGCCATTGCTTTGATAAGATTGAAAGAGATTTACAAAATCTTTATTAGCAAGTAGGCGACAATAAATGTTTTTATTAACCACCCTGTATAATGCTTTTTAGCTTTTGTTGAAAAAGAAATACACACCAGGTGAGATTTCTTCGTTCACATATGAACGCAATACCCTTAAATCCTATAAACCCTATATATTTCAGAAAAAGAAAAAAAAGAATAAAAATTGAAGAAAAAATTGGAGAAAAAAAAGAAAAAAAAAAAAATTACGACCGACCGACCCAAATTTAAATTTTTGTCACTTGAGGGCAACACAACAATTTTTTTTGGCCTTACATCTGATCCAATTCAATAAACCCTCAATTTGGTTCTACACACACCTCACAATTCTTGCCGATTTTGTACCAAACACACTATACACACCCACATCACTCATTCACTATAAATCTTTGTATTGCACAGAAGCTCATTTTTATGTCATGGCACATCCAATTCAATTCAATAAACCCTCAATTTGGTTCTGCACACACCTCACAATTCTTGCCGATTTTGTACCAAACACACTATACACCCGTATCACTCGTCCACTATAATTCTTCCTAATTGCACAGAAGCTCATCTCTATGTCACGGTACATCCAATTCAATAAACCCTCAATTTAGTTCTACCATGGAAGTAAACAATTCTGTTTTGTCTGTTACTTCCATGATTCTACACACACCTCACAATTCTTGCCGATTTTATACCAAACACACTATATACACCCACATCACTCGTCCACTATAATTCTTCCTATATTGCACAGAAGCTCATCTCTATGTCACGGTACATCCAATTCAATAAACCAATTTGCTACAAATCCCCATATCATAATTATGTTATTAAAGATCCAAAATAACTTTCCAATATCCAGGATTTATTCACACACACCCCCACACAAAAAAAAGAGTACAAAACAAACTCATCATGGCACACACATGTGAGCCATATATAAACTTGCTGATCCTACCATGATTGATGTACTAAAAGTAGCGCATCCTTTTACGTAGCTTCTGAATTCAACAATTATCATGACCAAACTAATAACAGGATACCAACAGATAAGGGTGGCCAGGGGGGCACTTAACACTTTCCACGGCGCAGCCCTTTTATTGCTAAAGAATGTATCTTATATGTAGTTTTCTAACGGTATACTTCCTTTTAACACGATCAAAGTTGGGTTTTTTTCTCCATAAAACATGTAGTGGTAAAAGGCAGTATATTACTTTTATTGTCTTTACAAGTTGCAACCTTTTCCTAAGTGAGGATTATTGAACCAAGTTAACACAATCCATGTTAAAAGGAAGTATATCATTAGGAAAGTACTTATAAGATACATCCTTTTGCTGTAAAAGGGCTAAGCGGCTTTTGGTTTTACTATAATAATATACAGATTTTTTTCTTCTTCCAGCAACCTTCCCAACTTTCAAGATCTATCTCAAGAATTACTGAATCAATACTAAAGGCATGTTTGTACTTATTTTAATGCATTTCTCATGGTGATTCCAAATACGGTGATGAAATTTAACTATTTTTACATTTTTGAAACATTTTGGAATGTCGTCTGCAGATGTCTGCCGCAGTATTAAGTACATACCTGGTAACATTAAATCAGGGGTGTGCCACTGAGCTTGCCGATCGGGTCCACTTTTAAATTGAAGTTAGTCAGCATAGAATTGGTGGCGCTATACTAAGCCCTGGATTGTAGCAGACGATGGTAGACGCGAACGGTCGTTAATTTTGAATTTCCATTACTTTCAATGTAACAATGGATTTTGCCCGGGATTTTGATTATATGACCCCATAAAATTCATCACACGTCGGAACTAAATTATTTCATCCAAAAACCAATGGAGTTGGATAACCAACTTCAGTGTCAGTATCATTTTTTGACAGCAAGCTGTGTGTAAATCTACCGCGTGCACAGCGCCACCAACTCTATGCTGACTAAAGTCAATTCTATGCTGACTAAATTTGACGTCATACGCCGGTCACCAACGCATTCCAGACGATTATCATAATTTATTCAAATATTCAAAAGGACCGTTTTCGCTACGTACGTTAGTATACGACTTTCCTATCCCAAAATTAATAGTATCCCTGATTAAATTGAGTGCTTTTCACCATGCAGACACGGCCCCAAAGCACTTTTTAGCCAGCTATTATCGCTGCCATTACAATCATCAGAAACACTTGTTGCTACATATAGGGTGCTACAGGCCAACATGCACAGCCTATCAGCACCCCGAATATTGTGGATGAGGCAATCGATATTAAGTATCTCGCCCAAGAATACAAACATGGTCTAGAACTCACAGCCTTTTGTACCACCACGAGTTCAACGTGTACAATCCACATTGACAACACTTATCAATATCACAAAATGATTTTTAACCAAATCTTTTTACTTGCCGCCTAACGTGGAACCAGTTAAGAGAAATAATCTTTATTGATATGTAACATGACTAAATCTTTCCTAGCTATATCAGCAACATTCTACCCCCAAGAATGGGTAAGAATAGCATGGAAAACCGGGTGCCAAGTATCAGTTTGCGGATTTTTGAGTTCCTGAAAACCTAGAAAACACACCGAAATCCCTCTTTGGCATGTATGATAGCGGGAACGTTCTCAATGAAACTAGTAAGATTACAGCTCTCCCAACCCCGGTGGTTTCAGTCGACATTGACTTTGGGTATGCATGATCATTCTGAAAATCATGGAAAAGGGGGAGTTTTCATATCATGTCCGTGATTTCCCAAATAGCTGTGTTTTTGTCTGCGAAAAGGAAAGAAAAAACCTCTAGGCCTATATTTGAAGACCCCATGTCTGCTCCTCTTTGCATAAATTGTAAAAGGGAGTATTTTAAACCAAATGTGTCCTCGTTTTTTGCGCAAAAAGGAGGACCATTTAGAAAGTTTCCTTAAATGTTAAATTAAGGGGTGTTTTTCCAGAGAAAATGTCCTTGATTTTGAACGAAAGAGGAGAACGAATTGTCCTTGAAACCCCATCAATAGGGGGGCATTTCGACCTCCAGGAAAATCATGTGTCTCTGAATATGAAGAGAAAACACCCGAGTTAAAACGTAGCACTTTACACCATAATCACGTACAACTTTAACAAAGCGCTACATAAGAACCCCGAAAAGGAGGGTCTTATAACCTTGGCATTGCTCCGTCCTGAATGACACAGGGAGTAGCGTCCCCCTGGATGGACGAGCAGAAGACATCCCACAACCTTTCCCAAAGTCTCCCGGGACACCACCAATCTCGGTCAGCAGCCCATGTCAATGACCAGCGCGCTAATTCCATGTGATATTATTAGTTTGACAAGCAACAATGCGATGATCTGTTGTATCATCCGATACGGGAAACAGATAGATACAACAGGAAATCTTTGTCCATCACATCGCAGCGTCTGGACAACATTGGATCAATTAAGAGGGAAAGCCGTCATGATATGTGCACGTATGGAAGAAGAAGTTACAAGCCAAAATAAATATTTTATTGGCATAAAACCATACCTAAAAGCGGAATGTTTTAAAATTGTGAATTTCGGTATTTATAACGCATGACTTATTCATGTAAACGTGATCCTGGTACTGGGCACACATTTTGTTTGCATTCCAACCTCTTAGAGTCCTGAAAACTTTTACCAAGACTTGACTGATCCCAAAGAAAGCATGCATCCCCCTCCACTCCTTACCAACCCTGTCCGATAAAATTCACTCTGGACGATACACCAGACTGTTGCGATCTTTATTGAACTGACAATACCATACCAGACATCATGGAAACTGACTGGCAGATTGGGTTAAATATTCCGGATGTGACTGAAACTAATTGGGTATTCAATCGTTTTATTATCTTGATATCAATGATTACTCGACAAAAATAGTTAGTTACTACAATCATAAAAATTGTGTTCGAATACTGACCCTAATTGCCATGCTGTTTGTACCATAACATGCATGATATTTGAGTCACATGAAAATCGAAACTTGTTTCTGGTAGCCTGAAGTATCCCCTTCCTCATACCTCTCCCCCTTCCCCACGATCAATGTTGCGAGGCCCTGTGATGATGGTGGGCAAAGTGTGGGATTCAACAATGATCAGGGGGAAGGGGAACACTTTACATTACACCTACAAAGTGTTCGAAGAAGAAAAAAGTCTAACATTGTAGGCTTGTGTCATATTCTTAAAGAGGGTGCCCCACCATGGCCAGGTCTTCACAGAAGAACTGCCTTACATCATGCAAATTAGTGTGAAAACAGGCCGTAATCTGCCACCCACACCCTTTATGGTCAAACCTAACTTTCTAAATCATCAACATTTACAGGGTTATGATAGAGTTGGTGAACTTCCTCCATCTGCTACCACAAGAAAGTTGACACCACTATCCGCAGAGCTTGGAACCACTCCATGGACTGGTTTCATAGTATATAGGTACGGAGCAGATCAGCTGATTGACTTGCTTTATATCCTCAATATGTAGCCTACCAGCCCTCAAATTAAGGCACCGAAGGCAATTGCCATCGGTGCCCCACCTAGTTGCCTCGATGCCCTCAACTTCTGGCTGTTTTTACTCCATTGAAAAGTACATAATTGCCTTGGTGGAAGTTGGTGCCCCTTTCAAATTGCCTGAAATTGCCTTGCCCTTTCCATTTCTTAATTTGAGGGCTGTAGCCTACCCCTATTTAATAATTTCTTACCTATCATTAACCAACACCACAAACAGAATATATTTTATTTAAGGCCTAACGTAGGTACAGGTATGGGCATAATCTCTGACAAAGAAGCCAACGACCTGACTCAAACTTGGTTACGTTTGGCACATATACACAGAGTGCCATCCACCTGCATAGGCTGTGAGATGGCAGTTTTCTTTTTTTAATAATTTGATCTGTCTTTTAACAGAGAGATCTTCTTTATTTTCTTCTGCTTAATATTCTTTCAGGAAGCCGGGAGATAGAAGATGGCACTCGATAATCCAGCCCGTGCACGAATGTACAGTATTACTGGGTCATGGGGATGACAACAAATAAACGAATTATCTGTCGATGTCAGTCAGGATAGCACAGTAGGGATGTCAGTCCTGGCAACAGTTTCAAGCCTATCTCATTTTTTCAGATAAACATGTAAACGGTGAGATGTAGGTGTCCTGGGGGCCGGGGGTTGGCTGGTGCCACCCTGAAGAACCCCCTTTTCACCCTCTTCTGCTAATAGCTCTTAAAAAACACCTTTTGAGCCTGCATCAGCTCTTAAGACCCCCATTTTATTGAAAATTCAAAATCTCGAAAATGTTCATTCCAAAGCCCCAATTTTTAAAAAAATTTGAGTTCGAAAATCCAAAATGTGCATTCTTACAAATCAAATTTGAAAAACATAATAGTTCTTATTAAGACCCTATTTTTCGTCATAAAATTCTCTCAGTTCAGTTCCGAAGCCTCCCTTTTTCAGACCCTGGGCGGCACACCCCTACCAACAACAAAAAGTTGAGTGTCCCCACCCCCGGGTATGTGTATGAGCTACAAGTCTAAACTGTGAGGTTTCGCTACCAGTTCATAAATGGGCACAAATCCAGAGCTAGTCAGCCGACCCACAGATAATCTGATATTACAGGGCTCAATATAGTGATATTAGCCTCTCTTCAATGTCAGTGGAGATGTCGACCATGCATTATACAGAATGTGATGTCAGCCCATGCAACTTTCAAAAAACAAACAAACTAATAACCATTGCAATTTCAGCCCAAGCCCAAATGATCAGTAGTCCCTAGGGATTAATGTAATCTATTATAATTATTATGGGTAAACCCCGTGATTGATTTGTTCCTTTTCCTTATGTTGACCAGGATGTCAAGCAATTCTATTGTTTACCGGTAACTTTCACAATTTAGCCGTCAAGGTAGAAAGTTACCTTTTTAAAGCATGCTGACATAAGGTACAGAATTGTCTTTTGAAAACCGAATCGTCTTTTGAAAACATAGGGTTGGGTAATCTGCCTGTGCTATGTAACAACTCCCAAATCAGTTCTAATATGTGATTCGTTGCATATGAATGGGATGTCTTTGGCAATAACGGTTTTTAGATTTAACTAAAAAAACATAAGGAAATAGGCTTGTTAAATCAATACCATAATCAAAAGCCAAAGTTTGATTGTTTTTCAATCTAGTACCATTCCAAAGCTACAAACATACTGTCTGAATTGATATTAAAACAATTTCCACGCGGCTATTAGTTTGACCATATACAGAACAGATTTGTCAGAAACCTTTCGCAATTTTCAAAGTCTATTTCAAGGATTACTGAACCAATACTAGACATGTTTGTACTTATTTTAATGCATTTCTCATGGTGATTCCAAATATGGTAAGACAATTGAATAATTTTGACATTTTTGAAACATTTTGTGGAATTTTGGAATGTCATCTGCAGACGCCTGCCGCGTGGAAAGTGTTAAAAGACAAAACCTCCGGGAAAGGTTAATCACAAACTTTGCCTGGCCACAGCATGACAATGCCACGCCCGAGTCAACCTATCTGTGCTACATCACTCCCCACTCGCACAAAACGTGCCCTATCTGTTGCGTTTCCTCTCACGGATTAAACCCAATTTAACGTTTGCGAATCACTACACAAGAGAGGTACCTCAATAACCTAATCTAATCATCCATAAAATAAACTTTCCCCATTCTATTCGGGTTGTTTAGTATCAAGCAATGATTTGCCGCCGTACACAGTGCAAATGAGGATCCCGGGGGGTACTCGGATTTGGTTTGGTCGGGGGTGTGCCACTGGAGATTCAAAACCCATACCCATTTTTAGGGGTGATTTTGGAAAAATCGGTACCCATTTTTAGGGGTTTTGCTTCAATTTAGACCAAATTTTCGCAAATTATCGGGAAAATATACCTAATTTTTGCAAATGTTCGCGAAAATAGACACAAATTTCGCCAAAATAGACACAAATTTCGGGAAAATAGACCCATTTGTAAAAAGTGACCCCATTATTAGGGATTTCCAGCACAAAATCATACCCCATGTTTAGGGATTTTGTGCCCAAAAAGCTACCCATTAGAGCAGCACACCCCCGTATACCATCTTGGGTGAGTACCCCCCGGGCTTTCACCATTCCTTCGGGTTGTTTTTAGTATCAAGCAATGATTCGCCGCCGTACACACAGTGCAAATGAGGATATCGGCAAGATGGACAGATCGATCTGTTTATCTTCAGAGCTGTTTCCATACTGAGCTTGTGTTTCCTGCCGATCTTTGGTTTCTCACAATATTTTGGGTTGTTTTGGGAATTAGCGGAGAGGAACTCATCGCTTAATTGGGCGGTGTAAGTTGTGTATGTTGTTGTCCTGTTTTTAAATTAAGAATCTTTGACTACTGTTCAGTGGCACGATATGGCCATCAACCATTGAGGCTTAGACCATGTGCTTTATCTTATTTACTGATGACGTCTGACAACTTTGGAGGTCATATTTCTGACAGCAGTATTATAGCCTAATTGTGTGCACTGCCTCCAGATATCCTTATTCCTTCAATCATGCTTAAACCCAATATATTGTAATACATCAAACATACTCAAATTATAATCATCTCATCTTTCGAGTTATGACTCATATGACTCACCATACTTTTCAAACTCTATAATTACCCAAAATCATTTTACAAACCTTACTACACATTAATTACAATCTTCTCATAATCCAGTTTATGACTCTTATGACTCTCCATATATTCAAACTGTTCAGTACAATCTCCAAGTTGTTCAAATGTTGACCCTTACGACCCACCATACTTTTAATCTTTGTTCAATGCAATATTCTATTGCCCAAATGACTAATGACCCATCATACTTAAACACTTTACTAAATGCAGTCTTCTCTTATCCAACTTATGACCCTAATGGCTGACCATACTTTCAATCTTTGTTCAATGCAATTTTTGATTGTCCAAATGTTGACACTAATGACCCATCATACTTAAACACTTTATTAAATGCAGTCTTCTCTTGTCCAAATTAGGACCCTTATGGCTGACCATACTTTTCAATCTTTGTTCAATGCAATATTCCATTGTCCAAGTTTTGACACTAATGACCCATCATACTTGAACACTTTATTAAATGCAATCTTCTCTTGTCCAAATTATGACCCTTATGGCTAACCATACTTTCAATCTTACTTCAATACTATCTCCAAGTTGTCAAAATTTTCACTATTCTTTCACAAATGTGTTCACTGCAATCTGCTAGTTATCCAATGATCCTTATGACCACCTTCATTTCAAACTATGTTCATTGAAATCTTCTAGTTATCCAAATTGTGACACTTTTGACTCACCATACTTGCAAACTTTGTTCGATACAATCGCCCACTTCGTATAGTGTTGTCCAAATTGTGTGTGCAAGAACGGGAACATCTTTGGAATTTTGCTCCACCTGGCAGAGGATCAAAATGATTTGTTTCTCCATTCCCTGAAATTTGCCCGCCCCAACTACACCAGATTGAGGTATTAGGTTTGCCACATATTTATTCAGCCACAGATGTATTTCTCACATTATTTCAAAAAGTCATAAATTGATTAAAGAATCCTGATTTGTTAAGAATTGTAATAGCACAATAATTTGACTCTCAGGTAACCATCTGGGTATATGTGGGAAATGTATGGCCCACAATTTCATTTTCCAAGCAGCAAATTCTTATGTTACTGACATTATCAACAACTTCCCCACTAGATACATCCTGACCAGCCTAAGAAATGGCTTACATTATCCAAGACATTGTATTATCATACTGTACTAGTACACCACTGTGTTATTGCATTATGGACATGCATTGGGCCTAGCTGCCTCCGATCACTGGATTGGGGTAGTCAGAAGGAGCGTTCCAACGAGGGACACTAACCTCTAGGTTAGCGTCAAATTCGCTAACCTAGAGGTTAAACTCTTGGTTAACAGCCGTGTGAATCGGTCATGGTAAACTAACCCCGAGTATAAAGCTGGAATGTTAACCCTAAAAAAATCTTACAGTTAACTAACTCCGAAGCACTAACCGAGAGCTAACCGAGAGTGTGTACGCCGTGTTAATCCATCCATAAAGCTAACCGCGAGTGAGATTTATGACCTGTGACCCAGGTCTTACCGCAAAATGAAGAAGAGTCGCATGACCTTGAGGTAACCAGTTTGACATCTGGACAGGCACTCTGGGTTAGCATAAAAACGAATTAAGCTCGAGAATAGCTATTCTCAAGCTTAGTGGCCGTCTGATCAAGCCTAGAGATATGGGTAAACAGAGGATCTATATTTCGATCTACTTCCCCACCTCCCCTCCGACTTCACAACTGCCCGATCATGACCTTTCCCATCCATCCCAGTGTATACAGTATTCTCTGCTAACGAATTAGCGCATCCATTACAAGGGATTACGCTCCAGACAGTTAGCTGTAAAAACTAACAAGTATTCCCCGTGTAACACCCATCGTCCCGGGTAGTCCGATGCCTAAACGACGACATTACCAGATGAAGTAACAGCAAAACACTTTGTTTATACATTTACACCTTGATAGCAATAGATTCATCAATTGAGTTAACATTGACCACATCTGCGACTAACCCTGCGAATACAAAGTATGTTATATGGTAAATTTTGAAATTTTGAAAAATATCTTAAATTCTGTAATTCATTACCATATTTGAAATCAGTACGGAAAATGCATTCAAATGAGTCCCAACATGCCTAGTCCCACATCAGCAGTTTTTTTTATATAGCCATCACATTTTATTTATCAGCAAATCTCTCATGGACCTTCTGTTTGTATTGTAAACGTGGGCAAAGGACTAAATCACCACCGTGACTTTATGCACAAAGACGCTAATGTAACGGCTAGACAATCAATAAGGACACGCAAGTACAGGATGGCATCTTGCAATTAAATTCGGGAAGAGATGGCCTCGTTACCCTCGCTTCGGGTCTCTGGAGTTTCAATACGGAACACAGGCCTATATCAATTTATAATCCAAAACACGACCGACCGACAATCTACGTTACTGATTGAGGATATCTCGTCTTGTATGTGGCGCTGTTTCCAGCAGGTATCCATGTAAAAATGTCTGTTATCTTATAAAATCTACCCTTTTTCTGCCCTTTTGGCCTATCTACCACTCGCCTTCTGTTAAAGATCACCTTTGAGATGTTAGGGTCCAAAATAGACAATTTGAAAAGGTTTTAAACAAAATGACAGATATAAATGCTGTGTGGTTGTCACATTTGTGGATGAGTTTATTGCACATTTTCCAAATATTTGGGTTCAACTTATTCAGATTTCTGAAGACCATTAAAAACCATTAATGATGCCATCAGTGCTATTATAACCAATACAAGAAGACTTGGCATGTATGTACCTATACCAGCTCAAATAAATCATCCAAAAAAACTTTCATTGTTTTTACACTTTGCCTTGCACATCACCACAAGCCCCATCCACATCACTCTCCTCGTTAACCCGTTTTAAAACAATCTACAGCTAATGATCCCATCTCATTTCAAGGCAATTAGCCCAGGTGTAAGTCGTTGCCGCACCATCATGGAGAAACAACAAATTGTTAAGCGTAATTGCCCCACCTAAACACGCTGCCATAACAATTCAACCCGGCCATTGACCTTATTTATACCAATGCCAATATTGGGCTGGCCGGTCGGTCGGTGGACTAACCAACTGTTGGTTAAGCCAGGCTGAACAACCCGCTACTGCAACCTGTTATTAAAATTTAATTAAGCCATTTTTTTAATAAACGCTGCCGTTTTATTTCCAAACCGTCTCAAAACTGAGCGCTAGGATAACAATTAGTACACATGTGGTAATATAATTTCAATAAGATGTTACATGCTCATGAGTTCATTAAACAGAACAGATTCTCGTAGAAACCAACTGAGAAGAAAATCAGACAAAAATTAACTGCTTTTGATTGACAGGTTAAACAGAGAAAAGCACAAATATGAAAGTTTACAATCATGAACACGCAGCTCGATGATCAATGTCAATATCATAGGCACGTTACAAAAATGAGACAATGAACACGAGTTAATTGCACTGTATCAAATTAATAATAGATTAAGAAAGTACTCGCTTCAAGCGGCACTGTTTTTAATAAATAAAATATACAACAATTTTCAATAAATAATGGACGAAGTCGAATCTACAGCTTTGTTTCATAAACAACATTGTCCCGCACGATCGATTAGATAACAATGTAGAAAACCTATGGGTGGCGGTGAGACATAGCGTGTAACGATTGTAAGCTTTGCGACGCAAGACAATGTAAATTGCGTGTATCAAAGGTAGACGTTTTGTGTCACTCTTGTTATTGGATAGATGAGAATAAATAGAGGCGCGACACATGCTAAGATGATGTCATACTCGAGAAATATTGATTTTATGTTTGTGAGCAACGATAAATAAAAAAAATCTTGAAGGATATTGCTGTTGTTCGTAGAAACGGACGACTACCAAATTTACAATGTTTTCGCTTTTTATGACTATGGATGGATCACACACAAAAAAAATATTTTTCAAATTTATCTTGTATGATTATTCCACCTAACTAACTTATGTAATTAAAATAACATAAGTTAGATAGAATTAAATTATAAGATAAACTTTTCAATGTTTGTGAATGGCAACTCAACAAAAATTCTCAACAACAAAATATTCACAAAATTCTTGCTTTAAAAGCAGCCATTCTAAGATACATTATTATGGTCTTGTTTTTTTCTTCCCTTATATATTGTGTAATGAATAACAACAGGCTGATATTATTTTCTTTAAATGTATAATGGTTTTAGTAACACAAGATCACGCATTAAGGTTGTTCCTATGGCTAATTTTTTATTTGATATTTTGATAGAGCTTACTGAGCTTCACAATAATCTAAAATTTGAGATTGATCGGAGGTACGGTTTTCTAGATATGAGGTACAGTATTTCATGTGTTTTTTGTCATCATTTTGAGGTAAAACAGCTAAAATCTCCCATTTTGAGAGCTTGTGGAGGAACAGCTCTTTTTAGGAGTGAAGTTCGCTCTTTTTGGAGTGATTATTTTTCACTCTTTTCAAAGTGATTTCTACTCTCAATGAGAGAGTTTTTAGCTCTTCTACATTTAGCGAGTAGGAGAAGAAAATGGTCAGTCAGAGCAAGATAGCTAGCAGAGGGAACAATTAAGAATTTCTGCCAAAATAGACACTCACAGTTTCATTCAAACAATAATAATTATCAATCTCTAACTGTGTTTTACATCCCTACCCATCACTAGTATTAACCTTTTACCCTTTAAATTGATAGCCACAAGCCTTTTTTTAAATCAAACTGAATGTTAGGATGTTGCGCTTATTTTACAATACCGACTTTTATCTTTTGCATAACCGCTATTATAGCCCTAAACAAAAAATTCTATTTCTGACCTAAACAAGGTGACAACGCGGGCAAGTAGACAAGCCCACCTTGGACTATTGCTCACAGGCAAACCACTCTCGTTCCATACAAACCCCCGCTATAATACACCCCCAGCGTTGCGCCTAATCACGCCGAGGCACAGGGGGCGCTAACAAGCCACATGACCATTAGGACTTCATCACCTTTTATCCAGGGTATGTTTAACCCCGTTGGCCTAGGTCAAAAGTTGACATTGGCAAGTTTTTTAAACTTTGATGCGTTGCCGTGGGGAAGACCTGGCAATCACATGACAGTTTAAGCCCTCCGTTGATATGTTAGCCTTAAAGGCGAAATTTACATAGCTTAAACTCCCGGGGAAAATATATCTTAATTGACATGCCTAAAAGTTTTGACATATTGGCTAAAATAGGCAAGAAATAAACATTGTTAAAAGTTTACCAGAGAGTTCCCAAACTGCAGATGCTAAGCGCGTTGGACAATACAACTATACGCAATGGCAAACCCGAAACTGCGACATTACCTATAAAACTAGTTCAAATAGTTTAAAAACCACAGCTATTGATTTCGAGCCCAGGTGAGAATTGTTAAAACAGACCGACAAGTTCTCGCTCCAGGCATGGTCACTTATTAGCTCGTACAAGGCCTCCCTCACAGGTTGGTTCTCCCTGTGCGTCGTTGTCGTTGTCGTACGAACACAACGATTCGAGGAGACTCGATGGGGTCAATAACCTGGCGGTCAAAGACACCACCAAACTTATTATTAAGGAGGGTCTCGGTAAAGTTTAAGTCCAGCAATCCAACGTCTGTTCCTATTGTGTGCGTTTTTCAATGCTTGTATTACTCTGTCGAAAGGGGTATGGCTAACAGTTTGTACAATACAATTGGAGCTAAACCTTTCACAGGCCATTCGGACCATTTTTCTATACACCATGTATTAAATATACCCTGAAGAGACGCTATATCCTCTGTGAAAATGCTGATATAATATCACAATTAAGTGGTCCTTTTTGGGCAAAATTCTTTCAAAAGTTAATGCAAATAGTATTGACCAAATAAAAAAGTTGTACTCACAATACACCATTGTCTTCAAAGTTTTTCAAAGTTAAGCTTATATAGAACTGAAAAGAAAAATTGTTGTTGTGATTTGTATATGTACGTCGTTTAGCCGTTGGTGATGATTGGTCTAGCAAACTAGTTGAAGTGACACCAAAATGATGGCTTAAAATCAACATTTCGTTTAAGAATTGCTGGCAATACCAAAACCATACTTTGGTTTCATAATCTTAACAACACACACAGCTTTTACACTTGCCCTTTTTCAAGTGCATAATAATCCCGACTGTTTCGTGCCAATTTTATCTAAATAATGATGATTTTGCTCCGGGCATCCGTACCTTATTTCACAGCTGAATCAAGACAGTCAAGGAATTATACTTTGTGGTCGATTGTGATGATGGCCCTCACTGTTGATATTATACTACGTTCGTCTTCCTCTGCGCAGTGATGGCAGTGCGTATTCCAATGATAGCACCCCCAAATTGTGTATTTGAATGTAACACATTGGTATAGGTACCCCTGCAATCAAGGAGGAATCCTGGTATTGTGCCTAATGCTGTGTCAATTGCTAGAGTAGACTCTGATGTCACTGCGCAGAGGTACATATTACGTCAGTGATTTAACACACTAGTGTATCAGCACTTTTTGTATTAAAAAAATCATAAATAATTTGACATACTATCGTATGAGTTGCTAGTATGTCGTGAAAATCTGAATTTTGAGTTTCGGGAATTAGATAGATAGAGTGTAGTGGGAGACAGTGGGTTTGTCTCCTTTTGTTTTAGTTTGCTCTGATTAAAAACTACTAAGATATTGGAGGGGGGAAATAAAACAAGTTTCTGTAACCCCTATGAAAAGCTTGTCATTTCTATAAGAGGAAAAATATGGATTCTCCAATCGATATGATACTATGACCGTAACAGGCATCATTTTTCAGAGGTGTAAAATCCTGGTTTTGTGTAGAATTTGCCCAATTCGAGGGTAACATGCCTACTTTAGCACCTTTATAACTTTTCAGCCCGGTAAACAAGCCCGAGAAAACGCCTTAAGAAGAGGTCTAAAGATGCATCCTACATAAGAAACGATACAGATGCAGCAAAGCCTATAAGAGCAGTGATAATTGCTCATAGTAGATACTTTTACAGAAAAAAATAATGATATAACATAATAAAGTATTCCCTTATTGGTGTCACACAAAATGGTCCCCGTAAGTGTACCATTTCAATTCTGGGGAGGGGGGAGGGGAGGGGGGGGGGGGGGGATTTACAAACAACATTTTTGGTTCAAATAATTATCCATTGATTTCTCCCCATCCTCTACTTCCAACCTTGACAAGTGGTTCTCCTCCCTATACATAATATGTACAGAGTATACTTGAACTGTGTATAGAATTTATGTGACCATTGGTTGTAACAAGTGACAGGACTGTTATAAAGTTAGGCATTTTACTACACCGCTGTACTGTTGTTATCGCATGAAATGTGTAGCAGTTGCTAAGGGGAAAAAATGTGTATGCTCTCCAACTTAACCAGAACTCCCCTCAATACTCCAAAGTACTATGTCCAAACCTATCACCAAGCGCATGTGCAGATGGTTTTCAACCGAGCCTATAAAGTGAGCGCTGTATACAGGGTGGTTCAATAAAACGTTGACAGTTTTTTTGAAAGTTTTTTTGAAGCCATTTTTTTTTAAATTCTATAGATTTAAAAAGAATATTTTTCAATATTCATCAACCATAGGATCTTGACCATCTATGCTGAAAATATTGTTACAAATAACCTTACGGTTGCAAAATAACAGCTATTTGAACAAAGTCTGTCCCATTTCACTCTGCACAAATGAGTAGCTGAGAGCCGTGGCTTGAATATGGTTGTGATCACAGTTAAAAACATGGTTTGAGGGTTAGGGTTAAACTATTTGTAAGCATTATTTTGTTGTTGTTTGTTTGTTTTTAAAATGTATAAGCTTATGCACGCATTGTTTCAAAAGCTGCCAGTGCATACTGTCATCAGACATGTACATAACATTACTTGAATTGATGTATCTATATGCAACGATGGAAATACCCACATGACTTTCCACCCGGGGTAGACAGTCCCATTCGGAGGGGGAAAAACAAGGATGGATCATTCTAAAACAACCCCGGGACTGTCCGGACCATTCTAAAACAGCCCCGGGACTGCCTGGATCATTCTAAAACAGCCCCGGGACTGTCCGGATCATTCTTAAACAACCCTGGGACTGTCCGGACCATTCTAAAACAGCCCCGGGACTGCCTGGATCATTCTAAAACAGCCCCGGGACTGCCTGGATCATTCTAAAACAGCCCCGGGACTGCCTGGATCATTCTAAAACAGCCCCGGGACTGCCTGGATCATTCTAAAACAGCCCCGGGACTGCCTGGATCATTCTAAAACAGCCCCGGGACTGTCCGGATCATTCTTAAACAACCCTGGGACTGTCCGGACCATTCTAAAACAGCCCCGGGACTGCCTGGATCATTCTAAAACAGCCCCGGGACTACCTGGATCATTCTAAAACAGCACCGGGACTGTCCGGATCATTCTAAAACAGCACCGGGTCTGTCCTGATCATTCTAAAACAGCCCCGGGACTGTCCCGATCATTCTAAAACAGCCCCGGGACTGTCCGGATTATTCTAAAACAACCCGGGACTGCCCACCCCCGGGACTGTCCACCCAGGGACTGTTTCTAACCCTAACCCTAACCCTAAACCCAACCCTAACCCTAAATCTATCCAACCCAGGGTTGGTCGACCCAGGGTTGGTCTACCCCGGGTGGAAAGTCATGTGGGTATTCCATTGCTGCGTATCGATATAGGGATTGTAGGGTGTGTAGAGGTTTGGGTGTCCTTGGTGTAAGACAGCATCATCAGGAATTAATCTATCACAAAATCCTCTATGTCTTCTTCACATTTTTAACACTCTAGTACCCTAGAAATTTAAATGGGTTGATAATTAAACACCTGTCAAGTCACAAGTCAATTGGTTCATGATTTGAGTCCCTCAATGACTCAAGAGACATTCAATTTGTTTGCTTCCAGTGACAGCAGAGGATAAAAAATGTGAGAGGTCCCATGACATTTTTCAGGACTTCATAAAACAAATTTCAGGGGTCCCCCAGGAAATTGAGGGGTCCTGAAGTTTGGGTATTTGAAAATGTTACTGTTTTGCGGACACTTTTAATGAATTTATATTGTGAGCAAAGGATTGATATGTAATTTACAGAATTTCTTAAGGTTTCCATTTCCATACATTGTCAAATTTAAGGGGTCCCTTCAATTTTGATCGGGACCCGCAAGTCTTTCCAATTTGAAACCTGACGCGTCACTACAATAAAGTGAGAGGTCCAGGACGCGCAGATGCGTCAGAATGCGACCCCTGCCAGTGACATGACTTAAATAGAAATGAGTCTTTCTGTCAGGTCTGTCTATATATGCATGTACACCAACCAGGTTTAAAAGAATATTTTATTTATACATTTATATACTCCCCCTATCGTATTGCTTTATCCATGTAACATGTTAATGTCTCAGCACTTTTTGGCTAAAAAGCTATGTGCTGTACTTTTTTCTTCTTTTTTCTTTACAAAAAAAGAGCTATGTCCTATGCGATTTCTTTTCTAAATTTTAATTTATGAAAATCCAAATATATTCAATAGTTTTACTTTTGCCTTTTCAATAAAAGTAATCAGACATGATCAATGCACATTGTACACTTGTGTTCTCTTTATCTCATAACCCTAACCCCGGTTTAGGGTTTTTGACCGGGATCACGATTTTCGAGGAAAAAACGCCAACTAAATCTCCGGGAACCTGCCGGGATTCGATCCGGGGACCCTCCGTTCTCAAGCCTCACGTCCCACCCACTAAGCCATGGCCCCTCAGCTACACATTCGTGCAGTATACTGCAATCACTCTATAGGCTCGGTTGACTACGTCATCGAAAACCGACGGCACATGCGTTTGGAGAGGGACTTAGGATAAGCATTTTTAGCACTCAGGGGGGGGTTAGGGTTAACATCACAAAGTTAGTTGAATGTGTGTTCTCAGTCACAAAGTTGCCGAGTATCGCCGAAACAAACTAGTTAACAAAATATATATAAACATTTTTTTTAAAAATGGTTGCCATGCGTAGAGCTACGCGCGAAAGATAATTTTAAAAGCAATGCGTGCGGGTTGCTGAGACAAAGTATTAACAAAAATGTGGCCTTACATTACCATTTTATCCAAGTAAAGGGGTCGTTGACATGTGCAAACTCTTCGTGAGTTGTTTTCAAAGATGCCTTGCATACACTCTGTTTTGTAATAATTCTGCTCTAACTTTGTATTGATACATTGTATATACGCGAAATAAATAAACTCATAAATAAACTTGTAATGAAAAGAAGCCTCAAACAAGACTGGAGGCACAATTCTTTGCTGTAAAAGTTTGTGCTTTTTGCTCACTTTTGAGCTAGCACGAAATTTAGAACACGCAAAAATGTTGATTTTGTGAGTATATTTACGTAGGAAATTTGAAAAATGTATATAAACTTATAAGCCCATAAAGTTGGTCTTATATTTCTGTTCTGCTTTCACCAAGACCAGTCGAGGATATTTATTTCACATGTTTTACGGATATTCAAGTCAAATTCTGTGCGCTAAAGGCTATTTCCTGATGGTGGCTATCCCGAGTGTTTCCCTTGATAGCCATAACTGCATTGCTTGACACATTATGAATGTGATCACCACTTAGCACACTCGTAACTACACGCACAGAATTACACTCCGAAGGATATTTAATAAAGATTTTCTAATAATTGTCTGTTGAGAATTGAAAAGGTAGCTCTAAATTAGAAGCTTGGTTTCTTCTAAAAACAATTGAAAGCTTTGAGATCACTAACATGAATCACGGATTGGCAAGCGCCCCCAGGGGGCCGAGAGCGTGCAACACAAATTCAATAAAAACTTCCTCTGCGGGGCACACGATATGCTACTCTTGCGTTTAGACCAAACACAAGACTTAAAAATACCAAATCTTTAGTTATTACACTTGTCGTGTTGATGTGCCCATTTTTTTTTCTCACAAAAAAAACCCATATCGCTGTTAATATTTGGCACGACGACGCGAGATATGTGCAGCCCGGGGACTAGCAAAACATGACGGAATATGAACAAGTCCGGAGTAGTAGCGAAGCCCACACGTACACGACGTTTGACAACAGAAATAGTTAATCAGTACAGCGTCTAAATACACAACTACAGGGGGATGTGAGGGGTGGTGTTGATACGGATCTCACTTCGTCGCAACCTCTAGGCGGCTAGATGCGTACACAAGCGCCACCTTTGAGACCGTTCTTCCGGATTTTGTATATAGCGAAAACATGATTGAGAGAGAGAGAGAGAAAAAACCAATTGGTTTGCATAATTAACGCTGGAATGGAATATCAATAATGGTTTGAATAAGGCTCTCATGGCATATTAGTTAGAGATATACTGTTATTGTTATTATTGCACCGGGCGCGCCAAGTCTCCTTAATTAGAAGACAAAGAATAGTGGAAAAGGCCAGCCATCAGACTACTTCGAATAAATTTTAAAAAATTGTGTTGCCCTCAAATAAAGTGGTAAAAATTTAAAATCTGGTCGGTCGGTCGGAAATCTTTTTCTTCTTTTTTTCTTCTTTTTTTCTTAGCTAAAAAATAAATGGTTTATGTTGAGACAGAATTGGTATGGGCCCTAAGTCAATTTAACTAATGTTTCTAGTGTGATAATAGTCTAAAAAACATTTGTTTATTTATTCATTTCAAGCAAGAAATAGTAACATTTAGACACTTATTAAAGATCAAATTTAAATCTAAAAAAAAAGAAGAAAAAACATGAAGAAAAAAAAGAAGAAAAAGAAAGAAGAAAAAAATACGACCTTAGTTTTTAAGATTTTAGGGTCGGTCACTGAGGGCAACACAACTTCTTTCTTTTTTTGCCTTACAGTTGGACAGCTCAGTGTTTTTACAAGATGGAATTATGTCACGACAAATTTACAAGAGTCTACGGGCCAAAAACCATATCAACTTTTGTCGTTCTGATCACTGTTTGTTTAAGAGATTTTCCAATGCTACCAATGTATTAAAAAAACTGAATGCCCCTGTAGGTTACGACTGCATGTTTGCGTCAGTTATGTTCTGAAATCATCACTAATCCTGATGAGCTTGTATTAAATTCAAAATGGTCTAACATTCAATGACTGAGAATTTTACGAGTGTGTTCCATTCAAAATCAGTCAAAGAATATGTAGGCAAGTAAGTGTACTCAAAATCATTTTCTGATATGCCATTGCACCCAAGTTTTGATAATTTTCTTACATTTTTTTCCAACACACTGATTTGATTATTCTCCTTGATCTGTCTAAAGGGCCCATTTTTTTGTGGAAAAAAAACCCGATACTCTTAAAACAACATGATCAAATTATGCATGCACCCTAAATTAAGTTTGACTTTGTGGTCAACATTTCTTTAAGGTTGTGTGCATATTTGATGCTGTCCTTTGACAATTTGACCCTGTTTGTTTAAGAGTGTACATGTGTGAGAGCCCCACAGTCTTCAAATGGAGATATGTTTAACTTTTTTGTCCATTACATTAATGGGCTATTCCATTAGAAATCCAAACACCCCCTATGGAAGACATTCACTTAATCTTCCCCACAGGAAAGAAGTGTGCATTTCGAATGGGGATACCTCAGTTTGAAATCAGCACTCCCTGTTTCAGTTTCAGTGTCTGTTCTGACCTTTGAACTTTTATTCAATCTCTTTAGACCCCTTCCAGGTATGAGCATAGACGGTAAACCACCTGTCTATGGTATGAGCGGGGATTAGGTCATGTCTTACACAGGGGTGTATGAATTTCAACTGGAATAGCGCAATATGGTTATTACAATTAATTGCAATTTATTTATAATAAAGTGACACAAACCTTTGTCAAAACATCACTTCTGCTAATAACGGTGATACTGACTTTGAGCTTGACACCAACACCAAGTTGGTTCTATAAATATATTTTAATGTGTCTTTCAAGTCATCTTTGTTAAATCTTGTGTACCAATTTGGACCCGATAGCTTATCATGCCTATCTCCCACGGTTTATACCTCCTGGAGGTTTTTCCAACTTATATAATTATATGGAATTGCACACATTTTAAGTACAATTTCTATATTAAGATACAAATTAGATAGATATTGAGATGGATCTTTCAAGTCATCTTTGTAAATCATCATCTGTACTAATTTGGACCTGAGAGTTTGTCATGCCCGTCTCCCACGATTTATACCGCCTGGAGTTTATCGAACTTAGATTCATGAAATTGCACAAATCCATGTACAATTTCTATACAAATAAGATCGGTCGAAAGCCACTATATAGACCCTATTCACGCGGCAGCCATTTTCCAAAATATGCCACCCAAGCCTCGTTCCCGTTTGATCTATCTGCGCCTCGGCGCATTCAATAGAACTGCACGAGACACGTTGTACCAAAGCGTGCGGCGTACGCATCCTCACGCAAGTCACGCAGGCGCGGGTATGCGTAACGGGAACGAGGCTTGGGTGGCAAATTTTAGAAAATGGCTGCCGCATGAATATGGTCTATTGAGATGAATCTTTCAAGTCATCTTTGTAAATCTTGTTTACCAATTTGAACCTGATAGTTCGTCACGCCCGTCTCCCACGATTTATACCGCCTGGAGTTTACCGAGCTTAGATACATGAAATTGCACAATTTCTATACAAATAAGATCACTCTCGAAAGCCACTATTATTGAGATGAATCTTTCAAGTCATCTTTGTAAATCATCTGTACCAATTTGAACCTGATAGTTCGTCACGCCCGTCTCCCACGATTTATACCGCCTGGAGTTTACCGAGCTTAGATACATGAAATTGCACAATTTCTATACAAATAAGATCACTCTCGAAAGCCACTATTATTGAGATGAATCTTTCAAGTCATCTTTGTAAATCTTGTATCAATTTGGACCCGATTACTTATCATGCCCATCTCCCACGAGTTACCACCTCCTGGAGGTTTTTACAACTCAAATACGAAATTGCACCAAGCACAATTTCTAAATTAAGATACAGATTAGATCAACAGAAAGTTTCAAAGTTTGGTGTGAGTTTTACCGATTGAAATACGCTGAAAGTGAAAACAGGTTGTCGCTGATTTTCAATAATGCCATGCCAAATCGGAACGGATAAAGATATCGTGATATGACATAGACAGAATGAGAAGCAAACAAGTTTCACTGTACATTGCAAATGTTAAATTTTGACTATACACTATTGTTTTATATTTTTCATATTTTTTGAAACCCAGCGATATTTGGGGAGCTGTATTTCTGGGACACCCTGTATGATATTCTGAGACACCCTGTACGATATCAAGGATGCCGCCCATGAGGCTACATGTAGAATGAACTTGTTGTTAACTGGCGGCAGATCATGATTATTGTGTGTATCTCGTGTGTATTTTATGTGTATCTCATGTGTACTGTACTGGGCAAATTGAAACAATTTACCACTAGAAACACATAAATTCACATGATACCCCCCATAAATACACAGGTTTACACATAATTGCTAATCCTCTGCCCTAAGGCTCCCAGAATTAAGTGGCAATTCTATGTGCGTTTATGTGTAGTTAAACCCATTGTTCTCTTCTGTTTATGTGCTGAAAACACGTTTGACACATAAAATACACATAAACGCACATAGATAAACCTATTGTTCTCTTCTGTTTATGTGCTGCAAACAAGTTTGACACATAAAATACACATAAATACCAGTCAAAGAATTGGAACAAATTTCTAAATTGTCCATAGGGGAGGTCCTCTGTCTCTGTAAGGTACTTGCAGGGTGCCATTAGATATTGATTCTCCCCTCCATACCTCACCAAAACCCACTACAGTTCAATCAGTTCCAACTTGGCAAGAAATATGCATTTTTAATCTCTCTGTGCACACAAATAATCCAAGCGAACACACACAATTTTGGCCATACGTACATGATTTTGACCAAACGCATGGTGTCACACATTTAATGTGATTGCTGTGTTCATATGCGCCATCACTCTTCCATATCAATTCGCTGCTGTAAGGAGGCTCGACATTTTGAAACTGATCAAACTATAGCTTTCAGGCTTGGGACTTTGAACTAGTGCTTAAACCACCAGAGATACAGTGCATCTGGACCATTCATGTTCTATACCTTCAAGAAGGCACTCAAGACATATTTGTTCCCCATCTAATCTTGTTCTTTATATTATAATGTTAACTTTGTTATTTTGTATTTTTTGTAAGCACTTTGAGCATCGGGTGAATAGCGCATCACACATACTTGCTGTATGTATGTATGCATGTGTACTTCCATGCTCAAGTTTGATATCTTCTTTGGGCAAGACAAAGATACATAGTAAAGATATAACTGATTTGAATCAGCATTTGTTTCAAATAATATTTACCCCCCCCCCCCCCCCCCTCCACCAACCTCTGCAACCAGTGTTACAAAGAGGGCGACACCATTTATTGTGCTAATAAGAAACAAGGTGTGAATTGGAAGGTATCATGTTGAAAGTGCTTTAAAATAGCCATAAGTCGCATTTTGATTGGCTGTTCAGCATATTATGTCACACAATTGACCAATCAGAGACACCATAATCTGGGACTAAAATACCTATTAGTCCCAGCTGTAATGTAGGTATGTGGTTAATATACAGAGCCAAAATTTGATTGGCTACTCGGATGATTATATCATGTAATTGACCAATCAGAGACACTATAGGTACATGGTGAAAATATTGTACTTTTAAGCGCACCATATAGACAAGAACTTGCAAGATTTTAGATAAAAATATAAGTGATTAATTGATGGTACTTACAAACTGATGATCCGCAAAGATATAAGTTGTTTGACGTTCAGACGTAGAGAGACAAGTTGAAGAAATGCCAAGTAATATGAAAAATAAACAAAACAAATACCATACGGTTACAGTGGATAATGGATAACACAATTGAATCAGTACAGTTGGGTACTGTAAAAGTGGAAATTTCCGCGCATCTAAATTTTTCGCGTTTTGCCCATTTTTAACAATTTCGCTTTTTTATTTTCGCGATTTTGAGCTTCCTTATTACATAGACCTACACACAAAATGTATGTTTTCGCGCGTTTTTATTTCCGCGCTAGTTAAATTTAGCGCGAAAAGCGCGAAACTTAATGTAGCGCGAAAATTTCCACTTTTACAGTACCCAATAATGAAAGTTAAATTGGAGCAAAATGCATTGATGCCATCATTATTTTACACTGCACTGTAAAAACATTGTTTCCAAAGTCGGGGACAGGTTAGTGTTTCGAAAGTTAAATGATATGCATTTAAACAATTTAATTGTTTAGATCCTTAACGTCTAAACACATAATCCTAAAAATGTGTTTGGGATCTAAACATTCAAGCGTTTATATGCTAAACATTCAACTTTCTAAACACTAATCTGTTCCCAATTTCTAAACACCAATTTTTGCAACATGGATGGAGCTATGTTTAAATAGACATACGACACAAACCTGTTATAGGTTTAATTTATGTATCAGAAGCATTAACAAAAATCTTATGCAAATTTCTGAGATAAAAACATTATTTGCAATATGTAAAAGAAGACCTAGGAAAGTTAAAGGCGTCACTTATGCATCAGCAGTCAGAAAACCGATCTTTTAAAGTCATATAATTTGCATTTTTGATCATAAATCGTAGAGTTCGTTAAGTTACAGAGTGATAACATTCCTAGTTAATTCAAAACAATTACTTTCAGAAAATTGTTTTTCGTTCCTAAATAAAATTCCATGGTTGACACCGTGTATGTCTTTCACAGTATTTCCGACTATGACCGCAACTGTACACAATTGTATGGAATGCCTTATGACGAAAATCAAAACAAATATGTTGAAAAATTCCTTAAATTGGAAGCTGATTTTCATTTTGATATAGTAATGTTCTGTGATGGTTTTTCACGGAAAATGCAGTCAAGGTCAGATTCAGGAAAGTGTTTTCTGATAAGTCAAATATCATTATAAGAGAGAACAAAATAATGTAATGTGTACAAAATTGAAAAAGATCACATAATATTGCCTTAAGCTTGCCAGCGAATTAAGTCACCGTGTTGTCTTACAAAGTTTTATAATAATATCTGATGGTATATGGTACACCCGTAAGGCCCTTCACAATTGAATTTGAGTTTCCTGTTGCAGATTTAAAAAAAGGGACGAGGTGACTTTTAATTATTAATTATCTTTTATTTTCTTTATTTTGTGGTCGCAACCAATTTCAACCCCTGAATATCGAGGACTCTACATTGAATTATTTTCCTAGTATGATTAATTTGATACCCAAGTAATACTGCAATCATGTTCTATGTTTATACATCATCACAGCTGATGATTAAAGTCAGAAATTAGCAAATGAAGTTGATTGAAAGTCTTTTTAAAGGTGAAAATCCTAAATAAAGATAAAATAATTAAATATTTTGTAATTCTCAATTTCGGACGAGGACGGCAACAGGAAACTCAAATCAATTGTGAAGGGCCTAAGGACTCATCGGAAAAGATTTTGGGATTGTTGTAAATTAAAATATAAGATCATCTCAAAAGCATTTGCACTCAAAACACATAAAAATGTAATATGAAAAGAGGACTTCAACATCTATATTAAAACAATCTTAACACTTTCCTCGCGGCAGGTGTCTGCAGACGACATTCCAAAACTTCACAAAATGTTTCAAAAATGTCAACATTATTGAATTTCATTACCATATTTGGAATCACCATGAGAAATGCATTGGATTAAGTACAAACATGCCTAGTATTGGTTCTGTAATCCTTGAGATAGACCTTGAAGTTGGGAAAGGTTTCTGAAGAAGAAAAAATCTGTTTTGTGTATGGTAAAACCAAAAGCCGTGTGGAAAGTGTTAAATGGCCATGCAAGCCTAGATCTGTGTTAAAACTGATCCAAAACATTTACGCTAAAACAATGTAGAAGTTAAAATATCATCCTCTTCAGCCTTAACTATATAGCTAGATAATAATCGTGATGCCATCTCGATTCGGATTCTCCCCTGTGCCTTTCATTTGCGTGTTTTGATTTATTGGACGCTATCTTAACAGTTGTTTAACTCATGTCCATTCAGGCTTACATTTCATAAGATTGAAATCACACTTGTAATATTAAACCCATCGCCTCGCAATTACATCCATGAATTAACAGCCTCTCGACCGACCGACCGACCGTCACGATACGTAATACCTCGGTCAGTTGTCCCCATTTTATCTTTCCTCCTGCTAAAACTCTATAGCTCTAAAATTATGCTAGCAATGATCGCTGATGAAAATCTCAAGATACAAGATTTCATTACATCATGTTTTGTTTGTGAAATATATGAAGGTACTATTTGGTGCATAATTAACCTTTTCACACACGATCCCAACGATCGATCTTTAGACGATAGAACATCCTTTTGTAGACTCAATAACATTTGCTATGACGAACGATCATCAAAAAAGGGCCACTTCTCTGTGTGAATCCAATGACCGATGATCGATCAAAGTTCTTACACGTTTTGAAACAGCTGAATTAGTCTCCATTTAGCGACGATCGATCATCCAAAGACTGATCGTCGGGCTTGTGTGAAAAGGTTAATTGTTTAGTTTGTCAAATGTTGACAATCATCAGTCATTTCCTCTTGGACTAGTAGCATTTTTGCATGAAAAACAAAGTTTTGACCCCTAGCGTCCTTTTGACCAATTATGCTTAACAACCTTAGTAGTGGTTCACCTAAGGGTACTTCTGACCAAGTGTACTATAAAATTGGTCAAAGGAGTCAGTTTTGAGTTATAATAGTTGGGACCTTCTGAGTGACTTGAGTCATGTCTTTCTCAGTGACTCAGGTCGGGAGTGATCAAAGTCAGGTTTTCAATAGGACTCAAGTCAGGTCTTTGCAGGAGACTTCTGATCGACAATTGGGTCTTTCAAAGTCCAATCTTTCAAAGTGACTCAAGTCAGGTTTATCTAGGTGATTTGAGTCAGATCTTAATGCGAGGCTTGGGTCAGGTCTTTCAGAGTACCTCACAAGTCAGGTCTTTCTGAGTGACTGACTCAAATCAGATTTTGTTGTTGTTGAGTGATTGAGACAGGTCATTCTGAAAGAAAACATTGAGTCAGGTATTTCTGAGTGACTTGATTCAGGTAATTCAGAATGACTTGAGTAAGGTCTTTTCAGTGACTCAGGGTCTGGTGGTTTTTTTCTGAATGACTTGATTCAAGTCTTTCACAGTAACTTGAGTCAGGTCTTTGGGGGACTCAAGGCACATGGCACATTCTTATGTGTTACCAGTCAGCTGTAGAACGAGGCCCCGTTTCAATTGAGGGCGCTTTATTTAGTGACGCACTGCCGTCATTTTTACACGGCGATTCATTAAGTGACGGAAGTCCGTCGCCCGCCGGAATGCGAACAACAAACACTTTTCAATAGAGGGCGGGCTTGAGAACGGGACTGCGTTAGCAAGGGAACGGCCTCACGTCACAGTAATTTTAAAAATTCATAAATAGCCGATTCTGCCGATTTTAAACAACGAAATAACTCTCTTATCAAAGAGATAACCGTTACAAAGGCATCACTTCTAAATACTACGGGGCTTATATTTAATGTAAAAATTATCACTCTTACACTAAAAATTCTATAAAATGGGGTAATCTCGTTTGAAAATGGTGGTCTCATCGCAGCAAACCGGTCAAAAAAGACATAATTAAAGCTTGTGTCGTGTGATGTTGCGGTTAAAGGTTAAATTAAATCATCTAACTGGATGTCGCAAGGAGTTCTGATACCTTATGCTGCCCTCAACTCGATGGATAGTTACTTTTTATGCAGATAATTGGGTGTAAAAGGGAAAAATTCAATCATTGCGCAAATTGACGGGTGTGCGTTACCTTGGTTACGTACACCCGTCGTTTTAGAGCGCCCTCAATTGAAACGGGCTCCCGTTCTACAGCTGACTGGTTACTATAATCTAATTCATGCAAGGCCAAATTTTATACTTGATTGTAGCATATGGGGGTGGGGGGGGGCTCTCAAAATTCAACATTGTTAATTCTGCCTTTTTAGAGTCAAGTACCAGATCATGGATAAGATAAATGAATAAATTCAAGTCTATTGGAAAACTTTGTAACTTTGAATCAAGTAAAGTAAGTAACTGATAACTGCGAAATAGGGATTAAGTCATAATGAAATAAAGTTCCATGCACTATTTTCATCAACAACATTCATTTTAAGCAGTAAAAAAGGTGTATGAACTTTAAGACTGAGGTCTATTTTTAAATAAACTTTGATTAGATTGAAAAGTTGTTGTCATTGCATTAAGTAATATAGTGCTTTTGAAGTTGGAGATATTGGCACTTTATAGATAAATTACAATTATGATCAACACGTTGCTATGACTTCATCGGGAGTTTCTGTAAATATATGTACTCGAATATTAACTCGTAGTACGCAGCAATACACCACACCCAAAATTACAATTATGATCAACACGTTGCTATGACTTCATCGGGAGTTTCTGTAAATATTTGTACTGGAATATTAACTCGTAGTACGCAGCAATACACCACACCCAAAATAAAACTAATCAATCAATCAATCATTTACCCAAAACACGGTGTATTTGTACAAATGTCACTAAGGAATAACTATGGACATAGTTGGTGAATTTGACACTTCACCCTATCACTCAACACCCCCTTTTTTGCACGCAATCGAGGCCCGCGGCGCGAAAACGAAACAATACAATTGCAGCGACCATTCCGGGATTCTAACCAGTGACCTCCGGCACACAGGGATAAGAATTCCACAACACGCCATGACCATCCAAGCCACTTGGCGCAGTATATTGTGCCAAGTATATAACCTTGGTCGATAATTTCATCGAAAACCATCCACACAGGCGCCCGGAAACGGGCTGGGTCGTGGTATTTTGTGGTATTTGGCAGGGTTAGAGTTAAAGTGAAATCCCAGTAATGATAAACATGGTGCCATGACTTCTTATATTATTAACTCGTAATATGCAGCAGTTTACCACACCCCAAATAAAACCAATCAATCAATTATGACTTGACCTATAGAGGTTTAATCATCAAAATGATGACGTAAAGAGATAAAGAGATATCATATCCATTCTCAAATCAAAGATGACGGGATGCGAATAATGCACACACAAATTGTTGTGTTTGTTGCCTGCCCTCAAGTGCCAAAAATCTTGAAGTCGGGTCGATCGGTCTTGAATTTTTAAATTTGAATTTTCAATAAAATGGGGGTCTTAAGAGCTGATGCAGGCTCAAAAAGGGGAGCGAGCAGTAGAGGGTGAAAAATGGGGTTTTCAGGGTGGCACTATTAGTTATTAGGTGAGGTTGGGTCGGATACGGATTATATCTAGCCGAGGATTCTGTATCGGGACGAGGGCGCAGCCCGAGTCCTGATACAGACTCCGAGGCTAGATATAATCCGTATCCGACCCAACCTCACAAAATAACGATTTTATCCTACTAAACCACTATTAAAATTAAAACAAAACAAGAACAAATGCCAATGTAGTAGTCACCTAAAACCCGAGCAAGTTCAGAAACGCCATATTGTTGATCGTCACGTCGGCGTAGCAACCCTAACGCATGCGCAGTTCCTTACTGACCGGATACGGGATGCGATTTTTTTTTTTACTAGTAAACATTTGCATGGGCTCACATGTAAAATCAGTTAGAATTTTTTTAATTTTTTTTAAAAATCATTTTATTCAGTGAGTTTAGCTTTATTCCGTATTAAAACGAAATAAATAAATTTTTCAAATGTTTACTAGTAAAAAAAAAATCGCATACGGGATACGGGGGTCGGATACGGAATATATCTAGTCAGCGCTTATCCAATAGGAACACGAGAATCGTCGCGATGGTAGGATAAATGTCTATACCCCTCTCCAGTGTCAGCCCACCCCCCCCCCCCCATCCCACGTAGAAAACCAACCTGACTTGAAAACGATGACATCATGTTTTGATGCGTCGCCTCAATGATTCAATGATGTTACCTGCCATCTTGAGATGACACAGAGAATAGAAACACTACAAGTACTGGTTCTGAGTACACACCACCATAACCTTCCGCAGGCCAGCGGTGCAGGGGTACTAAAGTCCCTAACAAAATCTTGGATTGCAGCTTCAAATGTGAATATTTTGACCAGATTTTCACCATACGTCTTAGATTTTGTTTTATTAAAAAGTTGAAACCTTCACGATTGTAATCTGAAATGTAAAAAGTCCCAAATTATTCTTGGGTGAAGTCTTGATCACACCTGCTATGTGAAGCGGCCTGAAAATCAGATTTTCCCGTTTTTTTGCACTATAAAGGCGAGAGCTTTGCGAAATCAAAATTACTGAAAAACTGGGACTGTCGATCGCATATGAAATGAAGATAATGTTGAAGAGAACAAAGAGAGGAAGATTCTACAAAAAGATATGAATATCCCAAGTAGGGAGGGGGAGCCAGGAGTAGCGATTGAACACCGGGTTTATAACACACGTTTCAATGGGCGCTAATATGGTGGCGTGTACCCTTCTTCAGTTTTCTTGGAGGGATGAGCCCTGTGTGACAATGTGTATCAGGCCCAAAAAAAAAAAGAGTTGACTTGCCCTTTCCGACCGACCCGAATTTTCGTAAATCTAGGGTTGCTATTTTTTTATATATTTAAAGAAAAAAATAGGAAAAAAAAAAAAAATAGAAAAAAAAATAAAAAAAAAAATTGAAAGAAGCACATAACAATAAAGAAAGATGAAATTGTGTTTTTGAGTAGTATCTGCTTGTTTAAAAAAATTTAAAAAATTTTTTAAAAAAAATTGTAAAAAAATTTGTTAAAACGTGTTTTTGTGCAGTACATTTTCAAAAAAAAATTTTTAAAAATCCAACCGTCCGAACCTGACTTTGACCCTGAAAGGGCAAGTCAACTTTTTTGTTTTGTTTTGGCCTCTCTGTGCTCTACACCTGAGGAGTTGTGACTGGTTTTTTTTCCAAACATGTTGGGCTTTACAGTAGCGTAACTATAGTTTAATCAGTTCCAAATTGGCAAGAAATATTTGGTTGTTATCTCTCCGCGGGGACAAAAGCGTGCACACGGTTTTGGATGCATGCGCACGTTACGTATACATGTATGATACACAGTGCGCTGTTGCCTTCTTGCACGTCTACATCCTTCTGTATTCATTCACTGCTGTAAGCAGGCTTCACCAATTTGGAGCTGATCAAACTATAGGGTCTCCTATTGGGGAGGGGAAAGAGGGGGGAAGGCCTGTAATTGGAGGAGGGGGGAAGGCCTGTAATCGGAGGAGGGGGGGGGGGGCATAACCAACTAATTTTGATTTTGGTTAATATACATGATTTGCCATTGGGGGTGCATCAGGGGGTGGCGGCAAGCCTTCTGGCAGGGAGGCAAGTGCACCGCCCTCTCTGGTTACGACCTTGCACTCTCTATACTAAATATCTGGTGTTCATAAAATAAGCGATGTTTTCAACTGATGCATGCTAAATTGAAGAATTATCTCTCTATTATTAGCTCAAGAACTTTATGAAATTGTTCAGTGGCAGCCAGTGTCTATTATCATTGCAATATGATATTGATAACAAAACCAAAATAACAACCCATGAATAATAATAACTCGCTACTTTTACAGCAGTGCGGCTCGTCGCCGATGATCATCCGACGTGTTAACGTTGTATAATGAATCGCTAATCATGCACGCACCTCATCAATTTTGATCATGGTTCTGGTGTGATGTTCATCCCGATACTATATGCGTCCACACTTGTATCGTTGCTGTTAAACTAAGCTTAGATTGCCTGCGCACTGATTATACAATCAACTTTGCAATTAGCCATAGAGGCAATCAAGGGGTACCCATAATGCATTGCAACAAATGTACTATTACCATACATGGGCATATCGAATAATAGAGCGTGTTTCTGCTGGGGCACTGCAAAAAGTAAACGCTAATAAACGCTTAGTTTCAATCGATCAGTTTTTAATCCCCCCTGTTTCTACTCGCGAAAAGTTACCGCTAAGTTTATCGATCCTAGTCGATGGGCCTCGACAATTGACCTTTTGTAATATCAAACAATGCCACCGCACCTGAAAAAGATTGCTTCACAATAATGTGTATAGCCCAGCGTGACACGGTTCATGGCGCAAACTGCTAAGAATCGCCTTTCTGTTTCTATTGGGTTTATTGCCGATTATTGCCGGTTCCAAACCTGGTTTGTGAAGGTTTTTGGGATTACCAAAAATACTGATTAAGAAACAGGTTCTGCCTGTTTCTACTTGGCAATCTTAGCGTTTATTAGCGGTTTCTTCCCCAGCAGAAACACGCTCATAGGTATAACTAGGCTAGATACACCTGACTATGTGCTTTTATGTTAGCTAACTTGAAATCAGAACCGGTATCAACAATCTAAGAAATACACTAAACAATCAAATTTCCTCTCCACAATTGGACACCTGGTTCATTAAAATTGAGTAGATACTTTTTAAGTTATGATGTTTTATGTAACCAGACCTAACAAAAAGAAAGTTGTAGCAAATCCTGTTTTCTATGGGATGCCATTGATTTGTATTGCACACTGTGTGCTATTGCATGCAGTCAGGCATGTGTGGATGAGTGGTGTGTGCAGTGATTATTTCATCCCAACACTTTGGGGTACAAGTAACTGCTATTACATAAAATCGCATCCTGGATCCCGAAACACTGAACAGCAAGAGGCTTGCTTGGATGTCAATCCGTCTTGTCAATACCAGTCTCCAATATCCCTGTACAGCGATCTACCAGCAACTAATTTTAGTTCTACTCATGCCTTAATTTTAAAGCGGTAATAACATGCAAACAGAAGATACAGGTTTCATCTCAACAAAATTTGCAAGTTTCACGAAGTCAGATCCATCAAGTGCTGAATTATGGGATTGCATCCGAGCCTGCGCTGGCAATTAGCTCAACCCCTATGCTACACTAACTCCAGCACCACAGACCAACGAGCAATTCCAAACAAGCGCATCAATCATATATGAATGGCGTAATAATCACACTCGGGCTGCGACTAATTGCCGGCTAATAAACTATTGTTTACACAGCGTCAACTGTATCAGTTTTTATTGTAATAAAATCTGGTGGAAATTGATTCTCAACGTTGACAATGGTTATTGAGCCTTTTTTTGAAAAGTCATCGTGCAGAAAGGCCTTATAGTCAGATAACTAGGCTGACATACATCTTAGGTTCGTAAAAAGATTTGATCTTATATATCCCACATGTAAAAAAAAATCAGATTTTTGAACTCTAAATTGTTGAAAATTACTTTAAGATGGTTAAAAACTTTTTTTTTTACCAATGTATATACCAGATAATACACCTAATGCAAATTAATTTAAATAATCAATGGCCAATTTTGCTACCCAAGCTTCCGTCACATCCCTGTATCCACTCGTGTATAGAGTAAGGTAATATTATTTGCCTTTGAAGTCCTGTAGACTCTTTTTCTTTTACCCAACCACAGATCTCTCCCAACTTTGACCCCCTAGAGGAGTAAATTAACAACAGGATTTTGAAACATTGAAAACCCCGCAACGTAGTACGCATTTAATGCATCCCACCTCATAAGACACCCCCTTATGAAGTGGTTTGTGGTCATGTACGCTTACAGCGTAATACTGAACTGCTACCCACCCCACCCACAGATCTCTCTCAACTTCAACTTTGACCCCCTAGAAGAGTAAATTAACAACAGGATTTTGAAACATTGAAAACCCCTTAACGTATTATGCACATATTGCATCCCACCTCATAAGACACCCCCTTATGAAGTGTTTTGTGGTCACGCACACTTACAGCATAATACTGAACTGCTACCCACCCCCACCCCCGGGTACCCAACCCCTGGCAGTGTGATCAATATCCGCCTGACAGACAGGTTATACAGTAAGGATCTAGCACGACATGATATTGGATAAATCCAACATATGTGAACAACATATACAATCCATCTAGTGCGTGGTACCTCACCCCTCTATGCTACCCACCCCCACCCCCGGGTTCCCAACCCCTGGCAGTGTGATCAATATCCGCCTGACAGACAGGTTATACAGTAAGGATCTAGCACGACATGATATTGGATAAATCCAACATATGTGAACAACATATACAATCCATCTAGTGCGTGGTACCTCACCCCTCTATGCTACCCACCCCCACCCCCGGGTTCCCAACCCCTGGCAGTGTGATCAATATCCGCCTGACAGACAGGTTATACAGTAAGGATCTAGCACGACATGATATTGGATAAATCCAACATATGTGAACAACATATACAATCCATCTAGTGCGTGGTACCTCACCCCTCTATGCTACCCACCCCCACCCCCGGGTTCCCAACCCCTGGCAGTGTGATCAATATCCGCCTGACAGACAGGTTATACAGTAAGGATCTAGCACGACATGATATTGGATAAATCCAACATATGTTAACAACATATCCAATCCATCTTGTACACGGCACCTCATCCATCTTCATACTAAAAACTAGAATCGCTACAAAAAGAGCGTTTTCACAATAAATCCATGGCTTTTCTGTTAATTTTCTATTGATACCTTTCAAAATTGCCCAAATTAGACGCACTGTATATCAAAATGGTAACTGCATTAAAAAATATTTTGCTAATTTTCCTCAACATTTTTATTACTATTCCTAACTATGCAGCCATTATAATTTACAATACCAGAATCATATTACATCTAGAAACACATTTCGGTCTACTCAATTTCTCAAATTCCGACTATCGTTAGATTTGTATTATTTTGTTTTCAATTGCCTCCTTGCTACTAAAGCAAACTGATCATGACAGTTAACAGGAGATCGCGGCCACGGGGATACAGGAAATCAAAATCCTCTCTGCTGCGGACCTCCGTCGTCGTCCGATATTAACACTCCCCGAAACGTGCGGCCTCGACACCGGTGGATGTTGACTTTCTTGTTCAAGCCCCATTCAAGTGTCACTCCATCGTGTGTTTGATTTGTAATGCGTAATCTTGGGCTGCCCAATCTGCCGTGATCAATCCATTTCCTCTCTCTCACCCTTCTTGATTAAAAAAACCCTCGTCGTGATGACACACACAGAGAGAGAGAGAATCAGAAGGAAAGAGCAACGATTAATCAAACTAAAGTCATAAGGTTCCATCCACTTCTAAGAGCCTGGTTAGGCTATTCCATTTGAAATTCATACACCCACTAGCCCCCCCCCCCCCCCCAAAAAAAAAAAGTTGACTTGCCCTTTCCGACCGACCCGAATTTTCGGAAATCTAGGGTCGCTATTTTTTTTCTCTTCTTTTTTCAAAGTCATATTTTGGTTAAGAAATAGCAAAACATGTTCTGTTTACGTTTAAATACGGTATTAACACATGAAATCGTCATTTACTCACATAGCTTTATATCAACTGTCGCATTGTATGTTTATTTCACTTGCGTAAAACGTTTTTAGACCGCGGTTGCTTTTCTGCTGAATTTATACGTGCTCGCCGAAAACCAGCGTCAGTTGGGCGACGATCTGTGTATAGGTATATATAATTTTATTCACAGCGCAGGTCTTTAAATCTTACTTAAATATGCATGTTTAGGGATTTTTTTAAATCGTGTTTTTGTGTAGTATCTGCTTGTTTAAAAAAAATTGAAAAAATTAAAAATAATCCGACTATCGGACCCACATTCTTGACCTGAAAGGGCAAGTCAACTTTTTTTTTTTGCCTTATGGTATACATTTAATCGTTTCGACAGGGATAATGAATTTCAAATGGGGTTACCTGCATGGGGTGACTCCATTTAAAATCTATACTCCCTGTGTGGAAAATTAAGGTCATGTCTTCCATAGGGGGGTGTATGGGTTTCAACTGGAATAGCCCATTTTTGGATGAGTTTTTTTTTCCCCCAACCTTGAACAATGTCATGTTCAAATATCGCGATCTGAAACTTGAAATTCAATTAAAGACTTGAGTGAGAATGAATTGCTTGGAAGCTTACGTTATACCATTGTATATTATGCTTGCTGATCTTTTATTTGTTATACATTTTGTAGCGATACTATTACTATCATCATTTCTGTTCATTTAAGATGAGACTGATCAAACCAATTCAAAAGTGGCTTATGTTCAGTGTAACCCGTATTGCGCTTCTAATTTCCAAAATTGAGGAACGCGATAGTTCAGTGGGTTCTAAATTGGCGAGCCTCCTTCCAGCAGCACGCAAAAGGCTCGCAATACGCAATAGGGCGCATTATGTAGCATATGCCTGACACGTGCCTATGCCGTAATCGCATGCATACGCTAGGATTACTTTTGCGTGCGGAGAGATGAAAAACTGCATATTTCTTGCTAATTTGGAATTTACTAATTGTTGGTGAAACAATATGGGCCAAAAGGGGGGGGGGGGGGGTGACACAATCCATACTACTATCCAATGTATGTATGCCCCCCCCCCCCCCCCCCCCGATGACACCTGCGCACTGACGACAGTGATTTAATGGATATAGGGACATCCTAGACCGTGTTTCTACTGAAGCACCGGAAAGTTAACACTCAGTACAGTAACAGTAATTATTAACTTTTTAATCCCCCCCCCCCCCCATTTCTACTCGCGAAAGGTTACCGCTAAGTTTATAAGCATCCTCATCGATGGGTCACAACATTTGACCTTTTATTATACCAACAATGCCGCCCCACCTGAAAAAGACTGCCTCACAATGCGTAGAATCAAGCGTGTATGTGTATACTTCTGAGAACTTAGCGTTAAGATTTAACGGGTGGCTGTTAGCGTTAATAACCATTAACAAACCTGGTTTGTGACGTTTTTTGCGGTTACAAAACTTAAATTAATTATCGTTATCTAGCTGTTTCTACTGGGCAACTTAGGGGTAATTACCATTAAGTTCCCCAGTAGAAACACACTCATAGTCAAATGCAACTTCCCAGGGATATTAAGGAAAGAAAGAAACAAAAGGAAGAGGATTATGCAGAAGATAATGGTCACTAATCACTAAAAAATAATGCTTCGTAAAGCTTTTCTCTATACTATTGTCTCGTTTGATTCTCTAATTTATCCACTTGAATACAAAACAATTCAATCAGATAAGAACGATGGTACTTCTACTTCGCAAATGTATGGCCATAAAATAATAAAGTAGTTTGTTCTCTTTAATATATTACCTATGTTGGGATACCTCTCATTCGGTCAAAATATATTTGATGCAGATTTATTCTCAAACCTTTCGTAACTTATAAAATATAAAAGTTCGCAATTGTTTTCAGTTGCCTACTTGTGCTTTGTGTGATACGTTCATATTGTGTTGCCATGTGTTCTTCTTTCCAATGACACCATGTGTGTAGCAATCACTTGTTTTGGTGTTCAACCACTTGCTTGAGAATATGAAGTAATACATGTACTGTGTGTGTTCCGTATTATTTGATTAAATACCTCAATGAAAACTCACCTTAAGATTCAATTTTGTCAAAATAATGGTATTGATAAACAAATAACTTAAAATCCTCTAGGCCACATGCATGCAGATCTAACTTTAATGAACTTGGAGGCTATGAACATGGGTATGTTTCGCTTGATGAAACGTCCTAATCATTAAGATCTAAACTCCTCGGGCAAAGAGAACCGTGGCACATTCATTCATACATCGCCGCAGGTCAGGGCAATAAAAATGATGATCTCAGACATTTGGTAAATACTCGGACGAAACATTAAAGTTGGCAGTTCATGCGATTGCCACAACGACGTCGTCGGCAAAGTTATTGCCTCTTTATTACCGCTCGCCAAACGACATTAACAAAGCTATTTCCATCGATTTTCCACTCTCGAACACTGTGATGCTTAAAGGTATATTATGTGATCTTTCCAGGGAACGCCCTCAACATCGAAAAAAGAATAGAAAGCAGATTTTCTTGCAGATTTACATTTCTGATCATAAATCATGCACACATTCCAAGTTACAGGGCGATGCGATTCTTAATTACTTCAAAATCATGGTTTTAGAGTAAAAATAAACTGTCGGGATTCCGACAGTTTATATTTTTCACTCTAAATTCACTCTAAAACCATGATTTTGAGGTAATTAGGAATCGTATCACTCTGTAATTTGGAATGTATGTATGATTTATGATCGGAAATGTAAATCTGCAAGAAAATCTACTTTCTAAAAAAAATAATGAATATAGGGCGCTCTCTGGAAAAGATCACATAATATGCCTTTAATAGCCTATAAATTTCAAATAGAATTTCAAGGGATGCAGGAGTGCCGATCCTTGTTGCTTTGATGTAGGCAAAAATGAAAAAAAATGGTTGTGTTGCCATCAGCGACTAACCCTAGAATCTCAAAAATCAAGGTTCCAATTTTTTTTTTCAGATTTAAATGTTACCCAATTTGTATTGCTATTGTTTTGCTTGAAATGAATAAGTTTGCTTGAATAGATTGCTTTTAAACTATTCTCATACTAGAAACATTAGTCAAATTTACATAAACCAATTTTTTCTTGTCATGATTTTTTTTCTTGTCCTTTTTTCTTGTCTGTCAGTAATATTTGTCAGCAAAAAGAGAAAAAAATGAGGATCAAGATTTTTGGCACTTGAGGGTAACACAACTAAATTTTCGTTTGGCCTGATGAGATAACTTGCAGCTTTAGAGGGAATTGATTCAATGATTAGTCATTTGTCACAAATTTTCCTAGATTTTCAACTTTCTCTCAAACCCTGGGTAGAGTCGGTATTCCACTCAACCCTTCTGAGGGTACAGTATAGGCAAAATTAGGGAGACTGAGGTTCTGAAACTCCAAACATTTTACACTTCGGTTCCCAAAATGTTATCAAGATGTGATTAATGGATCCATAAATGCATTGATTATATCATTCAAATGGGGCAATGCAATCTGGTTAAATTCATATTAAAATAGCAATTTTTTAGACACCTAAAATTCAGAAAAGAATGGCATTCATTTGTAGGGGGTTTCTTTGGAAAATGTACTTTCATCTAAATCTATAAATTATCAATGTCTGCACCAAACAGTACCGTATACAATTTTGTCAGGTAACTATCTCAACAAATAGCGAGTTGTACCAAATGGTCGATATGAATCAAAACTTTATTGAAGCACATCATAAATACTTTTAATTTTGCCTCTGAGCATTCTAGAGGCATAAATAAGTCAACAATTTATGAAGAAGAAATTATAGATAATATAAGGCCTGTTCAGACGGTCACTAGTCTCAAGACTAGTTAGTCTCGAGCTTTAAACAATTATACCGCTAATCCAGAGTGTCTGCCCAGGCGACAAACTTAGGCTTGAGTCTAGTGATACCACTGTGGTAGCTTCGAGACTGACGCAAGGTTGCGCGATTCTCCGATTGCCGGAAGTAATGCGTTGACCCTCTGATAATCTCACTCGTGGTTAACATAGTTGAACGATTCACACGGAGGACAAGCTCTCGGCTAACTCTCGGTTAGTGCTTCAGGACTAGTTAACCGCTAGATCTTTCAGGGTTAAAATTCCAGCTTTAGACACTAGGTTAGTTAACCATGACACGATTCACACGGCCGTTAACCGAGAGTTTAAAATCTTGAGATTAGCTGAGTTGACGCTAATCTCTAGCTTAGCATCCATCGTCTGAACACGCCTATATTCACAAACTGATTGTGGACATATATCAGGATACAATTTAAGAAAATGGCACATTCTATTATCATGCGGAACACATGAAAGGTTTCAAATAATTATTTACACTCAGTCTATCAAACTATACTACAAAGTGACAGGCAATTTAGAACGAAACTAATATTTTACACTATACTAAAACTCTAGCGGGCAAAAGATTTCAAAGACTGATTATCCATGAAGAAAGAAGGGGAGCCGGGGGGGGGGGGCACTGACATTGGAAAAGGGTATAGGTATGTGCCGCGCTGAAGACCCCCTTTTTCACCCTCTGCTGCTAGCTCTTATGACCCCCCCCCTTTTGAGCCTGCATCAATTCTTAAGACCCCAATTTTATTGGAAATTCAAAAATTGCGAAATTTTGCGTTCCAAAGCCCCAATTCTTTGAAAATTTCGCATTCTAAACCCAAAAAATCGAACATTTGCGTTCTTGCTAATCAAAATTGAACTATAGGCCAGTTCTCAAGACCTACTTTTTTGAAAAAAATCAGTTCCTAAGACCCTATTTTTCTTCATAAAATCCACTCAGTTCAGTTCTGTAGCCCCCTTTTTGAGACCCTGTGTGGCACACCCCTACCCACAAAAAAAAAGGTTGAGTTTTGATAATTTCGATGTCATTCACATTGAAATGATAAAATTTAAAATTGTGAAATTTTACATGATTGACTGCGAATTGAGGTAAATAGTTCCAGATGGTAGTTAGAATACATAAGTATTACTTTGGTGCAAAAAAACCCAAAATTTCCATGAAAATTGAAGGCGCACTCCCATATATACGTATCTCTCAATGCCCCTTTTTGAAGTACTACCAATTGATTCAATTCTAACTGAAATTTGACACACACACACCCCCACACAAACATTTTTAGATGAAATTTGATAAAATTCATTAGTTTCTTAATGGAATTCCTTCACTTTTAGAACATTTTTGAACAATAAGGGTCCAGAAGAATATTTTCACCTATACCAAGCTTAACATTGAAAATAGTGCAATTGAAATACCAAATTGCTGCATTGGTACCCATTTTCGCAATACATCCGTGTGCCCGGCACATCATCGTACCCACTTCTGTCCTGAGTATACCACCCCCTCCCCCCGGTCAAGAAAAGTGCTCTCTATGTTGATGCCAAATAGTACTGATGTAATAAGCACGGAAAACACAGCTTGGAGCAAAGAATTTAGTAACATCACTCGCAAAGGTACCGTGTACACAATAACTGTCGTGTCTGATTTAGCGTCAAGCAAGTCAGCAATAAAGGTTTTTAATAACGGCGCTCTTTGCTCGCGTCCTGACCGTGGCCTACGGGTGCAGATCACCTATTTTGTTCTTTCCCAGCTACACATGTTCTCGTCTCGCTACCATTTATTACCTGACAAATTCGCTTAAGACTGGAAACGCCGAAAATCGGTGTCGACATACCTAATTTGTTGGCGTTGTGTCAGAGCTTAACACCTTCGGAATCGGCGTTGAGCGATGCATAGACCTTATCCAGATTATATAGATTACTGCAAGGTTTATGAATTGACTTAAGGTACTAGCGATTTTGGTGTTGGCATTTACTCGTAAAGTTGTGTCACGTCTGTCATGTAAGACCAATAATGTCAGTGACTATGAACGCTGGGATCAGTTAGGCCCAAGTTGCACCTCTGGGTGTTGCTGTTGCTATGACAACAGTTAATACAGAGGATCATGGGTAAGGATGACTCAGGAAGAACTGACCTAATACTAGCACTATGCAGGCTCCATACAGGATTTGTAAGGATAATTTGAGCAAACAGGGTCATTTTCTGCTGGATTTTAGGGATAAACAACCAAACAGTTTCACTTTACTTTTTGCGTGCTCATTGATTTGTTTCTTGAGACGTTTCTTCGTTTTGTTTATAATAAAATCCATAGTTGTTGAGCAGTTGTCAGTATTGCTATAAACATCAACAAGTTACTTATTCACATAAAACTAACATTGACCTTATACTTGTTTCATCGATATCTCTATGGGGAAATGTGACCAAAAATTAACCCTAACAGCACTGAGTACTACACTGCTGGTAGGCACACGCTAAGCGTGCACATGCTACCTCACGGTGCTATCAGGCAGGTTATTTCTTTCAAAAGTGAGAAAGCAGTGCCATGCATAAGGTATAAAGTGATTCTTATGTTTTAATAACTCTAGACTTACCATGATTTGACAATTAAACTATCAGGGAGAAAAACAGGGCAACTATTTCAGAAAAGATAACTGTTCACCCGCGCTGTGGATGGAATCCGGGCCGCCGGTTTGGAAGGGGAGCTCAAAATAGTTAACTTTTTTCGAGACCGTTTGACAGTTCGCTAGGAGCGTGTTTCTGGCTGGGAAAGAAACCTCTAATAAACACTAAGTTTGCCCAGTAGAATCAGGCAGAACCCGGCAATAATCAGTATTTTTGGTAATCCCAAAAACCTTCACAAACCAGGTTTGGAACCGGCAATAATCGGCAATAAACCCAATAGAAACAGAAAGGCGATTCTTAGCGGTTTGCGCCGTGAACCGTGTCACTCTGGGTCATACACATTATTGTGAAGCAATCTTTTTCAGGTGCGGTGGCATTGTTTGGTATTACAAAAGGTCAAATGTCGTGGCCCATCGACTAGGATCGATAAACTTAGCGGTAACTTTTCGCGAGTAGAAACAGGGGGATTCAAAACTGACCGATTGAAACTTAGCGTTTATTAGCGTTTACTTTTTGCAATGCCCCAGCAGAAACACGCTCTAGATTGTGCCACAAGATAGAATATAGTGAAGCATGTACAGCAGCTATTTGCTGTAGCCTTTTGTGGCATCTGGTAAGGTTAGGATAGAAAAATAATTATAAATTCATTCAAAATGAGTAACAATACTTAAAATGTTTTTTGTTCTACTTTTTTTTTAAATCAAAGTGGTTTGAACCAGTAATCCATTTAAGTAAAAATAGTACATAGGGCACCTGTTATACCCAAAATGTAATATTAAAAATTAATTTTGATCAAAATCTTTTCTTTTTCTTTATTTTTGGTTAAACCCTTGTGTAATTTTGTCATGTACGATAAGCCCATGTGGGTCACATTTCTCTGTTTACCCGACTTGTGCGACGCGAAACACATGAATAAAAAGCCGAGCAAGTCATATCCGATCATTTAGTGGTGATCGCGGTAACAAATGACTGGGCACGTAATAATGCGCTTTTCTTTGCCAATAAAACAGAACATTACATAAAGGGCAAATTTTGACAAACAAAAATTATATCTGATTAAATACTTATCTAAATAAAAAAGTACATTATGACAACAATACAGCCCAACACCGCTAACAATAGCAAGAATATGAGCAAAGCATTGAACTATGTTGATTCTTAAGCCAAAAAAATAAAGAAATATGTTAGTGTGTTTTAAATCGAATTTACACATAACTAGGATATATTTCTTCTTTTTTTACTATATTCATAAAATGTATGAAATGACCCTTAACTGAATTTCAATTCTGGAGTTTCTTTCAAAAACGTTGTCTGATGAAGAAAAATAGTTCAAACCACTTTACATACGTCTCTTAAAATTTCACTACAAATAAAGTAATATGGGCTCTTATGTGTTATTGAAAAGTTTCTTTCACTGGTATCTTACCAATGCAGGTTTCAGTGGGGCGTTATAGACCCGGGGTGGGTGGGGGGTGGGGGGTACTCGCCTAATACAGTATACAGGGATGTGCCGCTCTAATGGGTTGCTTTTTTTCAAAAAATCCCTTAACATGGGGTATGATTTTGTGCTGGAAAATCCCTTAAATAATGGGGTCACTTTTTACAAATGGGTCTATTTTCGCGAAAATTGTGTCTATTTTCCCGATCATTTGCGAAAATTGGGTCTATAATGAAGCAAAATCCTTAGAAATGGGTGCCGTTTTTTTTCTCCAAAATCACCCTTAGAAATGGGTAGGGGTTTTGAATCTCCAGCGGCACCCCCCCCCCCCACGACCAAACAAAAGTACCCCCCCCCCGGGTATTCTACCATGCAATTGATGCATGCTTTGGACTCATCTTCTTGTACTAAACAAGCTAAAACCGTGTCTAATTAAACTTGTGCCTAAATTAAATGTGAATTCATCTTTAAAACGATGTGTTTAACAAAACTCGATTTTTAGCTCCGCAAATCTCGTCCCCAAAGTGGTCGTGCGTTCACTGTATATACAGGTATTCAATTTATTGTGGCCTCAATGGGTTACAATAGATATCGACCGAATTCCTCAAATGCACGTGTATTTTTAAGACTACACGATCTGCGCGTCAGCTTGCACCGGGCATGGTTGAGGAATTATTCAAGGCATACAATTGGTGCACAAGTTTAGTTAAGCGCGCTTTGAACTACCGCCATACCCATGTTTAAAGTTGGACACTTTTCAGTGAGTTTGACGTGCCTGTTTAAGTTAAACACATTTTCGAGAATTGGGTCTAGTTAAACGATGTGTTTAAAGTCAAAGTTAAACATGTGTGATTATCTTATAACTATGTTTAGAATAGAATACGGCTCAAAGTGTTTATCTCCTCACACAGTGAACGACTTATAATGGTAGGCAACTCGATTTATATTACCAATCACTAATATACCGGTTTAAAAATAAAATAAAAATGTGATTGAATATTCCAACTTTTACTCCATGGACAAACAAATCCTTTTTATTGCAAATAAACTCACGGTCAGACCTTTGTGCAATGTACATAATTACGGTCATTACGTATTTGATCATGGATGGATTACCAGTTTGATCTCGGGTATTAATGAAGTCAAGAACTCTCTCGTGCCGAAAATAAAAGGAATGGTGCCGGCAAACAACACAATGCACGCTGTTGCATGCATGCACATTATCGCCAAATCAAACCTACAAATTGTACTTCTTTACAAAATCGCTCACCAAAAACACACACATGGGATATGACAATAAATACAAGTGAAGTTTCTGGAACGCGATCCAGGTTTATGCCAGCCTTTTTTAAGGTTCGCTGACACCCCCCTCCGATTGGTCAAAAGAACCCACCAGGGGGTGCTCTATCTTTGTGGGATCACTTGACTATTACCCAAGCCCCTTTGTACGCATCAAACGAGCCTGAAACTTTGTAGCATAAATACCGAAAAATTAGGCAAATAAGTCAACTGTACTTTCGAGCAGATGCAAGTAGTTTGTCACGTCATAAAAGTACTTTTATCCTTTTTTAAGTTATCACTTTAAAATAATTTTGATTCAATCACTTTCAATAATTTTGACCGAGGCAACTGTAAATTAACATGTGTTTCAAATACCAATCACATTTGAAGTTGATTTTGAAAGGTTTGATTTCAATATCATAACAAATATACCATCTAAATGATGATTTCTTCAGTCAAACACAAGGCAGAATAATTGAAAATAATAATGTAAATGTAACTGATCCGGGAAACAGGTTTCCAATCAGCATACCCAAGATAATTTACTTCATTCCAGAAAAAATATATATATTTTTCCACGCTGCAGGCGTCTGCAGACGACATTCCAAAACTTCACAAAATGTTTTCAAAAATGTCAAAATTATTGAATTGCATTACAATATTTGGAATCAACATGAGAAATGCATTGAAATAAGTACAAACATGTCTAGTAGTTGTTCTGTAATGCGTGAGATAGACCTTGAAAGTTGGGGAAGATTTCTGAAAAATCTGTTTTGTATATATGGTAAAACTAGAGTAATAGCCGCATGGAAAGTGTTAACCCTGGCTGTGTGGTTTTGAAAATAAAACTATCAGCGGAGAAAAATGGGTCAAATTTGGGCTTACAAAATGGCTCTGCTGGTGTGCCAGGATTTGAACCTGGGTCAACAGCATGACAGTTCTGCCCGATCTAATTGAGCCAAAGAGCCAGCTTATGGTCAGTTTGACGATTTGGAAGTACCCAATTTTCGAAATAACCAACATACTTTTAAACAAAACAGCTATTGAAAATTGAAAATTGAAACAAGGAACTATTTTAGAGGGCAACATTATTATGCTCAGCCATAACAAAAAGAAGTCTTTTTCTGTTTCCTCATTCTTTAAAACCTCAATGAATGGAAGTATATAATTTGGAAATATGCAATATTTTAGGACATTTTCTGAAGGAATCAAAAAGTTTACCCCCTCCATTGACCCCTCTGCGCAGATCTGTGGGGTACAACAATTCATTTGCATATCATGGAGAGGGCCCATTTCTGACCTCCTCCATTACTTGCGTGCCAATCTGTAGCCGGGGGGGGGGGGGGGGTACTCACCTAATACGGTATACGGGGATGTGCAGCTCTAATAGGTCGCTTTTTTAATTTGCGAAAATTGGGTCTATAATGAAGCCAAATCCAAAATCACTCTTAGAAATGGGTAGGGGTTTTGAATCTCCAGCGGCATCCCCCGGACCAAACCAAATCAGAGTACCCCCGGGCCCTTTCTCATAGTGCTGCTATTTTAAAATTCAGCCTATCTAGGGAAATACTAAGATTGAATATTGAATATAGAAACACTGAGTCATGCCATCCTAGTTGTGAAAATAGCATGGGTAGTTCTCGTGTTGATAGCGGTTCTCTGATTGGGAGCACTTATATATAGGGTAGTCATAAGGTTGGAATAACCAATCTGTAACTCTCAGAGTCGGACTGTTCCAAGCTAATTTGCACTTGTGTAGATAGATCCGAGATAAAGCACACACAAGGCTCCCAGGCAATTAATCTAAGAATGTTATCTAGATGGCGAGGTATAGAATGAATATTAATGTTCCCTTTCATCTGACATGCTTTAATGCAGTAATCAAATAGTACATGAAACTACAAGTCCAATGTTAAGGGTTCCACAATCCATCTGTGGCAGTTAAGGGTTCCACAATCCATCTGTGGCAGTTTAGGGTTCCACAATCCATCTGTGGCAGTTAAGGGCTCCACAATCTAATAATAGTAATGTTCACTTTAATCACATCTAATGCAGCAATCAAATATTATGTACTAATCTAGGGAGGGTGGAGTTTAGGGGAGCAGTTGGTGGAGGTAGTGGTAGTGATATCAATATGGAGGGGGGGGGCTTAATAGAGGCACGGACAGGTTCTTAATTTGAAACTACTACATTGTAAAATAGCTTCGTTAGTGTTAAATACTGTAACATTGAAACATTGAAATCCTACCCAGTATAAAAAAAAACGATACTGTGCTCAGCTGTATTTTCCTACCCTAAAGATAACATGGCTTATACATCGCTACATAAAAACATACAGATATCACCGATGTCAACCCCATGCCCTCTCTCCCTAGGAATAGTGAATACAAATACAAAAGTTATATTATGTCATGACATGCCTTCCAACAAAACGCTACATACTTATAGTTCTGTTAAACTCGTAATTTTCGCGCTACATATATTTTCACGCTCCAATGAGCTACCACAAAATAATTAAAAATAATAACACACGAATGTATTTCTTTTGTGTACAGGTCATGTGATGAAACTACACATCGTGAATTTAAAAACACGCAAAACCGTTCAAAATCGACAAAGCGCGAACAACTAATCGCGCGAAAATCACAACTTCTCCACTACACAGTCGATCTATAAGGAAAACATTGTTAATACAGCTCGTAGCTCCCGGACAAAAAATTTGCCACTTGTTTTAATATCTCTCTCTCATTTTTCCCCGATATTTTGTCTTGTTTTTTCCCCGTGGCCGTCGCTGAGAACACAATTTGATCAGGTGTGTGGGGAAGCTGCCGTTCTGATATTGCATTGTTCGGGCCAAAGGTGATCGGGGGAATCGAAGCTGCAAAAACAATCGGTGCAAATGTTTGGCGAGTAATTTCAATGTTTTATGAGTTGTGTTTTCATTTCGAGAAGAAGACAAAAAATTGGATGCAGATGGGGAGGTGTTGGCAAAGATGGGAATTGGGGAATATCATTGCTTCTCGTTATGAAAGCTTTAGCAAGAGGTGTTTAGGAAATAATGCACTCTCAAAACAATGGGGTTAAATCGTGCACATACTAAAAAAAGCAGGGTCAAATTTTGACCATTAAGTGTTAATTTTGATCACTAAATTCGACCCTGTTTTAATGTTGTGTGCATATTTCTGATGTCTTCCTTAGTCAATTTGAGTTTTGACTCTGTTTTTTAAGAGTGTTGAGTTAAGAGACATCATGTTTTACATTAATAATAAAAATGTCTCTCCGGTTTCCCTTTACTGTCTGGATGATTTGGGAAACTGTTCAAAGTTTTTAAGATATGTTTGCTGTCCTTTGGAAAATGTAGCCTTTTATAAGAAATTCTCTGTGAAATAATGTTTTGCATACAATATTATTGACGGAATTTTTCATAAGGGACACATTAAAGCAAAACATACATTCATATTTCGCCAATTCGTCCACATATTGTGTAGCATTAAGCTGTTTAATGCGACAGTAAACATCCTTTTCTATGCACCTTTCCCCTACAATATTCCTTTACTTCTGTATCTTTTCATTATGACTCCCCCCCCCCCCCCCCCCCCCCATGCTTCCTTCCTCTATTTGGAATCTGTGCCTATGATTCCCATAAGGCCCTGTTTCATTTGATAGACTATAGAAGTGCGTATCCCTGACAACTATACTCCAGGATTCTAATATGCTGCACACTCCCAGGCAATAGAAATCTTACAACTGCCCACTTGGTAATTACAACCAATACATTTCAAATGTTTGATTTCTTTTCAATTTGGTTACATTCTCATTTGCTTTGTCTGAACACGGAGTGAAAGAGTATTGTACACCCTGAGGTCATGTCATATCTTCACAAAATCAAATGTTGATATTCTTTTATGCATCTCTCCCTGTACTTTTCTCTCATTAGCAACATGATTAAGACACCCTTTTCTATCATCGTCTCTTTCTCTGATACACATTTTCCTATTGTTTTATCTGTTTGATGCAATGTATCACTATTAATTCCCCCTATCACATGCCTCCTTCTGCCATTTGGTATATGTGTCTACATGCATGGTTCCATAAGGCCCTGCTTCATTTAATAGACTATAGGAGTGCTTATCCCTGACAACTATACTCCAGGATTCTAATTTGCTGCACACTCCCAGTCAATAGAAATCTTACAACTGCCCACTTAGTAATTACAACCCATATATTTCAAATGTTTTAATTCTCTTCAATTTGGTTACATTCTCATTTGCTTTGTCTGAACATAGAGTGAAACAGTATTGTTCACCTTAGGGTCTTGTCATATATTCACAAAATCAAATGTTCATAGTCTTTTTATGCATCTATCCCTGTACTTTTCTCTCATTAGCAACATTAAGGCACCTTTTTCTATCAATGTCTCTCTCTCTTTGATACACATTTTCCTATTGTTTTATATGTTTGATGCAATTTATCACTATTAATTCCCCCTATCCCATGTTTCCATCTGCCATTTGGTATATGTGTCTACATGCATGGTTCCATAAGGCCCTGCTTCATTTAATAGACTATAGGAGTGCTTATCCCTGACAACTATACTCCAGGATTCTAATTTGCTGCACACTCCCAGGCAATAGAAATCTTACAACTGCCCACTTAGTAATTACAACCCATACATTTCAAATGTTTTATTTCTCTTCAATTTGGTTACATTCTCATTTGCTTTGTCTGAAGACAGAGTGAAACAGTATTGTTCACCCTGGGGTCTTGTCATATATTCACAAAATCAAATGTTGATAGTCTTTTTATGCATCTATCCCTGTACTTTTCTCTCATTAGCAACATGATTAAGGCACCTATATATTTCTATCATAGTCTCTGTTTGATACACATTTTCCTATTGTTTTATTTGTTTGATGCAATGTATCACTATTAATTCCCCCTATCCCATGCATCCTTCCGCCCTTTGAATATGTGTGTATGCGTGGTTCCATAATGTAAGGCCGTGCTTTGCTTCATTTGATAGACTATAGGAGTGCTTATCCCTGACAACTATACTCCAGGATTCTAATTTGCTGCACACTCCCAGGCAATAGAAATCTTACAACTGCCCACTTAGTAATTACAACCAATACATTTCAAATGTCTGCATTCCCCTTCTATATGGTTAATGTTCTTGTGCTTTGTCTTGGAAGGGCAAAAAAAGTACTGTTCATGAACACTGATTCTTAAACAGCTAAGAATATTTAAGCAATTCTTATTGGTTCTCACAGAAATTGGCAACATTTATATGAGATAAATTGACATGGCGCACATTAACTAGCGTGCCCACCATTGGGTAGTGCGTGGTAATTATAGTTTTGTTCCATAACGTGCATTTCTGCAGTGCGTTTATACTGCACTTTTCCTACGTGCTTATCCGGCGCATTACGCCGACGCATGGCATACTCACTGCACAGGATAGGATGGAATGTTTGTGAGCTATTCCATACTAACAGGGGTAAAACCACATATTTGACTAAATAAATGTCTAAAGTATGACTGTTTAAGAATGAGAATAAAGCGGCATCGTTGTTTCACTTGAGATAATACTAACGCCCGCATTTATGTCAGACAATATATAACACAGGTATGGTCTAAAAACAATACCTTTATTCTCTAAACCTCGTCCTATATTTACAAAATAAAATATTTGTATAGCATAATTTCTAACAATGTGATCTCTTAATGTATTATTTTCTGTTGTTCTTTCTTTCATGTATACATGTTTCCTTCTGTCTCTCTATTATAACACTTTCACCATGGCAGGCGTCTGCAGACGACATTCCAAAATGGCATAAAATGTTTCAAAAATGTCACCATTATTGAACTTCATTACCATATTTAGATTCAACATGAGAAATGCATTGAAATAAGTACAAACATGCCTAGTATTGGTTCAGTAATCCTTGAGATAGACTTTGAAAATTGGGAAAGGTTTCTGACAAATCTGTTTTGCATATGGTAAAACTAATAACTGCGAGCGTGAAAAGTGTTAAAAGTCACATTGAACAAGTGTGTAGTGCACCCCATATTAGAGTGCTTATCCTTAGTGACAACTATTGTCTAGGATTCTAATTCACTACACACTCCCGTGTGATAAAAACCTTACCACTGCCTATTTAGTACTTATAACCAATGAATTTTAAATGTCTACATTTCCTATATGTTTCATTCCGCTTTGTCTGATCAGAAAAAAGGAAAAGTACTGTTCACCCTTTTATGCAGCAAACTGTGTTGTACAACATTAATTTACTGTTTGACTTTGATTGTGCATCATCTTAGTATGTTACACTTCATCCTTTTCTTGCTATTCCTAATAGAGATTTTGCTTTGATTACGAAATGCAACCTTAATTTTGAAATACGAAATTGAATATAAAACGGACAAATGAATGATATTTGTTCACAGGTACACTGCAAAAACTCTGGTCTGGTGTGTTAATCAACCCTGGGTGTGGTCCTCTCAGAACACCAAGACGGTGTTAAATTAACACCCATCAGGGTGTTATATATAACTAACACCCTGATGGGTTTATTAAAAGACTGCTGTTAATCAACATCCATGTGTGTTGTCCATTTAGAACATTTTCTCGGTGTTAAAATTAACACCTTTGGTGTTACTTTTAACACCAAAGTTTTTGCAGTGTAGGCCTACTTGAAAACCATTTACCAAGCACAAATCGATCAAGACGGTGTTAAATTAACACCCATCAGGGTGTTAATTGATTAACACCAAAGACTGCGTTTAATTAACACCCACGGGTGCCGTCCTCTCAGAACACTTTCTCGGTGTTAAAATTAACACCCTTGGTGTTACTTTTAACACCGGAGTTTTTGCAGTGTAGGCCTACTTCAAAACCCTTTACTAAGCACAAATCGATCAAGACATTGTCTCAATCACAAAGAAGCAGAAGGCATTCAAATGGAGCAGGTTGCTGAATCCAATGTCACACATCCGTCCAAAATGGCATCGTAATTTTTCCTATCTAAATCTTCCAGAGAGGCTTTCCACAACACTAGCAAAAAGGAATATCTTCTTTTTGATGATCTTGTCTCTCGCTACATTCATAAATCTTTCAGGTGTTTCAGTTCTGGCTATTATAGCTTTATATTTTATGAGAATTATGTGCCGACATAAATTGTAACCCCGTCCCCCAAATGCCCCCCCCCCCCAAAAAAAGAAAACACCATCTGACCAGCAACAACCACATTTTCCAAAAGATAAAGCTAGTAAAGGTGCGTTCATACTCGCGCCGTTGAGTATCGGTCGACGTTGACGAACAAAAGTTGACATTGCTTCAACTCGCGCACCGATATCCGTCGACGTCGGCCGATGCGCAACGACGTGAGTATGAACACACCTAAACAGTAGTGACAATTTCTAGTGGTTTAACCAGAATGACCACTAGAGGGCATGCTTTACCTGGCAACGCTGCAAGACATCTTGAATTAGATTTATCACAACTCAAAAACATATTCTGGCTCATTGGATGAATATTTGACACATATCTAATATAAGAACCAATTTGAATTATTCATATTATTCGTGAAGAAAAGAACAGATTCCTTGGTGAATTCTTGAATTCATCATATTACATTTCATGGGTATTTCCACTAACTCAGCAAGAATGTCTCCATATCTTCCAATGAAATATCATTACGGTGCTTATACTATATTGCCCCAGTGGGTTGGGGTGGGGGGGGGAGAGGTGCTCCCACCCTGGGCTTGCACACACAGTCCAATCAGTAATAAAGGTGCCATGTGTCTCGAGAAAAAGAAGACAAAATCAATCTATTTTACATCATCACAATTGGCACAAATGATGTTCCTCAACGTGTGTAGGTCTATTTCCCTCATTATTTGTCATCTGAAAAGAAAAGCGGACAGATCGAGATCGGGCGATCGAAAACGCGGGAAAAAACCGGAAATAGAAAGCAACAACCCGCGAAAAAGTTTAAAGGCCCAATCCAGCAAGGATGAAACTTTCAGCTGGCAACACTGTTCTCCTTCGCATGCACTTCGGAAAACTTAATTATTTGTCATCTGTACTGTACTGTATACGTTTTTGTGAAGATAGATTATTAAGCATGCTTGAAAGTCTTTGGAATCAAAGGTTTGAAATCAACAGCAGGCTAGACAATTTGGTTAGGAGCGGCCCAGTCAATTTTTCACTCCTTATATCTGGCCATTTCATTCAAAAAGGTTGCCCACCCCTGACCTAGACAGAAACCTTCTGGTCGTCACAATTTACACACAGCCCGAAGACTAAAAAAAATACAGGTCCAAAAGTGTGCGCTGATAAACTCGTGAATCACTATCACGTTACACTGCGTCGGTGGTTTCACGCAGGTTTGTGCATCGCATGACCCGGTTGGGCAAGCTGATTTACCTCCCACGGCGCAGTGTGAAAATCGCTACAGTTTTAATTTGATCAATCAAGAGCTTTGGCGTTGTTGGCGGGCAGACTTGCGCATGGGCAGTTGAGTTAGAAGTGACCGGAAGTGTTGTGATTTCCCACGACACTTCTGTTCACTTTTTTGCTGTGTTCTTTTCCCAGTCCCTCGATTTGGTCCGCCACTTGTAAAGTCTACCCAGTCTACCTTCAACCTTCTAATACATCCTTCTAGAATACCTCGATAAAGCAAATGAATCAAATACTTACCCCCTGAGTTGGCAGAAATTGGTATCAGATGAGGTCGATGAGAAAACAATAGTGCAACAATCGTCAGAGAAGATGGCATGAAAGAAAACACAAAGAAGAGACGAAAAATGGTTTAATAATGATGCTGCCATAAATACATGTAACATGAATACAGTTTCAATCGCTATAGTTCAATCAGTTCCAAATTGGCGAGAAGTATGCGGTTTTAATCTCTCCGCACGCATAAGTAATCCAAGCGGACGCACAAAATTTAGTCAATACGCGCCCGATTTTGGGCCCAATGCATGCGTCACGCATTAAATGCACAATGGGTTTGTTGCGGGCATGTGCGCCTACACCCTTCTGTATTGATTCGCTGCTGTAAGGAAGCTCGCCAATTTTGAGCTGATCAAACTATAGTAGTATTGCATTGACAACAACCCTGACCCCTCCTATAGTAGTAGTGTAACTAGCTTTTCCTGAGCAGTGGGTTAAAGGGAGTGGCATGGATAGGTTCGGGGGGGGGGGGGGGGGGGGGGTAAGGTGGGCGAGGTTTCCAGGTATACCATAATGTGTTGCTTTAACTGAGTTTGCAGAAATCACAAGTTCCACAGGGGGGGAGGGGGGAAGATTTCCCACAAGGGAGGTAATTTCCCCTGCCCCCACCTCCTCTGTTTACGTCTCTACCTCCCATCGGACCCCTTCCTCCCACCCCACACTGAAAAATAAATTGGTGTCACAGCGACGCCTTCTTGGAGTCAACTGTAAATGACACTTACAAAGGCGTTATTTTGACTCCAAAATTGGTGTAATCGTCAATGATATGGGTTTGCACATAATTTACGGTGACACCGTTAAGTGTCCGACGGACACCTTTCAGTGATCATTTAGTGATTTACACCAAAACTGGTGTCAGATTAATTGAAATAACTCCAAGGGCGTCAATAGTTGGCGGGAAAGCTCACGGTTTTTAGAGGCGTCGAAGCAGCATGACACCAATTGGTGTAATTCTGACACCAATTGGTGTAATTCTGACACCAACTGGTGTAATTCTGACACCAATTGGTGTAATTCTGACACCAAATTGGTGTAATTCTGACACCAATTGGTGTAATTCTGACACCAAATTGGGCGTCTATCAACATATCAACGCATGCGTTTTCTCGTCGCCATTTTGTTTGCATGTTACGAGCCGGTAACACTGGTAAGTACCGATCTGCTCCATTTCCAGACATTTTTGATAATAATTATGATACAATTAGCGTAATGTAAGCCTTGTTCATGTTGTTTAATATTGCGCCAACTAACTGATGAAATAAATTACAATTTCATAGTCAGAGACTAGCATTTTGTTGGACTGTGTGTCAGTGCATCATGGACCTACTAGTACTATGTGTGTGTTCGTCATGCATGCATACGATGATATGTGCAACATTACATACATGTAGCCCGATTTATCTGGCTCAGTGGTCATCTTTTTCATACGGACGTCTTACATTACGCTAATTGTATCATAATTATTATCAAAAATGTCTGGAAATGGAGCAGATCGGTACTTACCAGTCTTACCGGCTCGTAACATGCAAACAAAATGGCGACGAGAAAACGGCTCCTAAACATGTGCTATCTCAATATGACTCTTAAGAGAGTCAATATTACACCCCATTTGGGGTGTAATGACATTTTTCGAAAATGGGTCCTCAGGTAACCACCCAAAGGTGTCAAAATGAATATGACACCCAAAGGTGTCAATTTGACACCCATAATGGTGTCAATTTGACACCTTTAGGTGGCCAACTGAGGACCCATTTTTTGACGCTTGTTTTAGTGTCAAAATGACACCAAATTATTTTTCAGTGCACTTACTTCCTCGCATCACACACACAAGAAGGTTAAAAGAATGATGTATTGTATTCATTTATACTGCAGCAGTGTGATTTGAATTCTTATAAAAGTAAATTTTGAATTACAAAAATGATTTCCCTGAAGTTCAAAATCATTAAAATTTGACATTTAAAAGTCAACTTCAAAACACAATGAATGAATGAATTTCAGTTCACTTTAATAGTGTTCAGGAGCCATGTAAACAAGGCAATTTACAAATATCTATAATAATAACATGACAACGCAAATTCCCACGTTACATGACTTTCCCTTGCAGATTCAACAATGCTTGTTCCCATTGAATACCCTCAAAAACATGTATTTTGACAATCGCAAACAAAGGCGGTACACCAACCATAGACAAGTTACCGGGAAATCACAACGCAAAACCAACGGGATCACACATTAACACTCCTATGTGTTATTCTCTCAACATGCGGTTCCCCATACACCTTTACGCATTGTACTAACACTTTCCATGCGGCAGTCCTCTGCAGACGACAGTTCAAAAATTTCACAAAATGTTCAAACATTTCCCAATTATTAAATTTCATCCCCATATTTGGAATCACCATGAGAAATGCATTCAAATAAGTACAAACATGCCTAGTATTGGTTCAGTAATTCTTGAAATAAGTTGGTGAAAGTTGGGAAAGGTTTCAGAAAAATCAGTTTTGTATGTGGTAAAACTAATAGCCGCATGGAAAGTGTTACGGGTATTATAGGTCTGCCATCTTTTTAGTATACCGCCTTTGCTTTATTATGGTTAGTTAGGCACACAGATATATTTGTCTGATAAAATGGGCTCAAAAACAGCATCTGCTGAATAGTATTGGTTTTGTGTTTTTTACTTTTGACATGTTCTATTGTTTCACAAAGTGCAAGGCATACTAAATAAATAGAACAAAAACACAATAGTCTAGAAAAATCTCTGTCATTGAGGCCAAAAGGGAAAAAAAATAGTGCTTTATGGGCCTGGCCATCCAATGATTGTTTCTATCATTTTTAGATTTTCAGAATTTTTTTGAAAAGAAGACATTTTGAAAAACATTTTGAAAATATTTTAAAATGGGTTTTTTTCCGTTTCCCTGCCCCCTTTTTTATTGGTTTTTTTATTTGTTATTATTAAATATTCCTTTATCATTATATTTCATTATCAAAATAAGTAAATCACATTACACAGAACAACACATATTTTATTTAGGCCATACTAGAGGACCCACTCGCACCCAGATGCCGCAACCACACAGGTAATTCGTTGTTTGTCTAACTCATCGGAGCATGGGGGTCTTTTGTAACATGGTGTTCATGCAGTACTAAATAACCATGGCGAGATACAATATCCCAAAAATGAGACACTATACCAATTTTTGCGGGCAAAGAATACCTTTTTATGGTCTATTTATCCCTGACCCTGTTAGCTACCAGGTAGGTGTTCGAGCGATACATGCGCGGCAAGACACCTTGTTTCCATACACTTCATTCTTGTTTACTTTTTTTGTTTTTCATGCTGTGACGATACTTTTTGAATTTGATAGCTATAAATAAGCTCACTAATTTTCTGCTTCGTAACTGTCGAATTCCGTGTTTCTCCGCTTTGTAAATTTTGCATTTTTCTGTGATGTAATTTTCCCCAAGAAAGCTTAACATTTTCGATCTATAAAACCAAAATAAACACACTTTACAGAAAAACACATAATTTTAGAATTTTAGGCTTACCTTATTACTGCACTTGTTTTGTTTTATTACGTATCGTTTTTTACTTTTTATATTGACTTATTCAAGACTATTTATACATTTTCTGTTTTGGACGTTTTTTGTGCATTTTTTCCCCTTCTTTACATCAAAATGTCGTTTTCCGCGTTTAACCTCAATTCCGCGATCGGGACCTTAGCTATAAACGACCAGTGAAGAATGCTGGTGTAAAATTATTGATGTTATGTGTTTCGAAGTAATCGGACATATAGAGACACTTACATTAAGATGATAAAAAAAGGATATCCATTTTTTCTGGTGGAAGTGGAGTAAAAAGATTTTGTTTAAACTGTCTAAAAAAATTCAAAACTAATAATAAACTCTTTATGATATAATGAATGCACTTCCCGTAAAAACCTATTTCACAAATCAAAACTTTTTTTTGTTTTCAATTTAAAAAAACAAACTGTCTACTATGTCTATTTTATACTGAAGTATCTATCTAGGTTAAGGTCCGAAGTTTACCGCGTTGCGGAAGAAATTGAGGTTAAACGCGGAAAACAACATTTTGATGAAAAGAAGAGGAGAAGAAAAAAAATGCACAAAAAACGTCCAAAACACACAATTTATAAATAGTCTTGAATAAAACAATATAAATATTAAAAAACGATACGTAATAAAACAAAACAAACAATAAAAATGATGTGTTTTTCTGTAAAGTGTGTTTATTTTGGTTTTATAGATCGTAAATGTTAAGCTTTCTTGGGGGAAATTACATCACAGAAAAATACAAAATTTACAAAGTGGAAAAATGTGGAATTCGACAGTTACAAAGCAGTAAACTTCGGACCTTAATCTAGGTTTTCAAAGTGCAGATTTGTACGCAAATGTTGTCATGAACAAATTGCGTACATTGGCACAAAATGACATCTCTTTTTTAACTCTACCCCCCCCCCCCCCACTTTTTTCAGACAATTTTCCTGCACGCAAAGCGAAAAGTGACCCAAAATATAGGCTGGGTCCATTTTTCAGCGAAAAACGTCAACACCGGGTGATACCAACAAACTCTGTCGTGGTATATTGTGGTATATGGTAGGTTAACTCTAAAATTAGGAATGCAAATTTGTTGACGGTTCTGTGTGGCACCGATTTCTCATGATATAATGTGGTGGCGAATTGATAATCGCTGAGGTGAGTGGCCAGAAACCCATAATGGTACCCTTTGTTTGACATCCTTGTATATAATCAAGTATGACCGCCCCCCCCCCCCCCCCCCTCCCCCATCCCGGATATACCCAACATATGTGATGCGATCTGTGAAAACCCGCCACATGGTGGCATTTTTCATATTGGAGATATTTATATCATAAGAAAGCTAAAACTGTGCTGATTACAGAACTGTTTCGATCATTTTTCTACGATCACTACAACAAAAGTTATGCGTGAATGATGATTGTGATGTCACCAAAAGCTACAAAACAAGAAATCATGAAAACAGGCCAAAAAAGATACATAATTTAATATAATAACATTATAAGGTTAATAATAAAAGTGACTTAAGGGGGCTGTGCACCTTCAGGTACAGCCTCCGTAAAACTGCCGTAACTTCTTTATTATTCATTAAATCTATATAAAAGTATACATTTTCTTGCAGAAAAGGGTTCAATGAATCCAACCATGATCATGAAATTGACCATTTTGGGAGAAAATTATAAAAAACACGTTTTTTGACCCATTTTAGGTTTGGAAAAGATAACTCAAAATATATTTTGTTAAATTTTATCATACTAGTTTAATTATATTCCTCATGCAATTCCCTAGGAATCGTTTGTTTTTTTAAATTTTTACTTTATTATTTTTTGAATTATCGAACAAAAAGTGCCAAAAAATATGATTTTTTACCAAAATACGTGATTTTCACGATTTTGGAGGTTAAAAAACAGGGTTTTTTGGCACTTTTTGGTCTGTATTTCAAAAAATAATAAAGTAAAAATTAAAATAAAAAAAAGATTCCTAGGGAATTGCATGAGGAATATAATAAAACTAGTATGACAACATTTAACAAAATATATTTTGAGTTATCTTTTCCAAACCTAAAATGGGTCAAAAAACATGTTTTTTATAATTTTCTCCAAAATGGTCAATTTCATGATCATAGTTGGATTCATTGAACCCTTTCCTGCAAAAAAATGTATACTTTTATTAAGATTAAATGAATAATGAAGAAGTTACGGCAGTTTTACGGAGGCTATGCGAAGGTGCACATCCCCCTTAAGTAAGTTTGTCAAGGTGAAATGTCATGAAAGATGATGACACAAAGTACTGGAAACTAATTTTCTTTAAAAAAATCTAAAAAATAAAAAAAAATTATTTTTTCTATTTTACCCATAATCCCTAGTTCACATTTTGCGACATCCGACGGGTTTTCTCAGATCACATCACATATGTTTAGCATTAGCCTTTTGGACCTATTGCTGCTCTTCCACAAACCATTCCTTTGCAGCACCCACAGACACATGATGAGTAAGAGCATTCCAATCCATTTTTAATGAAATAAACCCGTTATGACACACAATCATTATTGCTGCATTGTTGCAGATGACAGTTATTAGATCTCTAAACGAAGTAAAAGGGCTCTTCAGAGGTCCTTGAGTGACAACTCAAGTGCCAGCTCATCTCCACTTATAATATTGAGTAGTTTTATGGGGGTGTGGTGCAACGCTATGGGGTACAATGCGAGCTGTCACTTATGATAAGTCAATCAAACGGCAAGTTATGGCACGAAGTGTGCGATCAGAATTAGCCGATAAGACTTCATTGCATTCATATAGGGATGTACCTGTGAACCATACTTAGGCCAACAACAAAAAATTGTTTGATTGTCCATAGATCACTTTTAAAAGTTGGGTAGGTCGGTCGGGAAACATTTTAAAAAAAAATTGGGTTTTTTTCTTCTCAGTTTGCCTTTTTTTTCAGGTACCAAAAGTAAAATGAGATGCACTTGTGGTAACCAAAACAGGGAACAAAATCTTTAATATTTTGATGAGTATTTTTATTTTCTCAACACTTAAAAAAAAAATGAAAAATGAAAATCTTGATTTTCGACTAATATTTGTAAAAAATGAAATTAAAAAAACAAAAAAAAAAATAATAATTTAAAATTAAAAAAGAAAAAGAAGAAAAAAAAGAAGGTTTTTGAGTCGGAATGATTAAGAGGGTCGGGCGGACGAGGACAATCAAACTTCTTCTTTTTTTGGCCTTAGACAAATAAATAATAGTTGACTTGCCAACATCTGTGTCTTTCGGTCAATTTTATTTTATTTTTATTTTTAAAGGTAAACATACATGTACTACAGAAGACCATAGATTTCAAAGAATGCTGGACATGTATCTTTCCTTCTGTCCTAAAACTTTTAATATTTAACAAATAAGTGAGTAAGGACAATTGTATGCATTTAAGTTTGCAGTATAACATAAATAGAAGACAATTTGCTTTTAATTATAACCAATATTCGATATTTAGAAAAGTTTTTAAAAAAAGCAACCCTAGATTTTCAGTTTTTAGGGTTAGTCGCAAAGGGCAAGGCAACTTCTTTTTTGCTTAGGTCTGAATTATTATCTTCTTTTTTGCAAGTATATCCCCGCCCCAATCTTCCAGATAACATTTTTTTCTGTATATAATGAGCAAATGTGAACAACAGCCCAACAGACATTAAGAAGGTTAATGAACTGAGCAATTATAAATCAAACTGGTGATTCTTACAAGCCTTGCTCTAACAGAGAGCTCTGACGAGCCAATCAATTGGTTCACTGCGACTCAAAGTACATGCAGCAGTATTATGAGGTAACATTTATAAATAGGACTTTCCATCAAATGTGGTATATTTTAAATATCACATACCAATGTGTAGCAATTTAACTCAAGTGTTTTGTAATAAAAAAAAATATGAATGAAATTGACAGTTTCAGTAATAAGATAATTGCCCACTCAAAAAAATATATCAGTTATGTAAAGTGCACGGTTAGAAAACACACACCTGTGAATTGTGGACTCGTTAAAGTGACTCTTAATTGATTTGAGAATTAACATTCTTGTGTGATATGGTGCAGTGTTATAGTATGGATTGACTTGTCTCAAGTGGATCACTATGTCCATAAATAGGCTCTAGAGTGTGTCCCAGCTAAAGTTATATTATGTGATCTTTTCCAAGTGACGCCCTCTATCCTTGATTTTTACTTTGAAAGCAGATTTTCTTGCAGATTTGCATTTTTGATCATAAATCGTGAAGATCTTCTAAGTTACAGAGCGATACGGTTACTTATTACTTCAAAATCATGGTTTGAATATGATGAAATAAACTGTCGAGGTCTGCTCCGACAACTTATTTGTTTTTTATGGTGTTAACACCGTTTACAGTGTTTCCGGCTACGATTGCAACTGTACACAAGTGAACAGAATAGTATGGAATGCTTATAATGATGAAAATTAACAAAAAATATTTGAACAATTCCTTAAATTGGAATCAGATTTCCATTATGATTTCGTAAAGTTCTATAATGGAAAATACAGTCAAGATAGATATGAGTCCATGAAAGTCTTTCCTGGTAAACCAAACTCCATTATAAGAGAGAAAACAATATGTGTAAAAAATTGACAAAAATCACATAATATTGCTTTAAAATAAGTAAAGTAAAGTAAAGACTCGCGACGAGCAAAGCTAGCGCGCGGAGTGCCCATCTTCCTTTCATTAGCGTTTGGGCCAGACTCCCCCGTGTAATATTTGGCTGGGGGGGGAGGGGGGGGGGGGGGAGTCGCCACTCCTCCCGCACAGCGAGTCTGTTTTACTTTCCAACATGAATTAATGCCGGTACCCAATTATACACCTGGGTGAAGCGTGGCAAGTGCGGTAAAGTGCCTTTCCCAAGGACACAACACGCTGGCAGTAACGGGGCTCGAACCCACAACCTTTGTATTGTGGAGCGAGGGTGAATCCGTTGGACCACACGTGCCCGATAAAATAAAATAAGGGTAGCCCAAAACTGATAAATTGGGCTCTATAATGAAGAATACTATTTTATGGTGTCTTATACTCACTGTGATAAAATCCTATGTTGTAGATAACAAGGCATCGTAGGAACACATCATGGTAGTAGGTGGTAAAACATGGTAAGGAAAAAAAGAGAAAGAATTCATTTAGTACAGTGTAATTAATACAATTTCAGGCAATGTCTTGCTAGACGTCCCGTAACTGATTAACGCCTGCTTGTAACAATTAAAATGTGATGTAGTAGTGCATGGTTTATTTTGTACGGGACGTCTAGCAAGATATAGCCCTATTTCACCCGGTTTCTGAGTGAAACTAGAGTAGAATTCTTTTTAAAAATAGAATAAAATGTATATTAAAATATACAAATATTGTATTGTGGATTTTAAACTACTAATATATTAGATGTGCAAAAAAAAAACGATCATAAATTGGTGGTTGATAATGCTACATTACAATTAAATTAAAAGACATTTGTCATGGTTAATGAAATACACACAAAATAAACCTATTTTTAAAAATGCCTTCCAAGATCATCTTAATGCAATGGTGTAAAACCAAGTTGGATCCTTTCATGGAAACGATGCTAGACCTTAATCAAGCCCACAACGGAATAAAGAGTAACAATACTATTTAGGCAAGATTTGTATCTAGTACGCTCTACGTATCTTGTTGCGCCGAAAACAAAACGTGTTAAATCAGCCTTTTTACATACTGTCCAAGAACATCTCCAGGTGTTCTCTCTTTGTATTTTGTCTGGAAATAACCCCCTTTTTCCCCCAATTCAAGGACACTTTCTAAGAAGTCCCTCTTTTTGCGCAAAAACGAGGAAACATTTGGTTCAAAATACCCCCAACGTTCCCCCAAAGTTGTTTTCAATTTTGCAATTGAACAAAAAGTCTTGCATTTATATTCATAAAGATGTGATCTTTAAAACGACTTCTTAATGTCTTCCCTTCATTAGTGCATTGCCCTATGAGCATATATGATAGAAGCGCCTTCGCAACCCCCTGCATTTAATTACCATGACGTTATTAATTACCGCCATTTTATGTTTCTCGCTATTAAGAAGGCCATTTACCCCTGCTCTGAAACCAATTAAAAAACGCAGAGCTTTGATGCGCTGCCAAACGGCTAAATCAGAACACAAGGCGACTACGGCATGCACATCGTTCACAAACATCCTATGAAGACATTACTAAAGCAAGCCTAACACATGTTCCGTCTAATCCAGAACTAGAATCTTTGCTGTATTTACAGCTTGACGAGATGACTTTACAAGGCGACTGATATCCTAACCCTTGCCAACCCCCAGTTTCCTGCAGCTCAGCTCCTCCAGGGTGCTTGCTTATATATCACAGACTTTATCTATCCGTTTCCCCTGTTTCATAAACAAGCTGTGATAGACGCTTTAATAAGGGGGTGATTAAAAAACGCTTGTTTTCTTTCACCGTGTGTGTCGGGCACAAATTGCTCATCCCTTGTTAAAGATATATACCTTTGTAATAAACTGCACACTTTGAGTTTTGCTACAGCCCCTTAGGAGCCCACAGCTGATACCGCGGATCAATTTCGACGAATGAAACACTGCCGATATTATATCGTAATAAAACACACAAAACCTGTTTGCGAGACGAATAAACGGGGCGTTTACGATTCTGTACAAAAAGAGGGAACCTCGGAGCCCTACCCCCGCTGCTAACGGCTCTCTGTCTATCGGCCGTATTTATACAGGCCCTGGTGTGATTCTATAAACAGATTTTTGTATTGTAACTTTTTTTGTGTTTTGGAACAAAGATTTAATATCGCTGGATGTCAAAAAGACATCTGATATGACAACCTGACTGAGCTGATACCAGACTCGCCGTATTTACAGTGTAATATTAAACTGCGCCGAGTGTTTATCAAATTGGCGGGGTGTTTGCCGTTCGTTTGTCTACTGATGACACCACGGATCTTATTTACTTCTAACTTGTCTGTAGGAGAAACCGTATTGATTGAATTATTCATAGCTATCAGTTTCACGCTTCTTGCGGGCATGTGACTTGAATGTTTTTAATTAACTCTATTTGGCACCTGATGTTAAACAGTAACAATGCTATGTAGTAACAATGTGTCAGCTAGTTATGTTAATCAATTCAGTACAACCTTTAAAAAAGTCAAGAGTGGGAGAATGAAGAAGGGAAAATGGAAGGTGTGTGTGCTCAGATTATTTCTGATAAGTTAAAAGAGTTGTTGGATTATTAGTGGTAAAGATGGATGTACAATTTGTTGATAATAATGTGCCCAATATACATGTACACCTATAGCAAGATGGTGTGGGGTACATAGAGTTTCGAATCCCTTACCCATGCAACTCTATTTTAACCAGAATTGATAGATTGTTGTTTACATTGATTTGCATGGTTGTTTTGGTGGTTTTTTTTGTCTTGTCTTGTTTTGTTTTGTCTTGTCTTGTTTTGTTTTGCTTTGTTTTGTTTTGCATTGTTTTGCATTGTTTTATTTTGTTTTGCTTGGTTTTGTTTGGTCTGGTTTTGTTTGTTTTGTTTGGTCTTGTTTTGTTTTGTTTGATCTGGTTTTGTTTTGTTTTGTTTGGTTTGTTTTGTTTGGTGGATTGAATTGAGACTTGCATAAAAACTTTTCTATCTGCAGACTTGTAATTTTTAATGGTTTTTTTTCAGGAATTATAGGCTAAATTCAGCACCTATGTGCTCAAAATGTCTTGCCAAGAGACGTCGAAGTATATAGCGCCACCATATGCCTTGCCTATTTTAGTAGCAACCTCACCCACCCTCCCCAATCTCAAGATGTCCATCTCATAGCACTTTCAGGGACAGCTCACAAAATGTCTTGGATTTTATTTTCATCAAAATATCTAACATAAAACTCACATAAATAAAAAAACGCATGGGTATCAAGTCATGTTGTGATAGTGTACTTTATTATCACATTTTATTACTTTATATATAGGGCTTACTTTAATGACCCCCTCTTCTAAAGTTATTTATATAGATAGACCTGGTTCAGAGCTTGTAATTTCGACATGTTTGTCATGTAACCGACATAATCCTCATCGTTTCCTATCATGGGGTGATAAAAGTCACTGGCGGTAAAGAGAGACATATGCGATGGGGGGGGCGGCAATTAAATCCCAATCAGCTTGACTTCATGTGTGCACATGTGCAGCGGGTTCGATTGCGTGAAAATGCTGGCATACGTGCACGGGCGGAAAAGGCGAACACAAAATGCTGCAGTGTTTGCTGCCTGCTTATTATAGCTTGCCTCATACCCCCCTATTGTGTAGCGCCATGTGTGATTTAGACTATACAGAATAGACTTGAGTAATATGGGGATTGAATAACATAATGAATAGTAAAGTAGCAACATGAATAGAGACTTTAAGTGCCGCTGTATACACTCGGCACAATTGAATTGATCGGAGACCGGCATCAAGGTCTGCCCAATTTGCTTCTCTGCCGATTGTGCTCTGAAAAATCACGACGAAACCGATACCGGCGCGGAAGCGCTTCTTCAAGTCGCTATTTAAAGTGATTTTTTTTTTCTTTTCCTAATCCCATTTGGAGGAAGATGGATTAGGTTAGGTTAGATTGAAGAACTATTATCATCTTCAACAAATTAGATTTGCCCTAGAGGGATGCTGATCATGATACTGAGTAGACAAGCATTCGTGACAGAATCCGACGATCATCGTCGTAGCAACAGACTGCACTGCTGCGCTACCTCGCTCGCTCGCTCGCTCGCTTGCCCATATCTAACCATGACACGCCCGACACCATCACGGTCGTTTACTCGCACCGTGGCAGAGTAAAGAAGCGTACACGCACACACACCACAAAATAGCATTATCCCTATCTCTCCGTATATACTAATTTCTCTCCGAATGCTCCGTTAATCTGGCACCCAGGGCACAAAAACATCCAGAAAATAGACTCGTGCTCACGTTTCCTTACATAAGTATATAGCCTGCCACTACCACGGAATATACAGCATATATACACACACAGGATCTGTGTTACTATCAGCGTATTGCTTGGTTTTAATCTCGCATACCCTACAGTCATTTGCAATGCCCAGACTTAGATTTGATTTGTGCCGTATTTGTTTCTCTCTCTTCTGCTTGATCATACTTTTGATTTCACAGTTTGGCCCTATTGCTGGTGCTAAAAGGTAATAATAGCACCACGGCGACGCAATCAATTGCCCTGCCTCGGGTCACGATTAGCCCAAACTCTGGAACAGAATGGGTCAGCAGTTTTTTCTTCATTTTTCAAGTTCTGGGGATGAGGACTACAAGTACATGGCAATTTTTGTAGCATTTCAAACATTTTGTCATTATTTGTTGAATCAATTCTGTCTTCTTGAGCACTGGCGATGGATGATAACTTTGGGCCAACAAGCATGGGCTATATTTCTTGTATCATTTGAAGCATTTTGTCATTAAGAGTTTGTCAATATTCTTGATTAATTTTGAAGAAATATCTGACTAATTTTGACTGATTTCTTAAAGCAATATCTGCCTGATTTTGACTGATTTCTTGAAGCAATATAAGGCTAATTCTTAACTGATTTCTTGAAGCAATATCTGACTAATTTTGACTAATTTCTTAAAGCAATTTCAGACCAATTCTGTCCTGATTCCTTAAAACAATATCTGGCTAATTTTAACTAATTTCTTGAAGCAATTTCTGACCAATTCTGTCCTGATTTCTTAAAACAATATCTGACTAATTTTGACTGATTTCTTGAAGCAATACCTGACTAACTCTCGACTAATTATTGCACAAACTCTAAAAGGTAAAAGCCTACAGCTTGAACGCTTCCAAGTATTTATCATGTTTTATTGCATTGCACTATTTTATACTGGCACAGGTGAATTACCTGCGTGTGTGAATTGAATGGGAAATACGCAATTACCAAATAGCATAATGTCGTCAAAATAAACACAGTAGGCTGTAACGAGCTTATAGCGCTCTACTTGTACTGGGCAACAGGCATAACAGCAAAGCCGATGGTTAAGGTAAATGATTTGCCATGCACACAAGTAAATATAAGGTCTGAGAATGTGTTAACTCGAGCGTACACATTTCAATCTTGAAAATATCTGAAGGGTATATATGAGAAATCTAAAAGGCAACCGGGGGGTTTAGATTTAGACGGTCTAATAAAACCGCTGCTTAACTAGCTCAAATTGAATTCGCACAAAACCGTGTCCCGGCGTGCGTGGTCACGTCTCGGAGATTGTTCCGAACATGACGACATAAGGGTTGAGTGAGTGGAAAAAGTTTGGGGGGCACAACTTTGATAGCTCCCCTAAGGATGTAATAGATACCTCTATTGGGAAATTAATCGCGCTGTAAATGCGGCCGTCGTGTGAGTGCGAGAATGTTGCATCTGCAGTCCAGAGGAAAAGCTGTCATTTGGAATGTTTCAATTGCGGTGGCAAAGAAAATGTATGCACAATCAGTGCTGCCCAGATTGAGAAAGGATGGGTCACTGGCCAATGGTGGTCCGTCCTACCATAAGTCTACCCTATTATTACAATCTAAGCCTATAAACACTGAGAACTACTCACAGTCCACAAGCCACCCAACAATTAGAATGGCTTTCAATTCAGTGTTTCTATACAGAATCTTAGTTTCCTAGATATAGTGATTTTAAAATATTAAAAAAAGTCAAACTATGAGGGTTAGCCAATACTGAGTATCAACATTCAACACCTTTGTGAAGAAGACGGAGCAGAAATGCTTCTAAAAACAAAACTTCACATAAAGCAGCTATTACTTTCTACTGCAGATACTTCCTTCTTTCACCTGTACAGAGTATCCTAGTCTACAGATTGAATTTGAAAATCGCCCGCTCCTCTAGCCGAGCTGACAGAGGCAGTACATTAACCAAACATTGTTACGACATGGACACACGATGTTCCGCTATTCTTATGTTATCTATTGAGCGCTAATTTGAATAGAGCGGCATTTTATACCCCTTAATAGGTGTTGTATATGATATTGATACCCCTATAAATAGTCTCTGTGACTACTGCGGCCTGGAGGCCGTCGCAAGGCTATTTTTGTTTAACCCGAGCGCTGTGTTAATTTGGCGGGATCGACAATAGCCCAGACTGTTGTTTTTCGTCCGGGGTGGGTGTATGGTTCGGGTGTAGGTTAAAAATCTATTGAGTGAGTGGAAAAAGTTACTTGGTAATTAGTCATGAATACATAATGAAGGTGATTTTAACTCCCTCCCAGTCCCAGGGTGTCGTATTTCAACTTCATTAGCAATAACCTTGATCCATCAAAGTCAAGAGTTTGGACAAAATAAAAATGAAATTTAATACGAGTTTACGTTAAAACGAGTTAAGACGTAATCTACAAGCAACAATTGAAAATGTAAAGCAGCGGCATGGATGTTGTAAGATGGGGCAAAGGGAAAACAGAAATGAAGGGAGAGGGGAAGACTACAAATACTTGCACTTTGTGATATTGTCTGACTACGATAGGGGGAGATAAAGGTTCATACTCTTGACTTTGGGGAATCATTTGTTGCAGGTGTTCTTCATATCAAAGCTAAGTTACCAATGCTTAGGTCTTAACCCTATTGACTTTGGGTATGCATGATCGTTCCAAAAATCGTGGAAAGGGGGGAGGGGTTCGTACCATGTCCGCGGACATTCCCCAAATTGAGGGTGTTTTTGGAAGATTGTGTCTGTGATTTCAAAAAATTAGGGTTCATTTTGGAAGCTATGTCCACGATTTCAAAATATTAGGGGTGTTTTATGTCAGCGAAAAAGAAAAACAAATTAGAATAAAAGTTGTGTCATGTATCAAATTGTCCCGAAAAGGGGGTTCAAATTAGCCAAATTGTCGGCACAACGCAGTCAATAGGGGATATTTCAAGATCCTGGAACGATCATGTGTTACCCCTCTGAATACGAAGAGAGAACACCGGGGTCTAAACATGATAAAACCATCATACTTCCATGATTAAACAATGGATAATGGACTCTTACAAGACTGTATGTGATGTGTTATATTTCAAAATCAGATGGTTAAGACAAAGAGGCAATTTTGATTATCAAAAATGGGAACAACAGACTGATATTCAAGGCTTATATTAATATTCATAACCCACTTTTGAAAATGTCTGATTCAGTTAAGAAAATAAAGAAAGCATAGTTTTCAGGAAAAATTAATAACTTTCAATGCTCATTGAAAAAACCTCAAATTTGAACACCCATTCAGTTCTGTCCGATTCCGTAAGATACCCATGGCAGATGTCCCCCTTGTTTAAGAGAAGATGATACAAATGAAAACGGAAGATTTTTGTAAAGAGGCAAGATGTCATCAACACGATGTAAACAACTGCTTAACAAGAGACGACTCCTCGTCCGACACTTCCACACGAACACCGCAGCAGGTGCACGTAACACTTTATATTAAAAAGAATGTCCCTATGTTTGGATCAATGCTTGCTCAAACTCAATACAAGGAGGGGTTGGATATAAGGCTATAGTCTCGCATCCCGTTGCATCGATGAATGGATCATCACCGAAGTGACAAGTCTACTATCGGTGTCCGTTCAACGAGAGCTAAGCGGTATTGGCATCTCTTACAGATGTAGTCGTCGTACACGGAATACGCTAGCACGCGGAGGAAATGCGAGGACAACCACGGACGTGTAAGAGGAGGAGGGTGTCGAAGAGGTGGATTGGAAGTAATGGGGTAGGTCGAGTCAGTCGCCATATATTTGTTGGGGAAGCTCTTGTCAAATTCTTGGCGTCTCCATACAGATTAAGATGTGGCTGTATAGGTTGCATACTATTTTATTTAACAGAAGTATTAGCAATATTTAATACAGTAGCCAATCAGGTTTCAGATGGGTTAAATTGTCACTTTCTTGAAGTCTAAAAGAAGTGACATTTAGACTCAATTGTTTCTAGTCGATTTTTATTAACTGCACATTTCCAGACCCATCAGACTTATATATTTCAACAACCCATCAGGGATTGTGCTCTGTGTATGCCAATCTTGATCATTCACTTAAGAAAAGTGCTAAGCGGACAAAAACACAAAACAAACAAAAAACACAAAAAAAGATAAACAAAATAAAGAAAACAAATATTTTACAGCTTGAAAGACCCCTTTTTATTGAGATCTTCCTGAATCTTAACCAAAGTTGCAACCCCTCTCTCCGAAAAATGCTTAATAACCGACCTTACCCTACTCCAACCGCACAGAACAGAGGGTATTTCATCACCTTAACACTTTCCACGCGGCTATTATTTGTACCATACACAAACATATTTTTCAGAAACCTTTCCCAACTGTCAAGGTCTATCTCAAGAATAACTGAACCAATACTAGGCATGTTTGTACTTATTTCAATGCATTTCTCATGGTGATTCCAAATATGGTAATGAAATTCAACAATTTTGACATTTTTGAAACATTTTATGACATTTTGGAATGTCGTCTGCAGCTGCCTGCCGCGTGGAAAGTGTTAATAAAACATATCATGGTTTACAGCCATTCTTCAAAATCGAATTGACAAGACAGGGTAAAGCTTTGCACGATTTGACATCATATTATGCCGTCATTCTAACGTTTAATTTGAAAAATTAGTGTCAACTCGGATTAAACTCGTCTAGATAACGCGATAATAATTCATTTTGACGCGCTATATTAATAAGGTAGTGATAATACACCTGACATTGTGTCAATTATTTACCATTAAGTTCACACAAAACTGTGTACAATATGAAAAAGAGGGAGATAATATTTTGCCTGCCTAGCCTCTATACACTGGTTGTGCACATGATGTTACATTCTGTGATGCATTAATATTTGTTCATTAGAACACCAATTTGCACATTTTGTGAAAAAGAAACTCTAGAAAATATATGTATATTAGACCTATGCCAGGTATTTGGAATGTGGGTATGAATACCTGCATTTTATGTGAGGTTGAAACTATTCTAAATGCTGACATACTCTTTTGTGCTAGGAGTCATAATACAATGGGCTATTATGAAATCCAACCCCCCCCCCCCCCCCCCCCACACTCTCCCCCACCCTCAAAAAGGGCATGCTATCGGCAAGAACAGCTTTGCGATAGAGGCCAATATATTTGGTGTAATATGAAGAAAATAATAGACATAAATATGCTTCTTCAAATCATATCTTGAGATTACAAAGTCCGATTACCTTCAACATGGTATCATTTCAAAGCTTGAAATGTGCTCTTTCAAGTCACAACAATAACTCATATTTGACTATGGCCTTCAACATGTCCACTTTGATGTGACGGATCACATATGCATGTCAGTGACCGATCATCTGTATCAACATATGGAAAACAAACTTATCTGCTATCTTCAGTAGATAGCACATAGAATTGGGATACACAGAGCAAGGAAAGGTTTTATAAATCTTAAGGAACTTTGAGTTATATAATATGGTTGATTTATGAAATATAGAAGTCTTAACATTAAAAATAATTTGACAAGAAGGGTCTGCTTTTGGTTCAAGACCCCCAACCGTTTCAGCTTGTTCTTAAAGAATAAAGTCATTTTAGCTGTTTAGGTGTAACTACAAAATCAGCCAAATGACACTAAACATGGCCAAGCTAAATGCTATATACAAACATATCATCATGGTTTTTATTCAGAAATAGCATACTTTCTTTGCATCTAAAACAGCAAACCACATATATACACTTATCAGTACTAATTAGAATTTTGAAAACAAACAAGTTCCAAGCAAATTGGGAGTAATTTCCTAATTTTCAGTTTCACAAATACAACATTTTGTTAATAACACTGTCAAGTGACACTTGAGGGGAAAACGCGCAAATGTTGGACAGATGTTATAACATTGAATTAGATATATTGTTTTCATTTCATGATCATTGCAGCCAAAAATACTAATCTCTTTGGATTATGTGGATTGGTGGTGCATTGGTGATGATGCAGCAAAGGATTATATCCCACAATGCATTGCACTAGAACTATCCCACAATGCATTACACTAGAACTATCTTTAAACTCTTATGGGATTGAAAAGAGTCAAAATCACCCAAGATAATGAGCACAAATTGTGACATTTCTTTCTAAGAGTGGAGAACTACTCGAAAGAAAAGGAAGGATAAGTGTGTGTACTTCAGGTTCCAGATTCTGGACTGTACTAGTATCGTCCGATACTGGAACACTCGGTAACGTTGGATACTGGTATGAAGTCAGTGTTCCAGTATCGGACGATATAAATCAAATGTTCCAGTATCGGGCGATACTGGAACAAATCACTACTGGTAGCATGTGTACTAATATCGCCCGATACTGGAACATAAAAACGTTCCAGTATCGCTCGATACTGGAACAGAATTTAGTGTTCCGGTATCGACCAATACTGGAACAGTAAAATCATACCAGTATCAAGCAATACTGACAACTTTTATGTTCCAGTATTGAACGTTACTGGTATACCAGTGTCTGGGAAAGAGGGAAAAAAACAGTGAAATTTCATTCTTCCGAGTGAAATTTCACCAATCAGGGTGCATTCTGGGCAGTTATTCATCCATGTTCCTCGAGTTTGCACATGGTACGTGGGCAAATACTGTGTTTTTTCCTGCTCCATAAATAATGTGTAACAATGACTTTTGGTACAGGTCATACAATTTGTAAGTGGCGGCCTACTTGATCATTAGTGACACAAAATAAACCAAAATTGGGTTAAAAGTCTTTGATTCATTGTCCGCAAACAGTAACATGTGACAAGACATGGCCAGACTTTATCCACTTAAAAAAGCTCTGTACTCATTTTAAAGTTACGATAAATCGAGAATTCATGTACAGTGACAATCTGAAGTTTCAGAGTAAAGCTGAAGTGCTGTTCTTTTTTTCTTCTGATGAAGAATCTTATTTTATTTTTGTACCCTTACGATTCTTTAGGTTTAAAAGTTTGATGCATCCTCATGGTAAGTATCTAAACTGCTCAAAAAAAGTTTGGAAATTCTTTTCAATCACAATTTGTTCAAATATCGCGGGATATGTTCATTAAGTGTTATATATCCATGTAAAGCTGATGTGTTCATCTTTACAATGATACAAAATTTGAAGCAATCCCTTGCTCCAGTGCTCAGCTACTTGCTTGAGAACATGGAGAGGTCACAATCTGAATGTGTCAAAATCAACACTATTTAGTGCCCAAAAGAACATATTTGTCGTCTGTTCAATGAAGTGTTACATAGACCACTGTACAGTGTAGTGTGATGATCTATTGATTTTTAAGCACAAAACAGTGTTGATTTTGGAACTTTCAGATTGCGACCTCCCCATGTTCTTTTAAGCCACATGCTTAAAAGCATGTGGCTGAGCACTGGAACACGGGATTGCTTCAAATTGGATATCATTGTAAAGATGAACACATCAGCTTTTTTACATGATATATTACACTAAATGAACATATCCCAAGATATTTGAACAAACTGTGATTGAAAAAAAATTCCAAACTTTTTTTGAGCAGTTTATATAACAAGCCCATAGTCACAAAATAGAAGATTTCCATTGGTATAAAAATCTAACCTAATTTCATAAATCTAATCTAATTTCATAACAATTGATAGAGATGAGACTGGTGTGCAGCAGCTGTCCGGGTTTTTTTGCAAGCCTTGTTTTATAAACTTTGTTTGCAAATCCCTTATTTCACTTTCTACTAACTTAAAACATGAAGATGCAAAGTCCATAGCTATATCTACATTGTATGACAGAACTTTGACCCCTGGGTGTAATATCATTAACCGGATTGTAACTCTTTTTGTCACAAAAATCAATCAGGTACCGATACTATTCAATCAAACTTGGGCGCAGCATGGATCTTTTTTTAATAAAATCATTTCACAAATTAAGCCATAAAACATTTGCACGTATCCATCATACTTACGTGTAAAATACACATAGTCGGCACATAATCCCCTCGTTCGGCACCCTTGAGCATGACGTGAGGGCGTGTGTGATCATCGCCAATTCATTAGCAGTTTAAATGTGATTGGATTGGTATTTGCTAACAATTTTTGCCGCTTTAAGGTCGATCGGCTGTTCTAATTTGTGTACACGGCGGCGGTGGCAAACAGATCGAGTCAAAAAGAAGAGAAAAAATATACATAAGTGGAATGGGGGTGAGTGAGAGAGTAACACGTTACCACGGTGATATGCTTCTTTGTTGTTTTATGTTGACATTGCATTGAAGGGCAGGTGTTCGGCAAACTGAGTTACTAATAACATTAGCTTTCAAAAATGTGATAAAGTTGGCAGCAAGCTTAACCCATACCAGTACAGTGTCCGGGGGAGGGGGAGCTCATTGCTCACACATTTATCTAAGTAGGGTTATGCGGTTGAAAAATTGAAACCCGATCCATGGATATAAATTTTCCTGGAAAATTTGATTCCATCACAATACCTTTTACCTGACATAAAGACATCAAAAAAAGTAACTCGGCTGTTGTAAAAGCACCTATAATTTTAAAATTGTTACTCATATCCTAAAAATGAAAATACCAGGAGACGGAAAATTTAATTACGGTGATTTTGACACCTTGTTTGTTAAAATCGATAAAGTATTGTTGTCGCGGTATGTGCTTACAGATGAAAAGTGCCCATTTCCATTGTTGCAGTAACTCCTATTGATATCTCTGATTCAGCGTGAAGATAATAGCGGGAATTTTGATAGTTTGCCCATGGCGATGACCTGTCCTGTCTGTCTTCTCGGACCTTCTGAGCATTTGGAGTTTTAAATTCATCCTTTTAAATTGTAAAGAAGTACGCCTGTCATCCCCATTAAATTTGTCCCGGATTATGCTAATCAAGTTTACAGCACAACAAGAACAGCTAATCAAAATTTCCGCTACTATCTAACGCTGAATCAGAGAGATCAATAGGAATTACTGCAAAAATGGAAATGGGCACTTTTCATCTGTAAGCACATACCGCGACAACAATACTTTATCGATTTTAACATACAAGGTGTCAAAATCACCGTAATTAAATTGTCTGTCTCCTGGTATTTTCATTTTTAGAATATGAGTAACAATTTTAAAATTATAGGTGCTTTTACAACAGCCGAGTTACTTTTGTTGATGTCTTTATTTATATGAGCTTAAATTTCTTGAAGAAGTTTAGACACTTCCTTGCAAATTTGGTGAGAATTGGGAAACATTTTAAAAAACAGGACTCATATATATACCAAGAATGACCTTGATAAGGGGGGTCACTTATATACAAAATTGCTGAAAATGCACCCAAGGGTCATCTGAACTGGGTACCCCTTCCCCCGGGTTACGATACATTACGCTGTTTGACATGACAACAAGCAAGGGGAACGCATACCATCCAATCAATCCATCAGTCTGTTCAGTCAAAACTATAACGGCATGCCTTTTGAGCCGCTCACAATAGCATCATGTCTGGGTAGATTGGAGGATGGATGGAAGGGGCCGAGTTGAAAGAAAAACAACCAGGAAACTTGGGTACTGTAAAAGCAGAAATGTTCGCGGTGGTTTTATTTTCGCGCTTTTCGCGCTAAATATTTTTCTGCGAAAATTATAACACACGAAAATATTGTTTTCATGATGTGCATCCAGAAGGTCGCCCGCGAAAAAAAACAATTCGCGAAAGGTCTATGATATCAAAATGCGCGAAAATATTGGCTTTTACAGTATTCAGACTGGCCAGTCAAACTTCACAAAAGAGGGGGCCATGTTCTCGCTATTGTTAGAAACTTGTTGTTGTGAATGTACAAATAACTTTATAGTTGACAAGTTTTATTGTTGGGGTGAGCGGATTGGTACGCTGTATCATGATGTTGTAACAATATTGAATGTAAGTTTGTCGCTTTTGATGGAAATTAGTGCCGAGGACGAGGGCGCCATGAGGTCAAAGGTGAAAGACGGCGATGTCACATACTGGTGCCAAAGTAGGGTCTGCACGTCGGTAGTCATTACCGTCAATGTTGCAAGACATTCTCTTAGAGTGTGTTTCTACAGAGCCTCCGCCTTTTGCGGGTGGTAACTTAGCCTGCTAAAAAGGCGGTGGTAGAAGTACTGGGCTGTTTCTACAGACGACGTAAAAGACGACTAATCACTTTGTGGGGGTGTGTGCGTAGAGGAACGGCTGATTTCGAAATGACACGGATTAATTATATAACAACACAACAAACAAGCATCTTGGCAATAAACAAACAAAGCAATTTCCGGTTAGACGGCTAATCGGGCGGCGGTCTGTTTCTACAGAGCTCTGGCGGGCAATTAGCAGGCTAACCTACCACCGCTATCCTTGATTTTCTAGGATAATTTGCCCGTGGTAGATTAGCCGGCTAACGGCGTCAGGACCTGTTTCTACAGAGCTGTTAGACGTCTACCCCCCGTGATCAACCGGCTAATGACTCTCTGTAGAAACACGCTCTTAGACTCAAACAAACGCTAGCTTGACACTTATCCAGCTGTGGGAAAAACTTTTAAGGCTTGTGTGTTTGTAACATTGTAACCCCATTTTGTTTGACAACTTTCAAGTTCACACAGAGCAACCTTCCATACAAGAAAATATTTCTCAATTAGATTCTACGCTAAACATGTTAACACTTTCCACGCGGCTATTAGTTTTACCATTACAAAACATATTTTTTCAGAAACCTTTCCCAACTTTCAAAGTCTTATCTCTTGAATTACTGAACCAATACTAGGCATGTTTGTACTCATATTAATGTAATTCTCATGGTGATTCCAAATATGGTGATGAGATTCAATAATTTTGATATTATCGAAACATATTGTGATATGTTGGAACTGTCGTCTGCAGACGACTGCCGCGTGGAAAGTGTTAAAACATCAACTTTAAGTCTTAATTGCAACAAATAGAAGCAAAGTTTTTACAAGTAACGACACATTGATTTAGCTCGCTTGTTTTTAATTACAGCTTTACCTAGAGGGGAACCCCGTCAACGATTCAGAAATGTTAATCGAGAAAGTCGGGGAAAAAAATTGTGTCAAAATGTAAAGGGCTCCTACAGGGCACTGTGTGCTATCACAAACCCTATCATGAACGTGTAAACATTGTGTGTAGTGTTAAGACAACTCTTGATAGGTATTGTCCGCGGTGTGGTGTCCCACGGCAAATCTCAAAGAAATACGTGCTAGCCGGCACATGAAATAAAAAAAGGAGGGTTGACATACAATTTGTACACAATGCATTTATGTAAGGTCCAATGAAGTCAAATACGGAGGACAAGTAGAAGGTTGAGTGCCATAAGGCCCTGCACTCGATAGCTGCCTTAAGTGGTTTTGTAAGGTTAGTCTGCGTAGAGCTCTCATTAAATACTAACAAAGTTATACAGGGCAGCCATTGTAGGTTTAGTAACAGAGAGCCGTATCAAAGAATAGCTGCCGTTTGTTATAGGTCCTGGTGTCCAATGCCGAGCCATAGCTATTTACTCATGTGTTAACATAAGGCAGCCATGATGTAGGATATTTCATCCAGGTGAACTAAAGCGTGCTGGTACCGATTGTGTGCCGTTGTATCCAAATAAGAGAGTGGCTATGGCCAAGTGAAAATAATGAACCGTTTGGTATTCTTTAAAATGTCTTTTCCCATCAGTAGGGAGACACTTGTTTTGACTATACAGTCATCAAAAAAAGTAACTATACAGGTAATAAATGTGCTTTTAATTCTAAAAATATATATCCTACCTAGAAATATCAAATAATAAAGTTGTTGAGAAATTTATCTTCTTTAATATGAGATATTGCCCGCTAGGATCGGTTAAATATTAAAGAAGCGACAATCCAAAATGTAAGGTAAAGTCACAATTTCAAATTCACATTTTACATTTCAACACGGGGAGAGAATGACAGGTAGCATGTGTGTGGCGTATTGATCCATCGGAACAATCCGGTCGACTGTCTAACTTGCGCATGCATCCCCCAATTTGCACTACCGGTAATCGATAAGGTACCCGTAGATTGGTCCGCGTGTTGAAAATAAAAATGTGAAAATGAAAATCGGACCTCTCCTTACATTTTTGAGTGCCACTTCCTCAATGATCACCCGATTCTAGCGTGCAATATCTCATATTAAAGAAGACTAATTTCCCAACAACTTTATAATTTAATATTTTTAGGTAGGATATATATTTTAAGAGTTAGAAGCCCATTTATTACCTGTATAGTTACTTTTTTTGATGACTGTAGGCGGTAGAACAGGGGCACGAGATCCTGACCCCCCCCCCCCTCCCCCCCCCCCTAAATTTAACGACCCCATCTGGGACCCTAACATTTGCCAAGTCTCCCCCATAGAACATGTGTATTAAATGTGTCCATACCCCTCCCCCCCCCCCCCCACTCCCACCAATTGACCCGACCGCCCCCCCCCCAATTCTGATGCATCCGCCGCCACTGGTTTTGACCGGTAACAATAATCAAGCATTTTAGACTTGTGTCACATAAATTCAGGCAACACCAGAGGCTGAGGCTGTAAAAATTCTCAAGAAAGCTCTAATTTTTCCCACATTTTTTCAGACAATCCTACTTAACAAACACCACCTCACAACATGAAATTCAAGAAAAAGTAGAACTATACAATTCAAGCAAATTTGGTTTTACATGTCTTACCCACCTGTAAAACTGACAAAAAATACCTATATATGAATGACAATCATACTTTAATTTGACAGCAATTTTAATTTCAATTTAAAAGCAACCCCTTTGATGATTATTTATTTGGCCTTACTGCTAAATTGGGTCTAAGCAAACATACAGGCACGGGCGTACCTTGTCGAGAAAAGAAAGAAATGCCGCCCTTTCCGTCCTTTCCTTGTACGACCACCTTGTTATTGCCAGCCCTAATCTAGCATCTCTTGTAGGGTTGATCCAAACAAACAATGAAACACACAAGCGCTCTAAGCTTTGAACAAGTGTTTTCTGAGTGGCTAAACACGAAAGGTACCGCAGGAACCATTTACACGACCTATAGCCGTACCCCCTTTTGTGAATAGCTCTGACAATTTGTACACAGGATTTCGACTGCAGTTTCCTTCTTACCGATGTCCCGTAGACAACAGTCGGAACTCTTGAGTCAAGTGGGTCTACTTTCACGGGCCGCTGTGCAGAAAATCAGATTGCATTGTTTACATTCATAGCATCGTTAAAGCTCGGAAAAAAACGATTTTCAACAAGCGGGCCGGCTCATTTCAATGATTGCTAGTCAAAATATCTTTATTCCTCAAATGTTAATAGTACTTAGCATTTATCTCAATAAATCTGTACTTTTTTCGGGTTTTTATATATTTGTAGGTGGTATGAATAGACCCGGAGTGTGCCGAGTATGTATACATTGCATTTGTTAGTGATTTGATTTCTAATTGGTTTTGCATTATTATAAAGATGTCATTTACTTTTAGGCAATCATCATTGGACTTTTGTAAGCGGTATCTACACCCCCACATCTGTTTTCAAATCTTTGAATCACTAACTCTTAACCATTTGTATCTACTGTAAAATACGGTGATTTAATTTCATGGGTACTTGAATTTGGCAAATTAGCAAAAAAACCGTTTACAGACAATTTGATATCATGACTTTAGAGTAGACCCACTTGATATGTACAACTAGACAAAATGAAACATGCGCCACTCACAACCAGAATAAAGTTGGAGAAGATCTTTTGGACTTAATTCCAAATTTGAAATTGCCATTTTTCAAGTATAATACAAAAATCAACATTGCGCTTTGACTTGTTCTTAAATCTTTCACAAATTAAATATTACACTTATAATACAAACATTTATGTTTTTGCACTGATTTGGTCCCATATCTGTCAAAAGCCAAATAGGGGACCAAACTTCTCCGTATAAAAATATCATGCGCAACGAATTGCAGTACTTTGGACATACTGCTAGACGAGAGGATGACAATCTAGTAAAGGTGATGATTCATGGAGCTATCAGAAGGAATGTGTGGCAGACCAAAGCTCTGTTGGACTGACGGCATAGAAGCAACAGTACTGGTCTATCTCTTATCTCTGCACATCGCATGTCACAAAATAGACAACGGTGGCGCTCCATCATCAATAGGGTCACAAAGATTCAGCCATGATCCATAGAACGAAAAATGTGAAATCTGGCAATCTGGGTAGCTCATTCCAGAGAAGTGTTATCATTTGGAGGGAAATTAAAGTAAAGCAAAAAAAAGAGAGTTGCGTTGCACTCAGCGACCGACCCTAAAATCGATAAAATTAGGGTCGGGTGGTGGTTTTTTTGGGGTTTTTTTTCTTTCTTCAAAAATAGTTTTTCGAACAAAATTTATTTTTTATTTTTAAATTTGTCCTTAAAGTGTCTAAATGTTATTATTTCTTGCTTGAAATGAATAAGTTTGCTTTTTAGACTATTATCACACTAGAACATTAGTTAAATTGACAAAGGGGCCTATACCAATTTTGTCTTGACATAAACCATATATTTTTCAGCCAAAAAAAAAGGAAGGAAAAAAAAATCAATTCCGACCGATTGACCCAATTTTAAATTGTTACCACTTGAGGGCAACACAACTCTATTTTTGGTCTAATACATGTATACAGCCCTATTTAAATCTTTAAAACCGTCCTCTTTAAAACCGTCCATGGTCTGAAGGAGTAGGTTGCATTTGCAAAACAGCTTTCTAAAAGGGATTGAATTTATTGAACAAATTCAGTTGCAGATAATAGCAAGCAAGTATCCATGGTAACCGATAAATATAACATACACATTTGGCCACACTTTGTGGCAAAGTTTCAAAATTCTTTGCGTCTACTCAACCTTACGGTAATATCACAAAACTATAAGGCCTATGTACTTTTTATATCAGTTAAACGTCTATTTATGTCCCAGATATTTGTAACAGTTAGAAAATAATAAAATCAACACATTTCACGGCATATTATCACGCCACAAAAGTCACCACGGTAACTAGCTCTTGTGATGTGGATCGATCGGTAACCTATTTAGTGGATTAGCCCCGTTTAACGCCGCAATCCCATCGGTCGGTATTTTGGTGTGTGTGGGTGACAGAAATTAGATTACTGACGGTTTTCATTACTCGCATTCGACGTAATCTTCGTAATTGACTTGGAATCTTGAAATGTGTTTTATTTCATTCGATACAAAATATCATCGTTGGTTTATTCACAGTGCGATTGCGCCGGGTTTGTACTTGTCACCAATGGCTGCCCTTTAGTACTTTGCTATTGTTATGAATCACCCAATATAGGCATTACAATATGTATTGCATGAGGCAGCTATAAGCAAGTAGATCATTCTTGTCACTAAATTCAAGCATTACTAGTGGCTGCTCTGTGTTACTTTTTTATTGTCCTCAATAGGCTCAACATATGCTGTCAAACTAGGACAGCACATGGCAGCTATTTCCTTTCAGAGTCTTTCTGTACCACTAACTTCTAGATCTGTTGAAATTCATGAAATCTGTTTCATTTGTGTGCTATCATACCAGTCATATGTCATACTATAATCCCCAATTTCATTATCATTATTTGTACCCGTAACCCACGGCCCTGATGGTTATCCGGGTGAATCCTATAAATCGTCTCTGTTCTGACATACCGGCACATCACTTTACTTATTTCTGTTGTGATGTGCCGGTATGTCAGAACAGCGACGAAATGAAGAGTCATTTTAATGACTATTTTTATCACCGGGTGAAAAGAATTTCAAGCTATATCAACAGGACTTCTACGAAGTTAAATATCTAGCAAAGTGTCTTCCAATAGCATCTTCGAGTTCTTGACCTACTTTCATGCACCTAGAGCATTTATCGTTGCCCAACTATTTCACTTGAAACGAGAAAAAAAATCCAATGTTGAAACTTGCCTTTACTCTCTATTCTATAAGCTTCCTGCGGGAAGGAAGCCCTTATAATTTGCTTTTCACACATCCAATAGACAACATTTGCTTTTTTATGCCCCTTAAGTAATACCTGACAGTTGTTTCTCAATATACATTCATTATAAGGCTTACCCGCATAGGAAAATACCAATACAAACCAATTTTCAAATTACATCGCAAGTCTAGTACATCATTCATGAGCAAATTTAAAGTCATCCAAATTTATCCCGACGCAAATTTCTGGAAATGTCACACGATGACATGCACCGTTTTACATAGAACAACTTCTCCAAGGTGTGAAACATCTGCTTATTTAAAAGAATATCGCTCTATAAATCTACCAAAAATAAATTTTGAGATATAAAAGGGTGATAAAATATAATAGATTTCCAATCATAATTTAGTTAAGCCCCTCGCGCCTTCAGGCATGTCCGCACACGGCCTGGCCAGTCGTTGCAATCTGCCGAGCATATTGGTTGTATAAGCTTAAACTTTACATACATATGGGTCACAAAGATTCTTTCTTTTAGATTCGAGCCAAAAGCAGACAAATGTAAGCCTGCTTTTTACTGTATTTCGGACATTGGGGTAAAAAACAATGACATGCAAGTACAAACATGCTCAGTGACTTGACTTTTCTGACTACAGAAATATCTTCTCACCTGGAAGCCACTCTTTAAAAAAAATGCAAAAATGTTGCTGTAGAATTGAACAAATACAATCTTGATTCTTAAAACTAAGCCTTTAATTGAGAACTTGTAAAAATAATTTCTCACAAAAAAATAGATTTTTGTTAAAATACGAATGTTGAATATATCACAATCGTAAACAAATTAAGCGTGGCATCTTAGCACATTTGCTAAGATCCATAATCCAGGCCTGATATTACATATTGGACATTTTGGATATTCACAAATTTGCTTCAACATTAATATGCCCGAGTACCGACAGACTGACTTGGACGATTTCTACAAGTTACTACGGTCAAGGGGGGGAGGGGGGGGGGGGGGTATATATGCAAATGTTCTCATCAGTCTACGGCACTAATACGTTAACAGAAAAACAACAATTGTGCAAGAACTGCAAGGGGGGGGGACTCAAGGAAGTTTTTGATTAGATTTTTTGAATTTTGTGAGTGCTGTAATTATTGAACTATTATTATTAATCAAATGCATATAAAAGTATACATTTTTGGAAAGGAAATGGATCAGAGAATCCAAATGTACGTCAATCTTGACCAAAAATATTGATTTTTGAGAAAGTCACAAAATTCACTTTTTTGATCCAAATTGTTTTGAAACAAAGCTAACAAAAAATAATTTTGAGTAAAAAATGCCCAAATCACTTGATGATGATGATGTTAAAAGCTAGGGACAATTTTTCTTTTTTTAACCTAATCTAATATTTTTTGAAATTTTGACCCAAAAGTGCCAAAAAAGTGGGGGGAAAAAATGATTTTTTGTTGTTGTTGGCAGACACTGTATTGATGGGAGTGAGCAGTTACACCATACCCCGGTCAGAAGGTGGGAGTCAAGAAGCGGCGGCGTACAAACTTGTCTCAAATCAAGTCCAACAACTTGAGCCTTTAGGCTCGATTCGATTGAGTAGTAACGCTAGGCTGATAGGATGATTGTCCGGTACTGTTTTCCCAGGACCGTGTATACACACCCTTTATGTTTATCAATTGTTTGGACTCATAGCTTATGGTCTTTTTCCAGCTAAGTCCGCGATAAATTAGCTTTTTATTTGACGAGATTGATTACCACAACTGGGGCGACTTTATAGATAAGTATTTTTATTCTCCGATGAAGAGAAAAATCGAGTTTGATCATAGACCTGTCTTCAGGGCCTATATGGTTTGATCCAATTTTAGGAATGGCTAAAGGGTATTTGGTTAAATAAACAGCTTTGTCCGTGCAAATATCTCATGTTTGTTCTGTGTATCTTTTGTCCTGCATTATCCTTGTCTCGTATCTTCAAATCCTGAACTCTTGTTCCCCTCCCCTTATATCCCCTTTATTCCCTTGGGTTTAAACCCAAGGGTGAGGTCACTCAAATGATTTGGGGTAGAAATCACTGTCACTTATTGAAAACAATGTACCCCTCCCCTCCCCTCCTATAAGAATCCAAATTCGCCTCATTTTAAACAGATTGATTTTTAATTGGAGGTAAAAATTGATTGACCAAACAGGAAAGAAATTTGTTTTTCAAAAAGGTGATTGTTTATTAGTTTATTAGCAGTGTGAAAAGTGGCCCGTGCAGGTACATTCAGAATACCCATTCTCCATTGAGTTAATCTAAAAGGTTTGCTCATCATATTATGCATCCATGACAAAAATCACAAGCAAATTATCAATTCAAAAAATACAAAACCAAATGTATTCTTAATTCTATGAACCTGGAACCTACATGAAATCTTGTTCGTAACCTGTTGGGACACTATACACGTGCGCATGAAATATCTTCCAAAATGAGTAAAAAGCTGTCAGTTGAAAATATAATAGTCAAAACTAGTTTATGTAAAGCCCCCCCCCCCCTTCCCCAAAACCAATGTTGGAACATATACATACCATAGCCTGTTGCTTGACGATGCTTTTATATGGACCAACATTGAGTTTAGGGGGAGGGGCCACCGTTTTCACAGGACATGTAGGAAGTGTCCCAACAGTTTTGAACATGATTGTAGCCCCAAAGTATCCTTCATTGCGTGTGATCACATCGAAATTCTAAATACTGTGGTCTTTAAAAACAGCAAAAGATTATAAACCACAGGATGTTCCGTGGCACCCATACTGGCTAATTGAAATCTGCACACGCTATAAACTCAGGCTAAACCCAAAAGCCGGTCAACTGCACGTCAGCTTTTATTACAAAATACTGATTAACTTAAGACTCAATTCTTACAAATATGGTCAACAATTAAAATTAAGTAAAAAATAATGACTGATTATTGTTACGTGGTGAGGACTGGACAATGGTATTATCCAATCAAACTTAAGATTCCCTGCAATTCTAAGTTGAAGATTGACCAATCAGTTTCAATTAATCAGGAGGAGAGGTTTGAATTAGTTTGAACACTTGATAATAGCATGATGGTAGCATAAAACATGCAATAGGCTATTCCAGTTAAAATACATACACCCCCTATCATGGACCTTAAACTTCCACATAGGGAGTGCAGATTTCAAATGGAGTCATCCATGCAGGTAACCCCATTTGAAATTTACACTCCCTGTGGGGAAGTCAAAGAAATGTCTTCTATAGGGGGTGTATAGATTTTAAATGAAAAAACCCAATTCGTCAAAGATCTTCCCCCCTGCAAGTTATATTGGCTATCCATACTCAAAACACAGCAAACAACATCCCCAATTCCACAAATCACTATAGCCTAATTGTCTAAATCCGAATCATCAAGTGCACATAACATTTGTTTTGATCTAATCTATCCATCACTAATAAAACATTATCTTCCTCATGGATCTGCACATGGAAATATAGGGGATTAAGGGGGATTAACAGCTCCGTTGAACCGGGGTCCCATTGGTGCCTCGCTAAAGGATTAAATCCCTGCTTCGCAATCACACCATCGTTTCCCGCCTCACACCTCATCGTGTCCCATACACTGCGTCGCTGTGCTGTCACAACCTTATATCACCAACTGGCCCTTCAGCATGTATAAAGTAATACTTCCTATGACTAACCTTTGGGCAGTTTGCTCTGAACATGTTCAAGGGCCAAAAACACATCTAATCAAAACCGTATAAGTGCTCTTGCCCCTGAACATGTATAACACAACACTTCCTATGCATAACCATTGGGAAGTTTTACTTCATACATGATGAAGGGCCAGAAAAACATACAAGGTTTTGACAGAACAGCGACGATATATACTACACATGGTTTCAGACTACCCCCTGTATGCGCCACCTCCGTGTGTACGTAAGCAACCCCCGGGGGGGCACTCAACTTTTTTTGGGGGGGAAGGGTGTGCCGCCCAGTGTCTCAAAAAGGGGGGGCTGCAGAACTGAACTGAGGGATTTTATGACGAAAAATAGGGTCTTAGGAACTGATTTTTTTTCAAAAAAGTAGGTCTTGAGAACTGGCCTATAGTTTAATTTTGATTAGCAAGAACGCAAGATTTATTTTGGTTTTAGAACGCAAAATTTTCGAAATAACGGGGTTTTGGAACTCAACATTTTGCGATTTTTGAATTTTCAATAAAATTATTGGGGTCTTAAGAACTGATGCAGGCTCAAAAGGGGGGTCATAAGAGCTAGTAGCAGAGGGTGAAAAAGGGGGTCTTCAGCGCGGCACGTACCTATACCCTTTTCCAATGTCAGTGCCCCCCCCCCCCCCCCCCCCCGGGTTTCAGACTACCCCCTGTATGCGCCACCTCCGTGTGTACGTAAGCAAGCCCACACCTGCAGGTTGCTTCCGTTGTTGCCCTGGTCTTGAGTGATACAGGTGTGAAGTGCGTACGCCTTTTTGCTGGTTCGGGCTGGGATTCTAATCCAACCGATGACAGAAGACCAATTTGTGGCTAAGCTCCTCAAACTTCCTGAAAGTAGTGTTTGTATTCGCCCTCATCAATTCAATGATATATATGTGAAATGAGATCTTGTTCAATGTTATCTTTTTTTCTTCTTCTTTTTTTCTTTCTATTTTTTTCGTTAAACTTTCCTACAAATGAAAGTGCAAACCATAAAGGTGGAAAAAGGTGTCTTTTTTAAACATTGGGATTGATTGATCAGTATCGTCACATTTAAAAAGATGTTTTAAAAACAAAAAAGGCAACAACAATTTATATATAAATAATAAATATAAAATTAAATATGACTTGAAAAATGACATAGTGCTAGACAGAACTGTTTCGTGAGGGTCTGACAGACCCTTCCTATGCATAAATTAAATATGACTCGAGTAATCCCTCACTATTCAGAAACAAAATGCATACAATAATCAATATATTCCTTTTACCCACCCTCTCTCTACACACAACCCTATATTTTGGTCTCGTGGAAATGGCTTTTAAAACAAACTAAGAAAAGTATACTAAAAGACAGCCAGTAAAGATAACAGGTGGATCTATTTATGATGACGATTTGTGACATTTGTTGCATTTGATGGTAAAGAAGCATTTGACATCCTATCAGCCCATTTAGCCTACTCGTACATTGCAACATAGATCTTCAATAGAGGGGATGATTATCTCTGAAATGTTGTATGGAGCTGATACTACTCTCTTAAATCAAAAGATTTAAAAGTCAATCTTAAAGAGTGAAATTTCAGTCCCATATACAGTCATCAAAAAAAGTAACAATACAGGTAATAAATGGATATTTAACTATAAATATATATCCTACATAAAAATATTAAACAATAAAGTTGTTGAAAAATTTATCTTCTTTAATATGAGATATTGCACGCTAGGATCAATCGAATATTGAAGAAGTGACAATCAAAAATGTAAGGTAAAGTCACAATTTCATTTTTACATTTTACGTTTCAACACGGGGAGAGTATGACAGGTAGCGTGTGATCAGAACAATACGGCCGACTGTCCAACCTGCGCATGCATCCCCCAATTGCACTACCTGTAATCGATAAGGTACCTGTAGATGGGTCCGCGTGTAGAAAATAAAAATGTGAAAATGAAAATCGGACTTCACCTTACATTTGGGAGTGTCACTTCCTCAATAATCACCCAATCCTGGCATGCAATATTTCATATTAAAGAATAGGAATTTCCAAACAACTTTATAATTTAATATTTTTAGGTAGGATATATATTTTTAGAGTTAGAAGCCCATTTATAACCTGTATAGTTACTTTTTTGATGACTGTATTGAAATTTCACTCTATTAGGTTATTTTCAATCTTTTAAGATCCTTCCCTCAGCACAATCTTTAACCCTAACTCTACCCCCACTTTTTTCAGACAATTTCCCGCAAGGTGAAAAGTGACCCAAAACATCAGTGACTCGAGTCAAGTCAAGTCTTGTCAAAAGTTCTGATGAGTTTGAGTCACAAGTCAAGACTTGTTCTCTGTGACTCGAGTCAAGTCAAGTAATAAACAAATAATGACTTAAGGGGGGGGGGGGGAGGATCCATCTTTTCTACATTTGGTCAAAATTGCAAAAAATATTAGATAAGATTAAAAAATTAAGTAATGTGTCCATAAGTTAGTGTCTTTTAACAGCATAACCAAGCGATTTGGGCATGTTTTACTCAAAATTATTTTTGTCAGCTCTGTTCAAAAACATTTGGGTCAAAAAAGTGAATGTTGTGATTCTCTCAAAAAATCAAATTTTTTGGTCAAAATTGACCCCAAATTTGGATTCTCTGATCCATTTCCTTTCCAAAAATGTATACTTTTATATACAATTGAGTCATAGTTAATAATTACAGCACTCACAAAATTCAAAAAGTGACTTTCTTGAGTCCTCCTGTAAGTCCAAGTAAATTCAAGTCATTGACTCAAATCATCACCAAACTGCTCCAGTGTGGAAGCAAAATGTTACAGAACCGTGAGCATATTTCACTGGGTTTTCTATAAGAATCTACTAAAAGTAGTGAAACTGTGCAAGATTTAACACTTTCCATGCGGCTATTGGTTTTACCAAATACAAAACAGATTTTTCAGAAACCTTCCCCACTTTTCAAGGTCTATCTCAAGGATTACTGAACCAATACTAGGAATGTTTGTTATTATTTTAATGCGTTTCTAATGGCGATTCCAAATATGGTAATTAAATTCAATATTTTTAAAAATATTTTTGAAGCATTTTGTGACATTTTGTTATGTCGTCTGCAGACTCCTGCCGCGTGGAAAGTATTAAGATTCCATGTAATAAACTTTGAATCTCACAAAGGGTAAAACAATTCAACGCTACAGTTCTCGCTTGTTCATTTGGGATGCCAAATTTTCCAACAGCGGGTTAAGACCTAAATACGCCCCTGCCTGATGCCACGGCAGGAAGACGCTAGCATAATAGACACACGTAAAACACACTTTGAAACAAGATATCAAACAGAGTCAATGTCAAAGTAAGCCCCACTGAGCCTTTTTATCGCCTAGGTACGACTCATTTGCGCTGAGATAGCCTATTTAGGAAACGCCGGCTTTTTGGCTTCGGCATTCAGTCCCCATGGTGTTTGAGGGGGGATTTGGCGGCTACAGCTCCGTGAAAGAAGTACTGTAAAAGTGTAAATCTTCGCGCGTGTAAATCTTCGCGCATTGCACATTTTGAACAATTTTGCTTGTTTTTATTTTCGCGATTTTGAGCTTCCATGCATAGACCTACATACAAAATGAATATATTCGCACGTTTTAATTTTCACGCTTGCTGGTTTGAGCGCGAAAAGCGCGAAAATAAATGTAGCGCGAACATTTCCACTTTTACAGTACATATCCTGTGGGATGTTACCAGTTAAAAATCACTGGGTTTTTTTATCCATGGATACAACCTCATATACAGGGGGCATGGTTACAATGAGTAACTTATTACGCATAGATGTACTGGTGACTGAATCTAATTTAGGTATGATCTATAACACAATTCCCGAGGCCAAGTGTCTTGATGATGCTATTCGCAATGAATGTTTACCACTATATATGAGATTATTTATTATAATTATAAGTCATATGCTTGTAATTACCAATATGGAATGAAAAAAAAGATTTTTTTCTTTTTTTCTTCTTTTTTATATTTCTGGGTATTGTTTTGTTTTGCACATACATGCATTGCACATTGCGCAATCAGAAACTCTCCCAAATGTGACAATCCAGTTTAAAAAAGTGGGCTTGTAATAGATTTTTAAAAGAAATTGAAAATATTTTTGATCGTTGAACATTTTGTGATGCCGGCGTTAAAGGCCACACCCTCCCCCCCCCCTCGAGCCATAGTCTGGCCTCCATAGACATTCATGGAATGAAGCATGAAACTAGTGTTGTGTGTAGAGATGATTGCCCTATACCAACTTATACTTTTTTCTGTACAGAGCGGACTATGGCTCCAGGGGGACTATGCACCCTACTACACCTGACTATAACAAGCTAACATAGTGCTTCTAATAACAACTAAATGCAGGTGGTCAAGGGAAAGTTAAACTTCAATAGCAGATTTTTCTTAAAAGATAAAAATGTGAAAAAGACAAAATTCCAAAAAATTCAAATATTTTCAACAAATCTCAAATCTCTTTTTAATCTCAAATTCTCATATAATCTGTCACAAATATATATTTAAGTGAAACCTTTTTTGGCACGAATACTAAATAAATAAATTAAACATTGACAAAAATGACTACGGTACATATCATCACAAAAAGCACAAAATCTGGATTTAAAGGGAAAAAAACCAAAACAACTTTTCACTCTACAAAATTGTGTGCCTTTCATTTTGATTGAAAATGTGAACTTTCACAGTAATAACAATGCTAGCTATATAAAGGTCCAGAAATGGTTGAATATCAATATTTTAAAATAAATACGAGCACTTTTAATATAATTATAACGCAACCGTCATGTCCATTATGGTCCCGACACCTTCTGAATAGGGTCTCCACAGCTGTGGCCACATTGTGCACACACCCCCACACAAATATATCAACATATCACGCAACACAAAGAAAATATGGGGAGAAAAAAAGAGAAATGGTCAATTGCCTATTCATGATTGGAATGACCAACAGTGAGTGCCACAGTGAGTGCAGTAACATAAAGAAATGAAGTGAGATGTGATTGGACACATATTTGTACATCTGTCCCAATTCTTTTCCTTCTGGACCGTTCACTATAATACAATTATTATTATACTTCATATATACTATGTGTGTATAGCCATATAATAGAGATTGGATGAAGAATAAAATAGACGATGATTGATGAAAGGGGCTAAAATAACAACATTGAGTATTATTATTACAACTTGGGGTTGTTGAATTGATGGGGGAGATTTCAATATTTTGGTTCGTGTGAGATACCGGGGGTAAGGAGTAAGGGGATTTGTGGACTTAATACCCTGACGCAAGATTTTAATCCGTCGAAACGTGATACGCGCTACACATATATTTATTTATCACGAGCGCACATGGCGCACTGGGGGTATGATATTTGCACATTGTCATCAACCCGCAGATTTTCTCTTATTGTTCGGATGTATGTATACATCTGTCCCCCTGCTCTGCGCGTGCCCCCTACCTCTAGAAAATACGACAATGAGACGATTATGTGTCACTTTTATCTGATGTTTAATCACTTTTTAATGTCCCATGATACTTGGCCACAAGCTGTCCAATCTAAGTAGGCTTCTTTTAACCCCTAACCCCCATGAGTCCCTGAACGAGAAGCGTCATTGCCGACCATTCTGAAATTTCATACGGACATCATAAAGACATGATAGTGAATGGGTATCAGATGAAGACCAGTTGTATTTATATTGAGGGCGCTTTCCCTTTTTTGGCTTTAATCTGTGATTCATATCGTTTGAACACATAATCACCAATCTCCATTGAAATATTCCAAATATCACACCATTAGGAATCAAAACCGTTGGGAGTTTAAAAATCAACCCCATATTTTCGGACATTTTCAGAGGTAAACCGTCAATGCATTTGTTTCAAATTATGATAAATTCGACTCATATGCATTGCCAGATTCTTTTTCTCGCCCTGTTGCCTGACTGAATAAAAAAACCTGACCATTATTATCTGACAGCAATATACCCAGGCCTGCATTTGCCTAGCCTTACAATTTTATTTTCCCAAATCAAGGCCCATGTCTGTTGTATACAACCCTCCACTGGTAAATACAGGAGAACCCTCTGTCTGGACACTACCTGTCTTTTGTATAAGAATTCCTATTTGTGAATAACTTGATAAATATTTAATGCTAATCTTTTCAAAATTGTAATTATCCCAACAATGTCTCTGATTGGCACAATACGTGACACATCCTAAATTTCAACCAATCGGCAAGTAGTTCTCATGGGGTTTAAAGATTTATCCTGTTTTCTTATACCCAATCTAAATAAAATCATCACTAATCTGAAGTGATTATGATGAGACTTCAGTGTCATCATCAATGAATCATAATTGAGAATGAGTCACAATTAAGACCAATCCCGCCGAGCCGTCAAATTGAACTTTAAATTGACAATTTCATAAGTTGATCATTTTTCGGATTATAAGCGTTATTAATTTTAAATAGTTGGAGGCTCATTAGATAATAATGTTAGGGCCAAATTGGATCATTATTAGTGGGATTTGAGATGGAAAGACTGTGGATAAATAGTAAGTGTGAAGGAACTACTGTATTGACCCTCAAATAGTATAACTGAATTTGTTGAAGTAAGGCCAATTTTTTTTTTGATTGTCCTCGTCCGCCCGACCCTCATACTTATTCCGACTTAAAATCTTTCTTTTTCTTTTTTTTTTGAAAATATTTTTTAAAAAATTACAAATTTCAATTTTTGTTATTGAAAATTTCATTTTTTACAAATATTAGTCGTAAATTTTCATTTTCATTTTTTTTTTTTTTTTTGAGTGTTGAGAAAATAAAAATACTCATCAAAATATTACAGATTTTGTTCCCCGTTTTGGTTACCACAACAAGTACATCTCATTTTACTTTTGGTACCTGAAAAAAGGGCAAGTGAGAAAAAAGAAAAAAAAGAAAAACACTTTTCCCGACCGCCCTACCCAACTTTTTAAAGTGATCTATATGGACAATCAATTTTTTTTTTTTGGGGGGGGGGGCTAAGAGTACAGATGGTGTTATAAAGGAAACTGCAAGCCTAAAAGCCCACAACATGACCTATAGTTTACTCAGTTACAAAGTGGTGAGAATTATGTGTTTTTATCTCTCCGCGTGCAGAAATAATCCAAGCATACATGCACAATTTTGGAATACACGCACATCATGCATGAGATGCACCTGTTGAACTCTTGAACAGTTCAAATCACTGCTATAAACCAAAGAAGATTTTTTAAGGTCTTCCCACAATGCATTGCACGAACGCCAGGCAACTAATTTATTTGTTGATGTCAACTAGAACCTAAGAGCTCCTACGATGAACGCGCTATGAAGCCATAATTGTGTGCATGTCTATGGGAACCGAGACAAATTGGAGACCAGAATTAGGGCATTTTGCACAAACGCAATGCATTGTGGTGGTGTCTTAAAAATCTTCTTTGGCTAAAAACTTACCTATTTAATGTTAATACCTGATTTCTTTTTGTTTTATCTTTTGTTACTATTTGTTATGTATTATCTGCTTTCTGTATCATTTGTTATAGCACATATGGACTTGATTGTGTTATACGTGTGTAAAGTGAGCCCTATGCGAATCACATTCACACTCTTCTGTTTTAATGCTGCTGTAAGAAGGCTCGCCAATTTGGGACCTGACTGAACTATAGTTAAAATAAATAAGGGGGAGGGGGTTGAAGGAGGAGGGGAAACATGACCATCAGGGAAAGTGTTTGAAACATGTTCGAAAACATTCATACATCTATTTCTTATATTCATAGATTGTTTGCATAACCCTGGTATTAGTCCCACCAGCCAGAAAGTAAACCAGGAATAATTACTCCACTTCTGAAGGGGGAAAAAATCTTCCAACAAATCTTGTTTTTTCTTCAACTTATGACTTGACTTAATCTTATCCTTAGTCATCACACGATGCGTACGAGAATTAAGAAGAGAATTAAACCGTGTTCGCTCTTTAATCAAATGTCAGCCGCCAGCGAGACTACACCAAGCATACATAGACATTTCTCTAAACAAGTTTACGTTCCCCCTGTGTGATGATACCGCCCTCGCTAAACAACAAATCAGAGCCCGTCGGTCCGCAAATAACCCCCGCGCAAAATGTGACGACGACGGAATTTCTGTAAACAACATAGTCGGGTATGTAATCTCATTGGCGCGAACAACGGTTTACTAGTAGTAAGTACGCAGTCCGCCTTGTAAAACCATACATGATGAGATGTAGGAGTAACAAAATTAAAAAACGGTCCCTGTCTCACAACTCTGGATTTCCCTTCTCTTGATTTCCCCATAGAGCGCCGTATATTAGATTCGTTTGCCTGGCTTATTAAACGTTGGTTTGTTCATGAGCAAGTGCCGTTTAGGCCGCTTATATGACAATTTCCGCCGCGCGAAGATTTCCCTATAGAGGGTGCTGTGATTCGACTAACTCCACTTCGGGCTGGATTAGGTATTGTGTACCTCCGTGCCTCTCTCCTCGTGTTGTACAAGTTTGTCGGCCTGTACGACAAGCCGGCAGCTTTCGTTGGCTGAGTGGCTGCTTGGTTGGCTGGCCGACTCATTAGAGCGGCTGGTGCATCATGGGACTTTGCTCCACATGCTTTGCATAACAATTATGTAATGTTGGGGGTTAAATTAAGGTGCATGTGATATACGTGTTGAAACCATGTGCCACCCATGTGAAGTCCACGTGTCTGGCATGACAATTGCATATTGTAAGGGTAACATTCAAGTCCATGTGGAACCCATATGAAACCCATGTGATACCCACACTAAACCCATACCTGATGTACATATTAATATTGTGAAAAAAGACCAGGTGAATAAATGTCAAAACAAATTATTAAAATAAATGTCATCAAAGACAAACAAAAAGACATTATTTTGCCCATTTTTTTGTTCAAAAATAGTAAAGCCCATGTGGCTTATTGGTATACAAATGTCTAATATTTTCAGTGTCGACACGACCACTGAAAGAACAGCATTTGTTTTCAACTTCCTCATAAGTTAATTTTCGCTACTTGCTCCTCTACTCACCCAATACAACAAGTTAACCTTGACAGATACCTATTATGTGAAATTTCGTTGATGTTGTGTCAAAACCTTGTATCTCCATCCGGCCCTTCAGCATGTATAAAGTCTTACTTCCTATGTATAACCTTAAGCAGTCTGCTCTAAACATGTTCAACGGCCAAAAACACGCTTTCAAAAATTTGTCTTGCCCCTGAACATGTACAAAGCAACATTTCCTATGCATAACCGTTGGGCAGTTTTACTTTATACATGTTGCAGGGCCAGACAAAAATACAAGGTTTTGACGGTATAGCAACGATTTGCTGTTCAATAGATACAATACCCGATACTAATAATTAGTACCGTGCTATTTATTCCTAATATATTGACTTTCCCCAAATTCACGATACAGTAATGCTAATAAAAGACACTTGTTAAACCATGTAATCATAAATATAATTTAGTGAATTTTGCTATTACAATACCAACCAACAATTTAATAGAAAGTGGCTACATAAAAGATACGGCTGACACAAATTTGGAAATGCCAAACAATTGTGTATGCAAATATTCAGGCTCATCCCGTAATCCCGATAATTGTGCGCAATACAATAACGGTGCGTGAATGAGTGGGCCTATCAATTTCAATTCATTAACGCCTCCGAGTCTCTAACACTCCCTCGGGGGCCAAATTAAATGAATAATAAATTCAATTAGAGCCAACTGGGGCCCCTTAATTCTGCCGAATCGGACCGCTATCGCTACGCTCCCTTACCCTGGCACTGTCATTTTAATCAAGTAAAAAACCCCGGTGTATTTTATTCCCTTCCTTTCTTCTCACAAGATTGGGTTCTCCTCCGTCTAGCTCCACCGTCTCGTGCGCGTGCATGGCCATGCTTGTATACTACATGTGTAGAACATTGGTGAACATGGCCGCTACTAATGCTAGAGTATCTGAGACGGCACGAATGTCCGTGCTTGATTAATTGTGCGGTTCTTTAAGACCATGCAGCCGACGACGACTATGATAGATTACCGTGTGCTATATACGATAGAAACACAACTTTGTTGTGGTGTGTCATATCGTACAGGTAGACATGTTCTACACTGGAGGCACATAAGGGGACAGACTTTGAAAAAGCTGTTTGTCACGACCTCCCGACTAAGTCGTCAACTTGTATTATTGATGTTGGACACAGAACTATTATCAAAGTTTAGTGCACACTTAAAAAACTTGGGTGAAAATTGATCTGGATTGTATTTAAATGAGCTTAGCTAGTATAAAAACAACTACAGTTTCTAAAGTTCAAGTTGATGGAAATGAGGTTTTAAGTATTTCATTCAAGGGCATATTTATAGTTCAGGAACATGCGGGTCGGCAGGGGAGTCTGAAAGCCATTTCTCTGAATGACTTACTGTGATGTGGCTTGTCCCAGGTTTGATCGCAGTGGGTCTCACACAATACCTTTGTAAACCCAATGTGAACCCAATATGAAACCCAAGGTGAACTCCATGTGTAACCCATGTGAAAACCCATGTGAAACTCCATCTATAACCTGTGTGAAACTCCATGTGTAACCCATGTGAAACCCCATGTGTAACCCCATGTGTAACCCCATGTGTAACCCCATGTGAAACACCATGTGAAACCCCAAACCCCACGTGAAACCCCATGTGAAACCCCATGGGTAACCCATGTGAAAACAAAACCCATGTGAACCCCATGTGAAACCCATGTGTAACCTATGTGCATCCCATCCAAAACATGATACTCAAGTCAGTACCATGTAAACCCTATATGCAATATCCATGTGAAACCTATGTGATACCAATGTGATACCCATATGTGACCCATCACATCAAAATGGACATGTTGGAGGCAAGACTCCAATTTGAGTTCTACACATCAGATGAAAGCGCACCAAAATGATACGTTGTTGAAGGAAATCAGACTTTGGAAGCACAAGATATAATTTAAAGAACCATATTTGTTACTAATATTTTCTTTATATTTCACCAACTGTATATTGGCTTCTATTTCAAAACCGTGTTTGCAAACAAAATATATACAATCTTTGTATGTAATACATAATTAAGGAAAAACTGATGTCAGAAAAAAAAGGTCTGATGAACTACTTTCAGCCATATCTCAGAAAACTTATCCTATTTGGTCCTCAGTTCCCTAATGAAGACAAGAGGTATCATATCATGTTTAGCAGATCTGTTAACGCTTTCCACGCGGCAGGCGTCTGCAGACGACATTCCAAAATTTCATAAAATGTTTCAAAAATATCCAAATTATTGAATTTCATAATCATATTTGGAATCACCTTGAGAAATGTATTAAAATAAGTACAAACATGCCTAGTATTGGTTCAGTAATCCTTGAGATAGACTTTGAAAATTGGAAAATATTTCTGAAAAATCTGTTTTGTATATGGTAAAACTAATAGCCGCGTGGAAAGTGTTAATGCTGCAAGATTACTCCAAGTATGCAATAAATAAGTTTTACACAAGTTGCAGAGATGAAAGTCATCGAAGCGAAAGAACTGATTTTCTCAGCTAACAAAAAAAATCAAGCTTCTCGGAGGAAAATCGGCAGGATTTAGACCGCAGGGAAATTAGAGGACAGTTGATTGCTTCCCTTAAAATTGGAAGAATGTGGTGCTAAAAAGGGGAAAAGTCTATTGAAATTCAGTTGATAATTGTATTTTTAATTGAAGAATCTTCATCAAAAGCTTATGGTTATAGCATAGAGATTGAAGGGAAGGAGATGCATTGTAACATTGTATACAAGTGTTTGGGCAAATCATGTTGGGGTCTTAGCCACAGTTAACGATGGGGCAATTTCATTTTTAGTGGGAAAAAGCTTTAGATTATGTAGAGAGAAAAAAATAAATGCCCAATTTTTATGTATAATTATTATTTCAAGCATTGTTATTTGTTTGTTTGTTTGGATTTTGTAAACACAAGTAAACATAACACACAGCTATCTTCAGTAGATACCATACTATCATAAACCATTGATAGGCTAAAACAAGTTATAACTAGCAGAGAGATTGGATTCATGGAAAACTGTTGCTATCTTCAGAAGATAGCATGTCACCCTAATGCTTGAATCTGGTCGGCTTTGACAAATTTTGAATATACTAACAAATGTATGAATGACAAATTCTTTAAATTTATTTGATAAGTCAATACAAGTTACATTGAAAGTTAACTAACAACAGAATGATTATATTCATGGGAAAACCTCAACTGTTGCTACTATCTTCAGTAGACATTATATCTGATCTGCTTTGACAAGTTTTGAATGTACTAACACATTTTACGAATGACAAATTCTCTTAATTTATCAACATGTTTTTGTACCTTATATTTTTCCCTTTTGGTTCACAATTTAAAAGTCTGATGTATGAAAAAATGCTGTTGAAAGCAGAGCATATACGTAGACAATAAAATGAAACTTAATTAACCAGTTTTGGGTACAGTACAGCATGCACTTGTACTTTTTTAATGTGACTCATATATCCAACACTTGGCCCACAAAATCACAGCAGCCGAAACATTTAGTTCCCCCTCATTAGTCTCATTCAGTCTTTGTGTGCTCTTAAAAGTATGATATCATAATTAAGAATCAATTGTAAGAATTATGCACCCTGCGCTTGATCGTTCGACATAATCCGACCTGATCGGTTATTTAAGGTGCCATTAACCATGCATTTTCGGTTCTGAACCAATTTCAAGACGGCTTTTCCGGTGGAGTTGGGTTGTTGTTCGTATTAAATATTTAGGGACAATATTCCCGAAATCTGTGATTTTGTCGTCGATTGAAACCCAAGAACGATCGCACAGACGTGATACAATATGCTGGTGCTATCTGATTTACTGACACATATTAGGTTATAAACTCTTTAATAGTCGGGGCTTTTACCCTGGATCTGCGTATTCTGGTCCAATATTTATAAGCGAGGATTATCAAGACTCTGTGATTTGATTTTGCCGTTATCCAATCCAAGAACACCCTTCACACAGATTTGATACAATGGGGTTGATCTCATGTAACTGAAGAAACAGATGGGGGAAGGGGGCAAAGATGAGAATACAATAACAACAGGCGTTTCTTACTGCATCTTAAAACCAGACTACAGCTACACGCTCGCTGTACAGCTAGCAATTTGAGGCTTTACAGAGGCCTTCTTGATACTTGTATGACATGGATAGTATGAACCCACTTGGAAACCTTATACCCAGTAATAATACTGGCGAGCCATATTCGGGCCAACAACAATCCCGCGATCATGATGACAATGTTTCTGAAATCCAATCCGAGTTTTATAGGTCGTTATGAATAATAATCAAATTGATTAGAAAAGAATTGATTTAAAATTGCGAATAACTGATGGGTGAACCGGGGGTGGCCGACGCTAAGGGGGGCAAAAAGAAATCCCCCTTAATGAGATTTGTATTTTTCAGTTCTTGTAAACTTTCAGATTTATCTTACCATTATTAGACTAGAACATCGCATGTGTATTGCTTATGGCTAACAACTCAAACACAAATACAAGATTTAATCCAATCCTTAACCTTCCTTTTCGGCAAACATATATCATCGAGGATATACCCACTTAATAAGAACAAAAGCACCTTTTGGCAAATGTTAGCTACATGCTATAAGCACTGCTGCAACTTTATTGTATAGCCCCCGTCCCTAGAGCTTGGGCAAGCGCCGGGCACAGCACAAAACCGATCATGATTGTCGAATAAAAGGCTCATTTTAAGGCCGTTACATGACTGTGGGATTAAAGCCTATAGCCCCAGGACAGCGGCTCTGATTACACCGGATGATGAAATTTTCAAGCGTACAAAATTATTCCTCAATTGAAACAATTAGCACAAATGCAATGGGATAATTATTGGGAGACAGAGGAAACTGAGTGTGTATGCCTCGAATACAAACTGCTTCTTCTATACTGATTAAAGCCACTGTTTTTATGTAAAATTATCCAAATCTATGGACTAACTTCTAAACCAACATTTGTCTACCTATACTAGTAATGGTATAAGAAACATGTGGGTATTTAGATGTCTGCTTTGGGGTTCAATCAATCTATTTGTACAGGGTGTTTCATGATCAGGCCACAATTTTTTTTAAATATTTTGATGAGTATTTTTATTTTCTCAACACTTAAAAAAAAAAGATTTTCGACTAATTATTTGTAATTTTCAACATAAAAATTGAATTTTTTGATTTTTTTTCCGGGCGGACAAGGACAATCAAAAAACTCTTTTTTTTTGGCCTCAGTATACTAAATTAAGTTTTATCCATATCATTGCTATTCAAATTGGGCTTTTCCATTTGGAATACATACACCCCCTATGGAAGACATTACCTGAATCTTCCCCATAGGGAACGCAAATTTAAAATTAGGGATACCTGCATGGGTGACTCCATTTGAAATCTTCACTCCCTGTGTGGAAGATTATGGTCATATCTTCCACAGGGGGTGTATGGATTTCAGATGGAATAGCCCACTGTCATGGAGGATATCTGTAACCTGACCACCTTTGTCTGAATATATCTGTATGGGCAAATGCCTAAATTTGATTCAGGTTTTTTTTAGGAACAAGCGCTTTTTAGGCAAGGCACTTGATTTCTTCTATCCTTAGATCACACAGAGCTCCAGAGCTCATCTAACACAGTAAATGAACCCTAACCCCACCCAGCGGCATGGTTTTTGGGAATTCTTGAGATAGATCTTGAAAGTCGGGGGGAAAGGTTTCTAAAAAATCTGTTTTGTATATGGTAAAACCAATAGCCGCGTGAAAAGTGTTAAGATTTTGATCCCCATATGATAGGCTGCCTGAGATAGGCTGGAAGAGAACAATCTACCAGCACCTAAAAGAGTAAAGTTTAATCAGCTACAAATTGGGGAGAAATATTTGTTTTTTATTTCTCCATGCACAAAAATAATCTAAGCATATGCACACGATTATGGCCACCCCCTCTTGTAAATACCTCCGAACGAGGACCAAGCATGGTACTATCCAAATGAGGACCCACCAACCTGGACACACACCGACACACCGAGGACCAAAATGGCGCTTGGAAGAAAAAAATTGGGTGTCAAGCCGCCAACTAGACTGTGTGCTATCCAACCAAGGCCTAAAGGGTGTATGGGGGAGAGCATCACCAAAGAGGACCTAGATAGCGTTTCTTATGTTGTTTGCAATACTTTGCATGATCAAGAAACCGAGGATGTCCTCGTTTGCAGGTGTGTCCACAGTTGGAATGTAAAAAACGGGTGTGCGTCCTCGTTTGCAGGTATTTACAAACGCACACGGTTTTGGCATTAAGCATATGATGCACAGTGCGCTATTGCCTACATACGCGCTCACATCCTTCTGTATTAATTCGCTGCTGTATAGGAGGCTTTGCCAATTTGGAACTGATCAAACTATAGTATGTTTAGCTTTCAGTGCCGTTATGGTTAAAGCCTCATCATGGTCAGATACAGGTGGTTGGTTTTGAAATATTTACTTTTTTAAAGAAATTAATGGAAAATGTGTGAAAATGGTGAATATCAAGTTTGGCTCAAATGATGTCCTCCAAAAACTCGACAGAGTGCCACTGACCATTTATAAACGTAACAGGTCGGATATGCATCTTTTTCATTGCATACATCAAACTAACACACAACATTGATTATATTATATATAAAACAGATAATTTCAAGACACCCTGTATCCATAAGGCCTGTGTTATTTGTTCGAAAATTCATGGGCTCATGGATCGACGCCCTGCCTGGGGACCGGGTGAACACATAAGAGCCCCTAACAATAGCCCTTGACACTAATCAAAACATATCACATGGCGAATGCCCTTAAACCCCGGCCCATTGTCTGCTGATCGGATTGCCAATAGTCACAGATGGTAGCTGCGCAGAATGTCTGCCTGACACGTCTTAACGCTTTCCATGAGGCAGGCGGCTGCAGACGACATTCCAAATTTCGACAAAATGTTTCAAAAAATGTCAGAATTATTGAATGTCATCACTGTATTTGGAATCGCCATGAGAAATGCATTGAATTAAGTACAAACATGCCGGGTATTGGTTCAGTAATTCTTGAGGTAGACCTTCAAAGTTGGGAAAGGTTTCTGACCCTATACAAAACACATTTTTCTGAAACCTTTCCCAACTTTCAAGGTCTATCTCAAGGATTACCGAACCAATACTAGGCATGTTTGTACTTATTTCAATGCATTTCTCATCGTGATTCCAAATATGGTAATGAAATTCAATAATTTTGATATTTTTGAAACATTTTTTTTTACATTTTGGAATGTCGTCCGCGTGGAAAGCGTTAATGTTGTTGGTTTGGATGGCTGATGTTGAGTAACAAATGATACACCAGTCTGGTGTGCCCAAACATTGAGCATTCACTCATCAAAGGGGTAATGACTTTTGAATACAGGTTTTATAACCTTTGATAAGTTGCTGCTTGTCCAACTTTATGTGTGTGGGGGTGTGTTAGGCCAACAAAAAATAGTTGTGTTGCCCTCAGCGACCGACCCTAAAATCGCAAAACTTAGGGTCGACTTTGTTGTTTTTGCTGTTTTTTTACTTTAAATTTGTTCTTAAAGTGTCTAAATGTTACTATTTCCTGCTGGAAATGAATAAGTTAGCTTTACTAAATGTTTTTAGACTATTATCACACAAGAAACATTAGTTCAATTGACATAATGGGCCTATACCAATTTTGTCTTGGCATAAACCATATATTTTTCAGCCACACATTTGTTTTTAAAATTCTGACCGACCGACCCAATTTAAACATTTTAGCACTTAAGGGGGGACTTAAGGAAGTTTTTGATTTGATTTTTGGAATTTTGTGAGTGCTGTAATTATTGAACTATTAATCAAATGTATATAAAAGTATACATTTTTTGAAAGGAAATGGATCAGAGAATCTAAATTTGGCATCAATTTTGAGATTTTTTGAGAAAATCACAAAATTCACTTTTTTGACCCAAATTTTTTTGAACAAAGCTAACAAAAATAATTTTGAGTAAAAAATGGCCAAATCACTTTATAATGATGTTAAGACACTAATGAAGGGACGATTTTTTTTTTTAAAAACCTAATCTAATATTTTTGAAAATGTTGACCAAAAAGTGCCAAAAAACGTGAAAAATTGATTTTTAAGTGTTTTTTACACTTTTTTGTCAAAATTTCAAAAAAGATTGGATTAGATTATAAAAAAAATAAATCGTCCCTTCAGTAGTGTCTTAACATCATCATCAAGTGATTTGGGCATTTTTAACTCAAAATTATGTTTGTTAGCTTTGTTCAAAAAAATTGGGTCAAAAAAGTGATTTTTTGTGATTTTCTCAAAAAATCAACATTTTTGGTCAAAATTGATGCCAAATTTGGATTCTCTGATCCATTTCCTTTCCAAAAAGGTATACTTTTATATACATTTGAGTCATGGTTCAATAATTACAGCACTAACAAAATTCAACAAAAAACTTCCTTAAGTCCCCCCTAAGGGCAACACACTAAACAAAATTGTTGGCCTTATTATATTAGCCTTATACGATTTGTATCGAACGGATAAGTATCGCGTATAGTACCAGGCATAGTTATAGGCAACTATGCACTAATGTTGTGAAAGTTTGGCAAAGATTGAACAGTATCTTTGTATATGTTTCTATATTATGGCATTGTTAAGCAACATGTTTCAGGATGGATTATTGTTAACAACAAAATCCAAACAGATGCAGGAAGGTTGTAAGGCATAGTAAAATAAATAACATGTTTCCCGTACGGACTTTTTAAAAAAAGGAGGAGGGAGGGTCTTACTATTTACTATTTTCCAATTTTTTGCTATTTTTTTCCAAGATGGCCGACAAGTCGAAAGTGACCAAGTGACTGTGTCAGGGACACTCCTAAACAGAGATTTTCCACTATACTTGCCAGAGAAACAAAAAAACAAACATCTAAATTCAGTACATTTTGTTAATTATTTGTGGCAATAGACATGTTGCCTGTCTTGATCGTTGTTTAATGACGAATTAATGAAAGTATTTCTTAAATTATTTCAACAAACCAAGAAAATATTATACTTGGGAGTGATATAGGTCACTCAAGGAGTCAGGTAGGGGTCAATCGATGCTGTTTAGGTGACCAATTAAAGCTCTGACAATTTAAAATATTAAAAAAGTGGTTTTTTTAAATTTATTTTTTAAATATTAAATAGTATAAAAAAAAGGAGGTGGCGGCTAAAACGGAGGCGGGCGGGGACAGGAAACATGTAACTTTTTTACTAGGCCTAATACTACAATGGCTGTTATTTTACATTCGGTCCTTTGGATTCTTTAACAAATAGTACAAATGGGTTTCCTTGTCAGCCTCTTTAAACGTGTCTTGAGATTTGTATCAAAAGTATAAGTAGTATATCATGTTGTTTACTGGTTATAGGCAAACTATGTTGAATGTTGTATTATTGTTGTATTACACTTGAATTTCGTTTGAAAACGTAACACTATCGGTGTAAGCTTCTTTACCACGTTGTTGAGAATCATGTTAGAGGGTGGGGAAATATTTTAGTTAAAACTACAAAGGAGTAGGTCATGACCAGGTGTAGTGGTGTTACTGATATGGATTGGTACTGGGAGAGCTGGGGGGTTAACAGGCAAAATGCCTTAAATTAGTAGCAGCATCTCTAAATGCAGGGCCTTTGGCAAGAAAACTTAAGTTATACCACCGATTAAGTGTCCACAAGTGACATGGAGCCTGGCATGCATCTAGTGAACAACACCAACAACAACAACCACGCCTTTAACAGTACCTTTAACAGTAGCGAAAACAAAAGAAACAAAAAATAACAACATCAAAACAGAAACATAAAAACAAACAGACAAACATATTACAAAAGTGAAGAGCGCACAACAAACGATTTTCCATTGTGAACATCCTCACAAGATCAGGGGTAGAATTTCGTAACCAACCGCGAGAATCTGTTAAGATTCTCGCGGAAGGATTTTGCGAGAATCCAGATTCTCGCCAATTTTGAGAATCCATGGATTATTGCGAAATTAATGAAAATAATATCCAGAATAAGGCTATAAGCTTGCACAACTTCCAAATTCGGCATGTTTGTTGACTAAGGGTCAACTACCAGTCATCTAATGTCCTGTTTTGGACTTATAAAAAAAAAAAGTAAAAACATTTTTTTTTGTTTTTTTTTTGGCGGTAATCCAACTGGATTCGCGCGGTAGTGATTTGACGCGAATCTTCACGCGAATCGATTCACGGATTCGCGGCGAAATTCTACCCCTGCAAGATTTGTTGAAATGATTTGACTACAAACACAAGCACCGCATGTATAGTTAGAGTCAGCATTATATGATCAGTTTAACAGTAAATTGATCTACTAATGGTTATATTGGTTAAATAAGCTTATATAACATCAATATTCAGCAAAAAGTATAAGGGAAGTATTAAGTGGATACACAAGCAACCAGAGATTGTAAAGATGACACCTCTTATAGTCAAGAACTTTTATGGCAAAAGAATGTATCTTATATGTAGTTTTCTAACAGCATACTTCCTTTTAACATATCAAAGTTAGCTTTTTTTCTCCATAAATCAAGTAGTGGTAAAAGGCAGTATATTACTTTTATTGTCTTTATAAGTTGCAACCTTTTCCTAAGTGAGGATTATTGAATAAGTCAGCACAATCCATGTTAAAAGGAAGTATATCATAAGGAAAGTACATCTAAGATACATCCTTTTGCCATAAAAGGGCTGAGCACACAGAGCTGTCAGAGATAGATGGAAATAAGCTATTTAGGGAACATCTGTTTTCCGAGCTAAATTACTAGAGGTGTGAAGCGCGTGTTGGGATATCATTACAAGACCAGCACTGATACACACACAGAGAGAACTGGTGGTCTCATTCAACCTCGTCAAAAACCTCGACAAAAGCGGGAGAGAGATCAGAGCCGAATACCATCTGCCTTTCACGGCAGCACGGATGGATGGATGAGTTGGCTAGGGGATGAGCACGAGCGAGGTGTAAACTGCAATCATCGTCTCGTATACATGCCGTACATGCATGCTTAACAAGCAGGATTTCAACGGTTTTGTTAATTCACCACGTTTTATGTATCCCAGAAACCCCTTTGGTATTTGAGAAGTTTGGTGATTATTCCTTATGTCTTTTGATCAGTCTTCCCACCCCTGAAACACACAGTCATCATAGCATCATCATCATTTAAGCAGACATCACTACGCTACTTAGAAGCAAACTGTTTCTGCCTAAGGTGCACTCCATACACTGATACACACAGAGAGAGAACTGGTGGTCTCATTCAACCTCGTCAAAAACCTCGACAAAAGCGGAGAGAGATCGTGATGAATTGGTGATTAGACCAAAAATGATTAATATTATGTTTTCTGTATAGCAAGTCCACATATCTAAATGCAAAGATATTTCTTATTTAACTCTCTAGCCTATTATTCTATTTTATAAAACTAACATTTTTAAGAACGAAACACAAATATTTGTATTCAAAATGAATTTTCAAAGGTAAGTATATTTGTGTAAAATAACATAATTCAAACATAATTTTTTTTTTAAAGGTAGATTTCATTTAAATGTTGCTTGGTGAAATACATTCCCTCATCCTTCCCTGTTTAGTTTAAACCAAACACTTTAAATGCTAGTGACATGGTACAAAAAGAAATGTAGCATTCTACAGGAAACAATCTTTTTTCATTAACCATAATTATAGAATTGCAAAAAAAAGAGCTGCATTAAGCATCAAATTCCCAAACAAACCTAACTCACTCAGAGTGCATTATGGGTAATACTACAAAAGTGTGAATTACCGGTGTCACACGCACGGCATCATCATCAACCGATTCTTCCACTCTGACAATTTTCATCATCGGCGCATCATGTCCCCCGACACCTCTTCTCCGTTTAAACAACTCTCTTCTTTCTTTTTTTTTATACGCATTTACTCAGAAAGTCAACCTAACCCCCTCATCAACTGATCACTTACGTGGTGAAATGAACCGTATTGCACATTGTACATGACAGGACCCGGGGGGGGGGGGGGGTAACCCGGATTTGGTTTGGTCGGGGGTGTGCCGCTGGAGATTCAAAACCCATACCCATTTTTAGGGGTGATTTTGGAAAAATCGGTACCCATTTTTAGGGGTTTTGCTTCATTTTAGACCACATTTTAGCAAATTATTGGGAAAATAGACCTAATTTTTGCAAATTTCCGCGAAAAGTTTGGCACATTTTCGCGAAATAGACAAAAATTTCGCGAAAATAGACCCATTTGTAAAAAGTGACCCCATTATTAGGGATTAGGGATTTGTGCCCAAAAAGCACAAAGTACCCCCCCCCCCCCGGGACAGGACGAGCTGAAAACCAATGAATCCACCTTAATTAGGCCAGACTAAAATAGGGTTGGTGTGTGTCGTCCTCGGCAACCAACCCCACTCTTTTTCTGATCATTTAAAAAAGAAATTAAGTTGTCAAGAGATTACTTCTATGTTAACATGAAAGAGCATACTTGAAATTAAACGAGTCGTCTTAAATACACCTATCGACATCATCATGCCACAACTTTGTATTTTGATGCGAAACTCAATGATCACAATTTGTGTTTACTTGAATTATACCCTAACCCACTATACTCTATTTCTCTTCCTCTGGACAGTGATGTAACTTTACAGGCGCAGCATTTACGCATGAGTATGTATCTTCCGTCCTTTCTACGCTTGTGTGTATACGGCTGCACCTCGAGTAGGCACACGCATGTGCTGCAATTAGTAGAATACGCAGTTACGTCACTGTCTTGTGGTGGATAAACAGACTATACAAAAGTAGGTATGTGTTGGGGAATCAAACTATCAGGGGAGAATAACGGATCAAACGAGGAGAGAAAGACCAGCTCCGACAGGAATCGAACCCGGGTTTGCCTGTCGAAGTCTCGCTCCTAGGTAAGCGAGCCAAGGAGTCAGCTTCAAAAATCTCGAGATAGTAGTTTGTATTTATCAGGGCTGTTGGAGGGTAACGAATAACATATAACAAAGATACTGTGTGCTGATGTAAAGCCAACTTTTTGTCAATCGGGATCTGTCTGCTGAGACAATATGTGTTCCCCTTTGTTTGTTTTGCTTGCATTTATTTGTTTGGTATTTGTTTTGTCTGTTTGTGATTCATTGCAAGTTTGTCTGTTTATGTGTCTATTTGTTGGTATGTCGGTTTGTTGTTCTATTGTTTATTTGATTGTTTGCTTGTTTTGATTGATTAGAGTTGGGGTTTTGTTTTCATTTGTTTCAAGGTCCTCCACCACATAAATAAGATTTGCTGAACCACATACTTCCACTTTTGAATATCAGTCCTTATTCTCAAAAGTAATGGCCCGTGTATATTTCTTTCTTTGAAAAATAGGGATTGCTTGTCTGATTATTTGCAATTTCTTTTTTGAAAAACAAAAAATGGGGTATGTAAACCAGCAACATAGGAGAGCAAAAAGGAGGATAAGGGGTCTTTTATAGGGGTATAGGTATACATCACTAGTCATAAAAAAAAGTAACTATACAGGTAATGAATGGACGTTTAACTCTAAAAATATATATCCTACCTAAAATATTAAATTATAAAGTTGTCGAGAAATTTATCTTCTTCAATATGAGATATTGCACGCTAGAATCGGTTGAATATTGAAGAAGTGACAATCCAAAATGTAAGGTAAAGTCACAATTTCATTTTCACATTTTACATTTTAACACGGGGGAGAGCATGACAGGTAGCGTGTGTGTGGCGTATTGATCCATCGGAACAATACGGCCAACTGTCCAACCTGCGCATGCATCCCCCAATTGCACTACCGGCAATCGATAAGGTACCCGTAGATGGGTCCGCATGTAGAAAATAAAAATGTGAAAATGAACCGTACATTTTGGAGTGTCACTTCCTCAATAATCACCCGATCCTACACATTTTTCAACAAACTTATAATTTAATATTTTTAGATAGGATATATATTTTTAGAGTTAGAAGCCCATTTATTACCTGTATAGTTACTTTTTTTGATGACTGTACATCGCTATGCATTTAATATGCCAGGGCCTGTTGAAGTCATATGCTCCCATCTAAATTTGCTTTAACTTTCTAAAATCCAAGCAGATGCTATCAAACATTTTTAATCATAAGATAACCTATTTACATAGAAAATAATAGTTTAGATTCGAAACAATATTTTGATGTCACATAAAAAATGCATCAATCATGTTGTTAACAATAAATATGGCGTGGGTAGGAAAGTATTTGTCTCATTACTATAAAAAAAAGGAAGTTAATCTATAAACATTAAATTTTGAGATGTCAAGACTTGTTTGTGTGTTGACTGTATTAACCCCCTTAGTGCTGTGCCTTAACAAATGCCACATATTGGTGTTTTAGATTGTCTTATAACAAGATGATCTCACAGCACTGAAAAGCTTAACATCCTTCAACCCAAGTACCAATTTACTGATTGGCTCGATACAAAACGTAATACTCTTTTACACCAATCAAAACGAGTTTAAGACAAAAATGGTTGGTAACAGAGTTGTATACGTATTTGATTAGCACCTGAATAAGTTTGTAAACAATAGATGTAAACAATAGACGTAGACAATAGACGTAGACAATAGACGTAGCTTGTCACTATTGACACGGTACATAGGCAGACGGTGTAAGTGATTTGTCACAGGGTTGATTTGCGACATTGTATATAATGATGTATGTTACACATGTATTGTCTGTCCTAATCCCTGTGTAGGTCTGGGTATAGGGTGTATGTATGTGTGCATTTTTTTAAATATAGGGTTCTGTGAGAATCGTTGCTCGGATTTTTAGACCTGCTAGCACTAAGGGAAGATACTGGGAGCTTCCCAGTAACCATTGTGGCCGGTCGCATTACACTGTCTAATCAAAACTTGCACTCTCATTACTTTTGTATATGGTTCCTATTTGTAGTTCAGAATAAACTGGGTAAACATGAATCGTTAGTAAAACAAAACACACTGTTTATAGCAAGTTCTGGTTCTTTTCTTCACTAACGTGTCATAGAGGGGGAAATTACTTTTAAAAAGCTCCCGGTATCTTCTCTTGCTAGTGCTCGTCAGTTTTAGGCACTAACCACTCATTCAAATGATTTGTCTATGTGCTATATAGAGATTTGTGGAGGGCAACGGTTATGATTTAGTCCTACAACCCTCATCCACATCTTAATCCTAATCCTTGTTTATCCTTCCCCTAACATTTATCCTAACCCTGATCATAAATCCTAAATTGTCACTTCTACATCCCAGTTGGATAAATTGGAGCTACAGCTCATCCTTCAACACCTGCACACATACATGAGGATGTGCGCTGCAAGTTCCAAAATATCAGGGGTCCTATTGATTTTTTCTGTACCTTTTAAGGAATGCAAAAAGCAAATTTAAGGGACCCAAAATTGTCAAGGGATTTCAGATGTAAGCGAAGGGTGGACAATGACAATTCATCAGTATATCTTAAGGTTTCCACTTTCATGCATCATGAAATTTAAGGTGTCCTTGCCATTTTGATCTTGACCCTTGAACTTGATGCGTCAAATAAGAAAGTAAAGGGTCTCTATGACCCGCAGACTTGTCAGAATGCAACCCCTGGCATACAACACAGCTGTATGGCAAGCTTACTGGAATTTGTGTTTACAATATTGCAAGGGATGATAACAACATCTCCATTCATCTACCTCTGTGTAGTGATGTCAGAGCATATTCCGGTATTCGGCGCAGCTTATAATGACACATGCAATTCTTATGTACTTGCGTGTGTTTCATACATGTATGTATCACCACACAATAAAAGACAATTCCTAGCATCCCGAGCTAATCAATCAAATTCGCTTAGACATAACTGAACAGAGCTAGACTATCAAAAATTAGTATCCAAGTAGAAGACAAGGACAACACACTTTTGTTACACCCTGTATACAGATAGCTGTAATGACGGGTGATCAATCAATGTAACTACAGCAGTATTGTTTGCAATGTAGGTCTTAATGAGCCGTGTAGATTGAATACTTAGCCCATCAACAAACCGTGAACAACACATGGTTGATGCGTCCACAACCATGACAAACCAACGGTGAATCGCGACACACCGAGGGGTTACGGGGTATTCCATCGATATCGATAAGAGGATACGCAGATATCTATGGTGGGAAAAACCTATTTGCGACCTTCTTACTCAACAATCACCCTATTTTAAACCTAATGCATTGAATATATTTTCCGAAATTTAAAGACTTTGCTCATATAAACTCTATAAACTTGTGTGAAATTTCACCAATTTTAGGAAATTTGTATCAAAAGTAATGGACATTTTTGGAAAATATGTATGTCGTTTCCGATCATGTGTCTTATTATCCAAAATCACAGCAAATTTTGGCTTTCATGGGTAATTTATTTCAACGGAGAAAAGGGATTGAGTAAATTTGCACTTTTGTGAAGCCACAAGACTATTGAAAAATAATTCAACCCCCCACCCCTCTTCCCCAATGAAATACACCACATTACAATTTCATATTTTGTGTTAATATTCTCCGAATGTCGTGCTCACCCTGCTTGGTATGCGAGACGAGCGACTCTGCGTGCTGAAACTGTATCCCCTGGACTCAGGTGGCTGCCTGTCATCGTGGCATTATTACCGGACCTGCCGCGCATACTGATGATACACGCGCACAGACCCAAAACTATGCATAGCTCTCGCTCGCTCGTGCCCCACTACATATTGGGGTATTTTGTAACGATATCGTGGCAGCTCTAACGATGATGGTCCGTGTGGACAAACATTAGCCATATGCCTCGGAGGGGTTTTATCACGTCGGGGTGTGGACGGGGAGGGAGTGTTTGTATACCGAGTCTGTCTGGCATATAAACATAACTGGCAACACCTCGGGACATAAATACACATTGCTATATTGGCAGGTTGCAGAGCTACTTCTGACATTTGTCTGTTTTAAAAAACCAGTCAATGTGAGAACATGCATATTGCATCATTTGCCAAGTCCATGAATCTTTAAAATTAGTGATAAAACCCATACATGAGGTAACATGTCAAATATGTAGTTACACATTGTCCTGGAATGTCCATCGTATTCCTACAAATGGCTTTTCCAAATACCCCAGGGAAGACTATCCGTAAAGCCACTAGACATGAACATGCATATTATTAGTACGCGTATATCATTCTTAGTGCCGATGCATTACCGATTAACTCCGGTAAGTCGTCAGTATGTTACCTGTCTTGTGCCCCATTAATACATTCTCATCCTCTCCCACTACGACCTCTCCTCAAACGTTAATTGCTATATAATTATAATGTAATACACTGTTCAATATTTCGTCTCCTTAACACCGTTCATGTACCTATAACGGCTGTACTAGCCATTTACCGCCAACGCACTGGTGAGCCCCGGTTGCTCCAATGTTTTATTGATAACGATCGCTTAAATGATTGATTGCGGCCAATCATTTATTCAATGACTCATTTAAGCACTGTTTAATTATTAATTCCCAACACGTCCTCTGTTTTACGAACACAGTACGATCTGGAATTACGGCATTCAACGACGGAGGAATTAAAGAAGGGGGAAAGTTTATAGCTTTCCTTTTTAGCGGCTGGACCATACCCTACCAGATACCGGATCCAATTTCAAACCCTTCAGCTGTGGTTTGATATGAAACAAGTCTCACACTAATTATTATGCAAATAATTTTTAGATAGCCTCAAAGTCTTCACACACACCAAGCCTTATAGGCGATCTGGTTCTCAGTTGATATTGATATCATTGTTGCTGCAAGTCATTCATTAAACAACCTCATGTCGAGTTTTGATATTAATACGATTATTAATAACACTTCGTCTTATATACACATCCTAATATTATTATTTTTTCATTCCTGCTACTTTTTTTGATACAATGAAACACTAAATCAAATCTATAGCTGTGTGTAATCGGACGAAATCAAAACTCAACTCGAGCTTCTTGAGAGAGAAAAAATTCACAGCGTGTTAAGAACAACAGTATTGATAAAACATCAACTTGCATTGGCCTTAATGAGATAAATAGAACAGTGCACATTGTGCATATCACACACAATGTTCACTGAGTGGAAATCATAACAACAAAAATCAGTGGTTCAACCGAGTGACCAACAAATCAATTGGATTTGGTCTCTTGGTGGTGGACGTGTCATTGCAGGGACACCTGCCTCGACAGCGGTCGGTCAATGAGTTATTCCTGTCTTGGTCAAACGAGTGCGCTGTTGATGAAGCATGCAGCGGCTTGACAATGCATTGAGTTTACGATTGCTGATATCAATTGATGCGAATTGTTGGTAAAAAACAAATATTTGTTTGAGATTTCTACTTATGTGAGATGTTAAGCTTCGTGTGAACGACAGACAAAATTGAGTCAATGGGTTATTATCTTCAGAAGATAGCAACCACCACTATCAACTTTGCAATCTGCTTTCTCTAAAAGATCAAAATAATAAAAGATACCAACAAACACAATTTTTCCATTCTATCTTTTAAGATAGAGCAACAAATAAAAACATTGAGAAATGGTTACTTCAGGAGATAGCATCCGATACAATCCTTGCAACTGGCTTTCTACCTAAGATAGCAACAAATAAAAGCCATTCAAAGTACTACCTGCAGATGATGGCAATAAACATAATTCTTTTAAATGGTCATCTGCAAAAGATTACCAACAAAATCATTGCAATGTGCTATCTTCAGGAGATAGCAACATACATTATTGTTGCTATTTGCTTTCTCCAAAATATAACTACAAACAAATACTTCCGATGTATCTTTGGAAAATAGCAACACATACAATTCTGGCAATATACAATCTTCAGTTATCTTAAACGACTCCTTTTCCGAAAGGTCTAAACTTCTTTTTTTTTTATTACGCTCTGCCGTTTTGGTATTGAGCACTCTATTCAAAAGATAGTCTAACCATGAAATCTTATCGATATTCATGAATTAATGTTGATACTATCTTCAGTAGATAGCAACAAACAAGAACAGTTCCAATATATCTTCAGTAGAAAGCAATAAGCACTTTTGAGGCAATATGCTATATGCAAAACCTTTAATAATGCTATCTTCGGACGATAGCGACACACACATGTATATTATAAAGTACACTTTTTTTAAATAATCACAACCAATGAAAGTGCTAAGATTAGAAGATAACAATACAGACAATATATATTAAATATGAGGTGCAATTTTATGTACAAACTATCATTGAAATGGACATCGATTTGGAAGCTGTATCTATATTCATATAGTATCAGAGGTGATAAACAACAGCGTTTCAATTTCATTTGAGTTATTTTATTGTTTTGATAGACCATGCATTGCATATGTGGTATATTTCACACAATGACACAATATTTATGATGTTGCCCAGCCGTAAATAAACAATATTCATACTTATTGACTTATCAAAACAATACCCACCCAACAAATAATGGCACACTTTCCCTTTCAAAGGGGTCACATCATATCTTTATAGTACCCGCCTAAAGGTTACCAGTCTACCGCCCAACAACGCCTTAAATATAACGAAGCTGACCAACTTGCACAAAGACACAGCATGATTTCAAAAACATGTTTACTTTTCTCAAAACGACGCCTGGAAATGATCTAACCGATATGGTTAGTACAGACCATAATGCACAACTTGCCAAACACCACACCAAAAAAATGTCCAGTTCGGTGGAAAGAAAAACAAGACATCGGAACGACCCCGACCTACAAAATCAATGTTAGATTTGCCTAATCTCTGCTCTTCCATCAACCCCCAGCAAGGTTGTGGTCAGTAACACCAACACGCATCACTGTAAAACACCTGCCTGTGATGCTGCCCAATGTCCAATTTAGTGACGGTCAGTTGGTCGCATTCGGACCATCTTTTTTTTGTAAGTTATATCTACGAATCGTGCAAATACTTGCTCTATACGCTCGATTCAGTGTCATCACCAATTGTGCAGTTTGTGGTTTTGTTTTCTGTGTATTAGCAATGTAAATCAGGTTCCAAACTTTTGTATTTGCTCGTTACTCTAATTTGCCTGATTTCATATACATATCAAGAGTGGTTTCTTGGTTAGTTTGAAGACAAAGTTGAAAAGGGGTAACCAAGTGTTTTTGCTTGATTGGGTCTATTGAAATGGGGGAAAGGGTAATAGGTCAACTGTCCCCACACACAAAATGCCACAATGAATTAAACTGGATAAAATAACACATGGACCTAGTTTTATGAAGTTTCCTAACAAAGAGATGGGCCATGTATGTGTGGGGGTGTGTGTGTGTGTGATTGTGGGTAGTACATCTGCTAAAGAAAGTATTATTTCAATTTGACAAAAGTAGGACACATGTATAATTGTGGCCACTTATCTTGTGGTGAGCTTTCTGCTTCACAAACATTGGTCTATACTGTATATGGTTGCCGATTTGTTGAATTTCAATAAATGAACAGTGCAGTGCCTTTGTCAGGGGAAGCCTTGATTGTAATGCTTGCAATGGATGAATGTATGTATGGTGGTGGTATTGCATGACAACACAACATCACACTAAAATATATACGCTTAGGCCAAAACAAAATAATACTTTGTCTCAGCGGCCCGCAAGCATTGCTTTTTAAATGGGATTTCGCACCTTTTTTCCGATTAAAAAAAATAAATAATAAGTTTCGGTGATACTCGGCAACCTTGTGACTAACAACACACATTCAACTTTGTGAAGTTAAGAGATAAAGAGAACACAAGCATACAATGTGCAATGATCATATCTGATTACTTTTATTAAAAAGACAAAATTGACTATATTTCAATTTTTGTATTAAAAGAAATTAAAAATAAGACCACATAGGACATAGCTTATTTTGGTAAAAAGAATTTTGTAAAAAAATTGCATAGCACATAGCTTATCAGCCAAAAGGTGCTGAGATACTCTATATATGCTGAATAAAACAGTGAACTTGACAGGAGAGAGTATTACTAGAGTTATCTTGTATTCTGTATTGGATAACGCAATAACAGGAGACCGATATTAACTAAGCAAAGGGTTCCATGGTTATTCATTCAATCCCTGATAACTTCATAAGTTAACAGTTCGGATGTAGTCTTCTATCTTAGCAGGAAAGCACAATGAAGCAATGAATTCAACTACAAAAGATGGCACCCAGCTATGGCAAGGCTTCATAAGATAGTCACAATCAGTGAGGATGCATTCTGCTATCTTCTGAAGATAGCACCAACTTGAAAAGGCGGCAATGCAATTTTCTATCTTCTGATGATAGCATCAATTTCAAACGAGGCAATGCTTTCTGCTCTCTTCTGAAGATAGCATCAACTTATAAAGAGGCAATACATTTCTGCTATCTTCTGAACATAGCACCAACTTAAAAAGAGGCAATGCTTTCTGCTATCTTCTGAAGATAGCACCAACCTATAAAGAGAATCAATGCATTGAGCTATCTTCTGAAGATAGCACCAACTTAAAAAGAATCAATGCATTGAGATATCTTCTGAAGATAGCGCCAACTTAAAAAAGAGGCAATGCTTTCTGCTCTCTTTTGAAGATAGCACCAACATATAAAGAGAAGCAATGCATTCAGCTATCTTCTGAAGATAGATTCAACTTAAAAAGAGGCAATGCCTTCTGCTATCTTCTGAAGATAACACAAACTTAAAGAGAGGCAATACCTTCTGCTATCACTTGACGACAGCATCAAAAAGAGGCAATGCATTATGTTTTATTCATAAAATAACACCAATCAGTGGCATTGTTTCTGCTATCCTGTAACGATAGTAGAAAACAGTGCCTTTTGTACTATATTCTGAGGTAAATGTCAGTCTTGCTGTTATCCTATATTGATAAAGACAAACAACAGATAATGCATACATGTGTTTTAAACATAATTTGGTTACATCTGCTTTATGTAACAAAACAACAAACAGAACAAAGAATTCATATTGTCTCAAGAAAATTGCAATTGGTCAAGTTTGGGCATGTTCAACCTTGCACTTTTCCCAATAATTCTCCGTAACCCAACCATCATATTATAACGTATCACGTTAACACTACAGCCATCAAACGTAATCAGACAATGTTACAATGACATAACCTGTGGTCGATGTGTCATACAGCGTATTTACCCATCAAAACACATGTTATATCAAGAGAGGACAATAAGTCAGCTGGCCAGATATCGCTGGCACTTATTTGCTAATCGACGAAACATCACATGAGTAGACACATAAACACTCAGCACGATAAGCACAACACTTTGATCAAACATTGCCACCCTGCTATTGATCTAAGCAATGGAGCGGGTGACCAGCAGGGGACAGCTAGCCCGGTGTTGCTAGATGATACCAGTCAATATAGCCCAATTCAGAGTGACAACGTGTAAAAGCAGCCAAATTTAGGAGGGTAGCAACTTCCGGGGGGGGGGGGGGGGGGGGGGGGGGGGAATACCCCAATTAACACTTTCCACGGGGCTATTATTAGTTTTTCAGAAACCTTTCCCTACTTTCAGAGTCTTATCTCATGAATTACTGAACCAATACTAGGCATGTTTGTACTTAATTCAATGCATTTCTCATGGTGATTCCAAATATGGTAATGAAATTCAATAATTTCGATATTTTTGAACATTTTGTGAACTTTTGGAATGTCGTCTGCAGACGCCTGCCGCGTGGAAAGTGTTTAGGAAGGGAAAGTCTAATTCACGGAGTAAAGTTGTGAAATTCAGTGGAAAAAGAAGATAAAATTCTAAGGAAAATAGTGTAAATAAACTTTTAACCATTGATGCCATGCTAAAATAAGTGGCACAAAGTATCCCAAGTGTCAACAATATCATCTGTATAATTGTCTTTTATAAAAGTTAGCCCAATTTGGCTACTTAATACTGGATTTGGCAATGCTGGAGGAGATCCCATGATACCAGTTTGGTATGGCAAGAAAAATATGACTTAGAACGGCGCAGAACACGGCCAAACAGACAATGGATACACGGGACTTCCTATTCCAGTTATACATTTGCACCTCAAAGTCAATAGTCATTTGGATAAAAACACCTGTCGTAATTATAGTCATAAGTACGGCTCACTTTGGCGACAAAACCCGGACTGTGATAGCTGCCTTAAGTAAGGAATTCAAAAGCGAGTTGGATTTCTTTATATATCATAGGTCTGAACCAGTGGCATGGCCAGGGGGAGGGGGGAATTGCAATAGCTCGTTAATTTGGGCCGGTTTGGATTAACCTCCCCGCTCTCAAAATATTGACTTGGCGGCAGCAGCATCAAAAATCAAAAATTGACTTTCTGGTAAAGTACTTGTTGGTTCACTTTAATTTTTTGCCCCCTTCCCCCAATATGAAAAACCTGGTCTGAACCTAAGTGCGGGGGTTGATCCAGGAGTGGCAGGCGTCTGCAGACGACATTCCAAAATTTCACATTATTTTACCATATTTGTCATTACCATATTTGGAATCAGCAAGAGAAATGCATTGAAATAAGTACAAACATGCCTAATATTGGTTCAGTAATCCTTGTGGTAGACTTTGAAAATTGTGAAATGTCTCTGAAAAATCTGTTTTGTATATGGTAAAACCAATAGCCGCGTGGAAAGTATTAATATTGTTGTTATGCGAAAATCCCCCTTGTTTTTTGTATGCATCATGTCCATGGGCATGCATTTCAATAATTGATTGTCAACATGTGTGATTAAGTTTGATCCTTTATTAATCATTTTTGTTTTCAGTTTTCAGAGGTTTTTTCAAGGGGAAGATTTTGTGACAAAAGGAAAGTGAAAAGCATGAAACTGAACACCAAATTCAATTGGCCAAACAAAAGAAAGAAAGAAAACAAGAAAGAAAGAAAGAAAGAAAGAGCGAAAGAAAGAACGACACAAATAAACAAAAAATTACACAAACAAACAACAACAAAACCAAAAAACGATAGCAATAAAACACCAAGTTTGTTTTTAGTCAAACACATTTTCAATAGAGGAATCTGTGTAGTAATACACAATTATACACATAAACCCATGCCGGCAGCTATCAGAGTTCTGCCTCCTTGCCACAAAACCGTCAACTTGTGAATTCTCTGTTCGGATGTCATTCTCGGTTCCATTTCAATTGAAATGATTTCAAATAGTACTTTGAATTCATCGAATGAAACGAGGCAAATTGAAAAGAACTCGAGCTACAAAAGTACATCGGCAGAGTTTCTCGATCTGTGTGCGTCTGAATTCATTAATTGCTTTGTAACGGAGATATGTCTGACAATGAAGTCAATGAAGGGATGGGCCCAAAGGAGGGGGAGGTACAGGATGGGCCCAGAGGAGGGGGAGGAGGCAAGGTGTAAAATATTAACAACGGAGAAGGCTAGGAGGGTATTCAGATATGAAGTTGTGAGCATCCACACGAAGACAGAATGTAAAATAAGTATCCCTGTTAACACTAAATGGTGGGCTTAAATGGACATGGGGTAAGGATGTCAAAATCATCAATTTGCGCATTGTTTTCACAGAGCACACAGCCATACTGGTTATTTTTTTAGTATGGGAATGCCGAAAATTGTTTCCACTGAGGTGCAAACTATGCATTTTCTTCACATGTATGACTATTTACTGAATATTCAAAAGTCCAGAAAGCATCATTTTTGCGTATTTTTGCTACCTGCTTATTTCCACACAGCCTGCATCTCATGCTTTTGCCTTCCATCACCCACCATCACCCACCTCAAAAGAGGTAGGTGATGCCGGTAAAAGATTAACGGAAATGGAAACGGCAATCGTGTCACCCGTTACGTTGCCACAGAGCTTGTTAACCGCTATCGTGCGGTATGGTGCGGCATCACGCGGTATAGGACGCTCTGTGGAAACACACAGAATTTGTCAAAGTAAGGGTCTCGGTCTCGGACATGAATCCATCCTTATGGCATCTGTAGCTGATGATCCCATAACGATCAATGGTGACAATTACACTAACCAATATTTCTTAACACTTTACACGCGGCTATTGGTTTTACAATGTACAAAACAGATATCTTTTCAGAAACCTTTCATAAATTTCAAAGTCTTATCTCATGAATTACTGAACCGATATTAGGCATGTTTGTACTTATTGTAACGCATTTCTCATAGTGATTCTAAATATGGCGATGAGATTTAATAGTTTTGACATTTTTGAAACATTTTGTAAAATTTTACAAATGTCGTCTGCGCAGACGCCTGCCGCGTGAAAAGTGTTAACTATACTCACAGCAAGCAACCAACAAGCATTACGAGAACAAACGGGCACTGGTAAATACGCGGGACCTAGATGACGGCCTCTGATTGGCTCGTCGTCCAGTCGTCATGACAGAGGGATGCTAACAGCATCCGTAAAGCACGCCACTTCCGTTCCATGGAGTAAATGAGTTCGATCGAAACTGGCCTCGCTCTCAAACTTTAGTATTCAACCCAGGTACATTTGTTGGTCATTTTATTAAGAAAATCATCATGATACCATGTATATCACATATTGTTGATATGGCGTATAAGTAACCAAAATTCAGGTTATACCTCCATGTATGGGAATCACGAAGCTAGACTAGTGTGAAAACTTCATTCTGGGATTATAAGCTTTATTCAGTATAACCCCTCAATGAAGTCTTTACCCTAGACTAACTCTGCCTCCCTTACATAAGGTAATACCAAAATTCATCATAATATATCCCCATTTTTGTCATTTCAACATCTCAAAGGACAAGCAGGCAAAATATAAGCCGTTTAATTTATGTAAACAAAAAAAACAATAAAAAAAATTATATAATTATAAATCTCTCTCCCCTACTTTCCTCTCTGCTTTTTCAGCATATCCTTTCAAATAGTTAACTTATATCCCTGCTCATTTTAAACTCAATCGAATGATATTTTACTCCAGCTTGACGGTCACAAAGCCAAATTACGGTCGCTCCAGTGCACCGCAACGTTGACCATTAAAGACGTACCTGATTAATTTGCTTAATTCCGTCCAATTTTTTTTGATGAAAAATATGACAAGCTTATTATCGTCACGTCACTGACGTGAGACTGATGCTGAGTGACAGCGGTCACACGCCCGCATACTTGTTTAATAATTAAGACGTTTTGTGAGGTACAATGTTGTGTGAGTGCTATACAACCCACCTAAAGGCATAAGACAAAAATTGTTTTGTTGTTCTCCATTAACTGCCTGCTCCTTAAAAACTACATTTTTGGTAGTTTTGCGGTATAAAAGAATATCTTTACATTATTATTCAAATTCTACATTAAAAAAATGTATTTTACTTCATATTTTTTAAATTTTTTAAAATGTTTTGCTTAAAATTTACATCACATTTCTGATTTTCTTTTTTTAATATTCATTATGTTTCATAAAAGTAAAATAGCCGTAGCAATTTATTGATCACGTTGTGAATAATTCCATAGAATTTGAAAATGAAAAAAAAGAGGAAAGATTATACATTCTATCTACCAAAATGAGTATTTAAACTTCATAGTTTTGCTTAAAATTTACATCGTCTTTCTGATTTTTTTAGTTTTTAAACATTCGCCAAGTTTTAAATAAAAAAGTAAAATAGCCTTGGCAATTTATTGATAGACCACTTTGTGAATTATTCTGTAACATTTGAAAATGAAAAAAAGAGGAAATTTTATAAATTCCATCCTTGGGACCTCCTTCTGAGAGAGGTGCACAGGAAAACCACACAACTTCCCCCTCCCCCAACTGCCCAGTGGTCCCAATGGACGCATGTCACATGAGGTTGACCTCACGTAAGAGTATGCGAGCGCAACCTCAACCCCCCCCCCCCCCCCCCAACGGTTCAACGGACATCCGTGGTGCGCAATACGTAAACTCGACCTTACAGCTCTGATTGGTTAGCTGGTTAGCTGCATTTTGTGAGTTTTCAAGCATTCGCAGTAAGCTGATCGAAGTGCACCCGCGTATGTCGGACTGTGGCCAGGAGAATATGTGCCGTAGGTCCATCGTCCAGTGGCGACATTGGATGACCTCTCCTCCAGTATCAACAACATCACTGTCCTCACGGGCAACAAAGAAAGACAAAATACTGACACGGACTGGAGGTTTTGGATATGGTTACGGCGGACAAGAAACATATGTTATTGTCAGCAGGAAACAGGGTGATTGATGGTCCTATTCGCTGAAGGCATTCTTCAATAGTTGCTATATACTGTGTGGATGGACTGTGTGGATGGACTATAGTCTATACATAGGTACAAATTTGGCTATCTAACTACTTTATCCTTCAATAAATGTCTCGAATCCATACAAAGGTAGTAATATATACTTAAAATGAAATATTGTACGGGATTACACTTTGGAAATGACATTCCAATTCCCAAATTGTTATAGACCAATATCTTTGTACAGCATGGATTACACATTACTTTTTTGTTGTCTTCTAATGATTTTCAATCTATTGAATATGATTCATGAAGTTTCCCACAAGGGCCAAAAAGTTCATATTTGTTTCAATGAAATTCTTCATTCTAAAGAATCTATTAATAAATGGATAATGAGGGTGTACGGTGTGAGTTTTCCACCAAAAAAAAGAAAAGATGAACATAAATATTCAGTGCACATATCTGTACAACAAACATTTGTAAGGTAATCAGTCAGCTGTAGAACGGGAGCCCGTTTCAATTGAGGGCGCTCTAAAACGACGGGTGTACGTAACCAAGGTAACGCACGCCCGCCAATTTGCGCAATGATTGAATTTCCCCTTTTACACCCAATTATCAGCATAAAAAGTAACTATCCATCGAGTTGAGGGCAGCATAAGGTATCAGAATTCCTTGCGAAATCCAGTTAGATGATTTAATTTAACCTTTAACCGCAACATCACACGACACAAGCTTTAATTATGTCTTTTTTGACCGGTTTGCTGCGATGAGACCACCATTTTCTAGACGAAATTACACCATTTTATAGACTTTTTAGTGTAAGAGTGATAATTTTTACATCAAATATAAGCCCCATAGTATTTAGAAGTGATGCCTTTGTAACGGTTATCTCTTTGATAAGAGAGTTATTTCGTTGTTTAAAATCGGCAGAATCGGCTATTTATGAATTTTTAAAATTACTGTGACGTGAGGCCGTTCCCTTGCTAACGCAGTCCCGTTCTCAAGCCCACCCTCTATTGAAAAGTGTTTTAGTTCACATTCCGGCGGGCGACGGACTTCCGTCACTTAATGAATCGCCGTGTAAAAAAATGATGGCAGTGCGTCACTAAATAGAGCGCCCTCAATTGAAACGGGGCCCCGTTCTACAGCTGACTGGTAATGTAGCTATTATTTCTATTTGAATTGCATGACGTTAAAACCAGACAGTTTACGCAAAGTTAAGTTTTGCCCGTTATCCTACACTTTGTCTCCGACGACCTTTCTTCTCTCTCCCCCTTGACCTTTAAATAATTAATAGGCATAATTTCACTATATAATTATGATATGAAGTTGACCACTTCTTTTGTGAAGCACCATCAAACACTTGAGCAAAGTCATCATAGCCGATTGAACGCCTCAATTATTCTTAATCATCGGGGTGTGGAGAAAGGGTATCGCTTTAACAATTTGTAATTTATACATTTATACCACGGGCGCAATACAATATATTACGCTGGGCAGCAGTAATTTGTGGCCAGCCCAGTGTTTATTGAAACACTAAGGATTAACTGGCATTTTCTCAGGGATATTACTAATGTTATTTTGTCTTGTACTATTATTACATTTAAAACCGATTTGCAGTTGTCTTCTCAATTGACCAATGTATTCAAGCCAAATGTATGACACAATTGACTTTAACTGTTTTTAATTAGGCTTGGTTTACAAAACTGGATCATTTTACTATATTTATATTAATCTTTTCCCACCAAATTTTACCAGTTTGTTGCATTGTCTCTTGTTTTACCAGTGCATTCAAGCAAAACTTGTGATAATTAATTTAATTAAAAGTCCAATTTACAAGATAATTATAGGTCAATTAATGCGTGCGAATCCGAAGTTTAACAAATTAAACTTGATTGATCAACACCTATTTTCCCCCTAAAAACATCTGTCATATAAAATAAACAAAATATGACAATGAAAGCAAAAGCAACGGTCCAGTGAAAATTAAACTGGAAGATTTATTTATTTATTTCAAGCAGAAAATAGTAATATTTTGACAAATTGGGTAAAATTTAAATCTTAAAAAAAAAGGTTTGCAACCCTGTTTTTTTGGTCGGTCGCCGAGGGCAACACAGCAATTTTATTTGTTTTGCCTTACTCTTGGGAGGGAGGGAGTCGCTGCCATACCCTTTGAAATACCTATTGGTTTGATGATGTTATTCCAGAAAATTCATCAAAAAAGTTGGGACTAAATTATTATTTCACCCTAGAACCTCTGGAGTTGAAAAGATCAACTCCAGTGTAAGGATCATTTTCTAGATTAATGGCTACAACCTTTGCTTTGTAGTGCTTTTTCAGTTCAGCCCCCCCCCCCCTCCCTCCCCCACCCCCCCCCCCTTCCCCACCCTGACCCACCCACCTTTACCCCTCCCCTGATTCAATTACAAGCTCACATGTGGAATAAAGTGAAAGCATAGGAATAAAGAGTAAAGAATTTGGTTATTCCCTCCCCTAATATACATTAGTGAAAATGGAGCAAGACTCTTTCTTTTTTTAAGTCAATGACAAAATAAGGCATAAACATACCATTGAAATAAGATTTGTATACTAAATACATTTCTATTCAGTATAAAAGAGTACCAATTTTCTATTTTTTTCCACAGGGGAAAATAATCTTTTAAGAATTTTCTTTACTTTTTTCAGTGTATATGGCCTGAATAGGACGATATCATTCTGGTTACCATAAAGTTTCAATTTTCCACAAAAGTTTCTTTCGATCATACTTTGTTACAAACTACCGGTGGCAGCATATTGCTATCGCCCACGCCTACACACTTCCAGTCCATTGATACGGGATCCTGTTCTAACAAGACAGACCCGTGTGTTAATTAAAAATCTAGACGCATCTATCGACTTGCCACTTGTATGCAGTACAACACACGGCATCGGTACACGCCCGTGGTACATGTGTACATTGCATGTGTTAAAGTGCCAAAAGGCACGACGTCGTCGCGTAAAATGAAATACAATCCGGGGAGGTGTGCCAATCCCCGGCGGACGCTCGCGGACGAGCTGCCGGAGAGTCCGCGCTAAAATATCTCCTCTCGTGAAGCCCCAGTCTGCCTCTCTCTCTCTCCCAATATTTCTATGTCGGTATTATGTGTGCATGTGATAAGCAGAGGAAGCATAACGGTTATAACGGAAATTATTGTATGCAACCGATCCTTGATTCAATTGAGAGGGGAAAAAGAGGACTGTTTTACCATCCCTGATAACATGGTCGCCACGGTAGCAAAAAGATCATTTGATGCGGTGTTTTGGGAGCAATATATTTGAAGAAGCTCTGTGTGTGTGTGTACTAGGAAGGATAGCTGGCGTATGAAAACGGAAAGCATAATAGCAAGGGACAGCGATGTTTAAATATCTTAACACTTCCAACGCGACAGGCGACTGCAGACGACATTTGCAAAAGGTCGCAAAATGTTTCAAAAATGTCAAAATAATCAAATGTCATTGCGATATTTGGAATCGTCACGAGAAATACATTAACATAAGTACAAACATGCCTAGTATTGTCGCAGTAATTATAGAGATAGGATTTGAAAGTTGGGAAAATGTTCTTAAAAGAACTATTTTACATGTGGTATTTGACCAATCGTGGTGTGGAAAGTGTTAAGCAAAGACTCAAAAAGAACAATCAACCTATGGATCTATAATATACACAAGTTCACACACACACTCAATCGGTCGTTGATAAGCTGTCGATAAGCTGTTTATTGGGAATAAATATATCCCTTTGATATTCACACTCATTGTCAATGGCTCATCAATGAGCCATAAGTGTGTGATATTTTAGTGGGCTTCCATAAATCTTAAACTACCATCATATCATTAAAGTTAAACCTTATAATTCATTTTAGAGTCCGTCACAAAACGAAGACCTCAATATTCTACTCTAAACAGCGATTACAACATGTTGCACATTGCTTAGGGGAAGTCACTGAGTGGTCACAGCCTTTTAAAAAACCGCTAGAATTGGACAGTGCACCGTAAACCAATAAAACACAAAAACCAAGCTCCGGAAAAACATGCTTGTTACGGCTCTGATTAACGTCCCATGTTCTTGCAAACATAAAAGTGCAGTCACTCGGTGGTTAAGTGATAAAATTCACGACTTCCTTATTATCTGGTTTTTAGTGCATCACTTTTTAAGTACACACAATTAAATGTCAGGAACGGAAAGGAAAGATGTACTTAAGTGTTCCAAAAGCAGGGATCCTGTTTTAAACGTTACTTAAAAGTAGTGTTCCGATAACAGGGGACACTGTTATATGAGTGTGTATTTATGTTTTGTTGTTTTATTACGCAGTCGTAATCCAGACCCGGTCATTGTGTACTTTCCAGTGAGTTGATGAGTTCAGCTTGATTGTCTTATTTTATATTATGTAAGTTTGCTGTGTTTTATACATATATTAAAGGTAGGTGTTCCGTTTGCTGGCCCAATTTGTGATGCGATCTGTGAAAACCCGCCACATGGTGGCATTTTTCATATTGGAGATATTTATATCATAAGAAAGCTAAAACTGTGCTGATTACAGAACTGTTTCGATCATTTTTCTACGATCACTACAAAAAAGGTTATGAGTGAATGATGATTGTGATGTCATCAAAAGCTACAAAACAAGAAATCATGAAAACAGGCCAAAAAAGATACATACTTTACTTTTACTTTTTGGCGTCCACTCCAACTTGGTTGAGTGATGCCATCCTTTGCAAGATTATTCGCCATTCGTTTCTGTCTTGAGCCTTTCTGCTTGCTTCTGATAAGGACGTCAGACAAAGTATGTTGCAGTCTGACCGAATACCATCCATCCACCTCTTAGCTGGTCTACCTCTGGGCCTTTCACCATTTACAGTGCCAACAATTGCAACTTTTGGGTATCTTTGAGGGTTCATACGCTGCACGTGTCCATAATACCGCAGTCTTTTGATGGAAATCTTCTCGATGATGGTATGCTTGAGTCCCAGTGTTTGTCTGATGGTGGTGTTTCTGATTTTGTCTAGCTTGGTTATGCCTAGTATTTTTCTTAGGCAGGTCATCTCAAACACAAGTAGCCTGTTCTCGTCTTCTTTCTTTAGCGTCCATGTTTCAGAGCCGTATAACAGGATGGACATTATTAGAGTTGAATACAGCTCCATTTTAGTTGGGCGTGAAATCTCTTTTGAGTTGAGTATTTCATTCAGATTTTGCATGGCTCCAAGTGCTTTACCTATTCTGAGTTGGATGTCTTCAGTGCAAAAAAAAGATACATAATTCAATATAATAACATTATAAGGTTAATAATAAAAGTGACTTAAGTAAGTTTTTGAAGGTGAAATTTTATTAAAAAAATTTTTTTTTTATTTTTTAAATTACCCATAATCCCTAGTTCACATTTTGCGACATCCGACGGGTTTTCACAGATCACATCACATTTGGAACTTGATGTTTTCTATTCTACATGAAGGGTCATCCTTAAAATAGTTGTATTCCAAAGTGCGAGTTGCATAACTCCAATGGTTCTTATTTTAGAAGCACAAGGTGACATGAAATTTGCCCATTAGTAGTACACAAATTGGTTGGTGGTTAACCCCCTCTGGCAGTAATTTACTGCATTTTGGCCTATAAAGTCTAAATGGAACATGCCTTGCACCAAACATTTTACAGAAAAAATGAAAAAATATGGGGTTTCTTATGTTGATGGGCAAAAAAAACCACATAAGTGATCAGAACATTCACCTTTAATGATACATTCACCTTTAATAGCTGAAATATTATTGTTTGACAAGTAAGAAACATTTACTGTTTATAATTGAAGGAATTTACCTACATTTCATTTATTGAGAACACAACAAAATGACATCATGTTAACCCTCACACCACTGAGCACTATAAAACACTACTAGCTCTACTAGGTGCTGATACAGTAGTGAGCGCTCGCTTCCCCAGTCTCCTATGGTGTACTCAGGCTATTATAATATGTGGATGAAAATCTTAAAGATATTCAAAGCTGTCTCCTTGGCTCATTTATATAAGTGTGTAATTGGCACACAGGCAACCTGGGTAATTATCAGGGTCACTGTACTTTGTGAATTTTAGGCACGGCTATTAGATAACCCTAACCCCCAAGGTACCTTTTCCAAAGATTTTTTTCGCGGCCAAATAGCGAGGGGAAAAAGGGCTCCCACGCCCCCGGGGCTCGAACCCGGACCTCTGGGTTCAGAGGCAGACGAACTACCGCTAGGCCACGGGGGGGGGGGGGGGGGGGGGGGGGTTTACCATACCTGGCTCAGTATACTTCGCCATGTATATTACCCTGGAGCCATTATTTTATCGCATCGTAGTAATTCGTAGTACTCAAGAGTGTTAGGGTTTAATGCAAGCATGTGCAACCTTTTCTACCACACGGGCCGCATTGTGATTTTGAGATCTATTCACGAGCCGCAGTGTTTGTCAAACATACCAAAACACGTCCGGAGGAGGAGTAATAGGGAGAGGGGAAGTCCATTGCTCATGGAATACTCGCTTCTCTTCGTGTAATTTCCTCTTTATACTCGCTGTTGCTGCTGCAAGCGCCATTTTAACCAGGATTTTATTACGCAATCACGCCTTGAGTTATATTTACTAAACGCAGCGCGCCACCCTACTAATTATAAGGGAGCACACCACTAAATCAATCCGCCATTTGTGTAAAACTAGAGAGTTCCGGTTAAAACGGGCCGCATCAATGGGAATTTTAGGATTGCTTCGCGGGCCGCAGATTAGAGGTCGGCGGGCCGCATGTGGCCCGCGGGCCGCAGGTTGCACACGCTTGGTTTAATGAGACCAAAATTATACAAAAATGGAAAAATGGAAAATAGAAGAACAAAATCACTCCATGAAGTGCAATCTATTCAGATCAAATTTCTGTTTTGTTACGTTTCATTTTGCCTTGCACTTGTTTTGCGTACTTTTCATGAATGAGCGGCGTATTCATTCAGCGGTCACCCCCCAATCTCAAAAGTGCGCTGTTTGCTTGTTAAAATCTACTTGATATTATTCTATTAGCAGTACAAACTTACATTCTTCCATAATGGCGTTATTAAGCCAAACATATTTCCTCTTTATTTGTCGGACATTAAACACAGAGGCATACGCTGATCTTTATCTGCGTCCGACAAGGGATTACTGGGATTATAGGGAATTAGATCAATGCCAAGGTCTAGGCCAACCTGCGGGCCGCCAGCTTGATCTTAACACTAAGCTAACAACTATTTTTTCTGTGGTCCAATTTGTTTAGGTCACTGCACTTTTTTTCTTTGGTGTGTTTAGTTACGGAGAAGTGCTTCATGTTGGGGTTTGTATGAGCATTCTTTTGCCATTTCTCCCTTGAAAGTAGACAACAGCGCTCATAATGTGATCCAACTATTTTCAATAGCTAACATGTGAAAGAAAATCTTGACATTAAACTTATATCAAAGATATGCTAATCGTTGGTATGTCAATGCCTTCTTGAAGGTAGGCCATGCAGAGCAATATGAAGTGTGCCCAGAAATATTTAGGAGGCAACTAAAGAGTTAAAAAAACCTCCCACCACTGGGATCATGCCCTCAAAAACAAGTTTTGTGTGACCATATGTGACCAATACAGGGCCTGCCATGATTGGACGATGGACTATTCCATTTGAAATCCATACACCCCCATATGAAAGACATGACCGTAATCTTCCACACAGGGAGTGTATATACATTTCAAATGGAGTCACCAATTCAGGTAACCCCATTTGAAATTCACACTCCCTGTGGGGAAGATTAAGGTCTTGTCTTCCATAGGGGGTGTATGGATTTCAAACGAAATAGCCCAAATGAGACTACCAGCACATGGTTGCTTTTGGACTTTGATAAGAGTTATAGTTATATTTCATCAAAAATTCAAAAAAATACAAAACAAACAATATAACAAATGTCTTCGTGCTCCAGTATATGATGGGTTGCGCCATTGGTATTTTGACACACCAAAATATATCCCACAAGGCTTCCAGTGGTGTATGGGTCCCTTTATTCAAAACCCTGATAATAAATCAAAATACAACAAAATATCAGATGCGAAAATTCAATTCACATCTTAATCCTCCTTATTTTCCACTTAATTTAAAGTAGATCGTGCTTATAATTTCCCATATCACACACACCAAAGATCATACAAGACGGGAGTGTGCCGCATGAAGGGGGTGTTGAATAAGTCTTACACGAGTAGGATAGGTCTGGCTGGCATGCGTGCATCTCTCTCAGGCCCAATCCTAACCTAAGGCTATGGGTTAGAGTAAGGCCGTGGTGATCTCCGCTTTATCTAGACTTCCTGATTTGCGGAGCAATAATACCATCTTAGTTCTAGTTCACTTACAATGTGAGGAAGTAATCAAAAAAGTGTAGGTATTACACGACGACAACAAGGGGGTTTACATTTGTTGTCGTTGTTGACTGCGTATTACTGGTTTGGTATGCATGCCTTGGTTTTGGGGCGTGAGCTTTGAGCGTGCCGTACGCTGGGATGGAAAATCAGCCAGTGCAATTAAACTATCGGCTTAAACCTCTTTTTTTAAATGCCATTGCAAGTACAAAAACTTTAAACTGGACATTTTACTTATTTACAAAATCATTTCTTGTTTGTTTTCCTGACATATTTTTTGGTTAGTTTAAGCGTAGCCCTCCTTTCACAGTGTCTCTCTCACCTCCTCTGTCCCAGGAATAACTTAATAATACACCCTGTTTTGAGGGTAGACTCATCACCTTTGAAAGGAGAGGCTCTAAAAATGAGGGCTCAACACTTTTGAGAATGGAGAGGAGAAACCCAGTCACTAATAAGAAGGGGGAAAAGAGGAGAAAGAGAAAAGGAGGAGGGGAGAAAAAAGCAAAAAGAAGTTGGACAAAAAAAGCAGAAAATGTGGAAATGCATATTTTTTAACAGGGAAGAAATTTGGTACCTGAGGAGAGAAAACTGTCACCCTGTCAAAAATTATATACCTTGCTCTGTCCTTCACAGCTCTCTTGATATCATAAGTTTGAAAATCTTGGGTCTGTAGTCACTGTTTTAGGGGGGGGGGGGTTGTCCTTCTTTATTGTTGATTTGATTGTTTAAGGGGGGGGGGGGGGTTGTCCTTCTTTATTGTTGATTTGATTGTTTAATAGTGATGTTGCTCCATTTAAAGATACATAATGCATATTTGTATGAATGAAGGTACTGCTAGCATATGGTGTCCCAATTAGAAGACCACCAAAACAATGTGGAGCAAAATAGTGCAAACAATTAATACAGGCAATTTAAATGATCAAGATTATAAGATTTCTTAATTGTTAACTTTGAAATTAATTCTAATTACCATTCAAGTTCATAAAACTTGCATAATCCACGATTGCACTATCAAATTCCGAAGGAAAAAAACCCCTTAAAACCCTATAATATGCATGACTCGAGGGCAGACATTTACGCTATCCCCAATTCCGGTAATTGCTGGTGAGATGGCTTTATATAAGGGGAGGAAATGATTTTTTATGCCCAAAAGATTTGCATTAATCACAAAACTTGTGAAAAATTAGCGTGGAACAATGGGAGCATGTAATCAAATGCCGTTCTGGTGGTTGATTAGCATATCAAAAATGCACAGCTAGATCAGGCACTTTGTGTAAGATTGTGCCTTGAGCTATGGGCTGCTGTTATGGAAGTCTTACTATATTATGATGAGAAGAGTACAATACTTTCACTCTCTCATTCACCCATACACCCTTCTTCCCTCTCACAACTTGGGAGAAGAGTCTATAGATGCCGGATGACTTTTATTAGATTCTTGATCGTCATATTCCATCCATGTGTGGCGAGCTATGCTTTCACGAAAGAAAGATTGTTGCTTAGTGCAAAGTTGAACAGAGTCTCTAAGACTTCCTAATATCTTTCTCTTTTTCTCTCTTTTTTTCTCTTTTTTTCTCATTTTTTCTCATTTTGTCTCTTTTTGTCTCTTTTTGTCTCTTTTTGTCTCTTTTTTTGTCTCTTTTTTCTCTTTTTTTCTCTTTTTTTACTTTTTTTTCTCTTTTTTCTCTTTTTTTCTCCCTTTTTTTCTTCTCTTTTCTTACCATTTGAAATGCACTATAGTTTGTGCTGGGCTATGCTATGTACAGTCAGGTAAACTCTGCTATTCAAATTATGTGACTTCTATTATTTAGAGATAACTTTCCTCTGGTTGCCCTTGTTCAATCAGGTTGCTTACAGGTGTTCCAAATCAAAAGAGAATAGAATCATTTAAGACAGATTGATTTGAAACATTGAAACTTGTATTAGTTATTTTGCATTGCCCCAATGAAAGTCCATTAGAACTAAATCCTCTTGTTACATCACATTTGATTGGATGTTAACATAATAAAACCTTTACAGCACCCAATGATAACAAAGCTTACATGCCTCATAGCATTTTGAAACAAAATGCCCTGAAAGCCACACAACCATTCTTACCTGGTTTCTAATTGGTTAAATCAATTATATGATACTGGTTCTGACTAATCAAAATCAGTTTTAAATGACATGATGGGTTTTATCGAAAGTCTCACTTGATTAGAGGAGCAACCTTGGTTTCATGAAGTTATTTATAAGGCCATGTTTGCAGTATGTGCTGTCTTTTAAGGTTTTAACTATTTAGACTTGAATTTGTTAACTTGTATGTCAGAGGTGAACTGACTGCACTTTATGACTTGTTAAGTCCTCTGACTTATTATGTAATGTAACTTAACACCCATGAACCAACCCTCAACACTGATGTAAAGTGCCTTGCTTTATATGTTTACCACTCCGATCTCACACGTCCCCTTCATATATGCACAGCCAATAAGACCGCAATCAAAAATTGATGAAAAATATCTGCCGTCCAACTCCCCCTGGGCCAGTTCCCCCAAATGACACTGTGGAGCAAATAAAGCAGAACAACCCTTGCACCGTGTTCCCTCGTTACTGGAGCACTTCATTAAGAGATATCCAATGCTACGGGGAGAGCCAACACACCGGCAACATGTGTAGTTTAAACAGTTCTTGAAGAGGCCATAATTTTCAATTTGTCCCTCCGAAACGTCGACACGGATACCCTGTGCACTGTTGCCGTGCGTGCCACGGAGGTGCCCGCCAGAGACCAGAAGATTTATTAAAAACTCATCGAGCTATGCGTGTTCAGGAATGGTTTTTGATTTCATCATTTCATTGCAATTTGCACTGTGACTTCTGGAGTATTCCCGGGTTGATCGCTTACCGGGGTTAGACTGTATTCAATTTGCTAGTTTTATTTTATTATTAGAAAAATCATTCTTTGGAACTGCAAAAAACTGGATAGCAGTTTGATTAAAAGCATTTTCGTTTAGGCATAAAAAATTAAAATTGAAGTCCTTATAGGATCTTATCGAAGCATATACGATCAAGTAAGTATGTACGATTTATTAGATTCATCAAAAGAACAATTTATTCCAAATATATGCGATCAATTTTGATGTACCATACTATTGTTAGCTGCTTTAATCTTAGGCAACCAACAACCTTCTGAACCAAAAACTTGTCAGACGAATTGTCGCATTTTAAGAAACATAAAAAATAATTTTAAAAAGTTGGGTCAGTTGAGAGTTTAATTTGTTGTACACCCCTTTTTCACAAACTTTAACATTGAAAAAATTTGAAAACATATTTAACAAAAATTTGAAAACAAATATCAATTTCACAAATTATGGGTGAGTCGGGCCCAAACAACGGGGTATATTTTTTCGGTGGCCTGATTGGATATTGATACAGAATAAACCGGGGTACAGGTGTCTGACTCTCATAATTTTTAACAAGGGAACATACATAATACCTACTGCATACATGCTAACCACTATAATATTACCAAAACAGACAGGGCGACAATCATCTCAAAACAAAAACAACGGTATAATATTGCAACACCCAGCTTTGGCGATAACGACGATTTAATAGAACAAAAACAAAGCCGGGTGTAATTAGCATACGACTGGTGGCTGTTGGCCACCCTAGAGAGAGGTCTACAACTCTACAACGGGGCTGGAATAGACAGTCTCTTTTATAGACGTTGGTTACAGATTTCTACCTGGTTGAGTTAACACTAATGAGATATTGCACATCTGCAGTGAGGGAATGATGAAGTTATACGGAGAGGTGTTAGTATGGACTATGCAAAGTTGATGGTGGTTTTGAAGGGACTATAGAACATGGCGAATGTTGAAACTTGAAAAACTCACAATCCTATATAGCCTGGTCAACATGCTCGAAAAGGGTGTGATTTGCCAGCTATAGAAGAGTATGTATAAGCTAATTTCTTCAGAAAATAACGCTAAGAACACAGATATATATGGCAAATCTTCAGAGGGCATCACCAACATCGCAAGTATAGAGTAAATATGCTATCTTCTGAAGAGAGCACCAACAACAAAAATGTATAAGGCTAATCTGCTATCTTTAGAAGAACAAGAACGAAACACAAATATATATATTGCTAATCTGCTATCTTCAGAAGATAGCACCAACAAACACAAGCATTTCAGGCCAATCTGCTATCATCAGAAGATAGCACCAACAACACACATATATGCAGCTATCTGCTATCTTCAGAAGATACAAAAAAACAATATCTGTTATCTCAGATCATAGCACAAATAGCATGAGTATATAGAGCAAATCTGCTCTCTTCAGTAAGAAGAAAGCACCATCAACACATATATATATGGCATGAACTACTCAAGTATTTGCAGCAAGTCTGCTATCTCCAGAAGATAGCACCAACAAACACAATTACATGCAGCGTATCTGCTATCTCCATAAGATAGCACCACTAATACAAAAGTATATGTATATCTAATCTGCAATCTTCAGAAGATAGTACCAACAACCCAAAGTAAATGCAGCAAAATATGCTATCTTCAGAAGATAGCACTGACAAACACCGGCATATTGGGCTAATCTGCTATCATCAACAGAGATAACCATTAATACAAATTATTTGCACTTACTCGCCTATCATCAGAAGACAGCACCAACAACATGGTTATAGAACATATCGAGGATTTAGTGCAACAAAGGGCTATCTGCATTTCGGTCATTTTGAGAAAAAGTGAATTAAAGATTTGTACCCATCATTGTCACCTATTGGTTTTGACAAGTTAAAAACTTATAATTGTTACAATAGAACGTTGTGCATTATAAATCATTAGGAAAATTAGGTTCCTGATCTTGTGCGGATCATTTTGGCCAAAATTGCAGATAGCCCTTTGTTGTACTAAACCCTCGATATATGCTATAGCACCAACAAACAAATATATATGGCTAATAAGCTATCTTCAGAAGAAAGCATCAACAACACAAGTATAAAGAGCAAATTTGCCATCTTCAGAAGATAGAACAGAAGTACATGCAGCAAATCTGCTATCTTCAGGAGATAGCACCAAGAAACACAAGTAATTTAGGCTAAGTGCTATCTTCGGAAGATTGCACCAACAATACAACAAAATAGTATCTGCGGCTAATCTTCTATCATAAGAAGATAGCAAAGAGCACCAAAACAGGAGTATATACAACTAATCTGCTATCTTCAGACTACAGCCACAACAGAAAGACTGCTATCTACAGATGATAGCACAGACCACACAATGGCAAATCTACTATTTCAGACAGATAATTAGTTCTAGTTGTTCAAGTTTGCTGCATTGATTCCAGTATAACAGTAAAACGCCACTTGTTTCCAACTTTTCCAACCACACCAAACCAGGTGCCCATTTCATAGCTGCAACACGCCGCATCACTTTGCATCAAGCCAATTTTTTTTTCCGTTCACAAATCAACCTTGCTCATGTCAGTTTAAATATGTATCCATCATTTCACCATCATGTACTACCTACTGTTTAGCATGCAAACTCATGTCAGCGAGAGGCCACCAATACTGACTACCTGCTAAGTGTTAGGTGTTGACTGGGTGTCGTGCATCGGCTACCGACGTCTTCTTTACATGAACGGAATTAAAAATCGAGCTCGAAAAACGACCAAACAACTACTCTGCGAGGTGTGCGGGATCACACCCGCTGCTCCACGTAGCCATGTTAGGACGATCCATCTTACTCAGAGACGGGAGAGAGTGATAAATAACCTAATTAATCCGATCCAAGGTATTTAATCTGTATGCTGTATATACCACTAATCCAATCCCATAGTATCTGTGTTATAGATAGAGTAACATCAACCCGTTATCAGCTATTCCGTTTAATTCTGTTACACCCACTTTGGAAGAGATCTTATAAGGAATGTCAACTTTGGAGAGTCTTGTTTTAAAATGGTACTGGTATCAAATGGAACAGCTCACTTGAGACGGAAGGCATAAAGTGGATGGAATATAAAGAATATAAATGGCAAAGTATCCGTCTTAACACTTTCCATGCGGCTGGCGGCTGCAGACGACATTCCAAAATGTCACACAATGTTTCAAAAATATCAAAATTATTTAATTTCATTACCATATTTGAAATCACCATGAGAAATGCATTGAAATAAGTACAAACATGCCTAGTATTGGCATGTTTCGGACGTCAAAACTGTCTGGAACAGTAAGTTCAAATTTGGAATTTTTCTATGAAATTTTATTATTAATGTCTAGTATTGGTTTAGTATCCTCTAGATAGACCTTGAAAGTAGGGAAAGGTGTCTGAAAAATCCGTTTGTGTATGGTAAAACCAATAGCCCCGTGGAAAGTGCTAACACAATAAATAATTGTATCAATACATAGTTCGATTTGTATTTAAACAAGCAACAGTTTTAAAGCTTACAATATGCTCTTCGAACTGTTGTAATAAGTAGACTTGTCTCTTTTGACATAATGTGAGATATTTAGCATTTAGCCGTTCAGATCACTCATACTCTTTCCCCTCCTTTTGAAAGGTAAATTTGGCACTAATCTATGATCATCCAGAGGGGGGTATAAATCATTAATGCAATAGCCAATTGGGTCAATTCAGCTGCCATCCCTCCCTCCCTCCCTCTGTTAGCCTGCAGCAAAGTTTGTTAAATTAGCCATACACTATTAAACCGTTTAGTTTACCCTGTTTGTTACTTATTATTCATTTCAAGCGGTATCACTATACACCATACAAACACAACCGGCCAATTGAATCTACTTGATTAACCCAAATGATCAATGAAACCAACACGTTGCGCCGTTATTGCGCTAAATTTGTAATCAAAACTCCGGATTTAAACCGTGTTCTTCATCTCGCCGTCCTCTTGCCTTCCTGGTGGCGTGCATTGCGCAGTGAAATCCAATTTGTATTCACGTTAAAATAACACTGTTTTCTTTCGGCGGGAGCTGACCTTAAAATTTGGGGTTTGATTGGATATGGAAACAGTTAGTTAACACTCAAATTGACGTGAAGGAAGGAAGATTCATCCAAAGTAGTTGAACAGTTCAAAGTTTGGGCAGATAACATACGCGTCAATGGTGCCAATACAGGTTATCCGTGTAACGGATTAGCTGCCATCTTGTCGGGAATAATAACTGTGTTTCAGATTTTCAGAAAGAAGACACACCTGTTTCATGATGTGTAGGCAAATCTGGTAACACAGTTCATGCAATGAATTGAACATCACACAGTAATTCAATTGCATGTAGGCATAGGTGCGATTCCCCTTTATAGTCCATTGTGCATGGCTACGTGGATAAACTCTATATCCCAGGGTGGGGGTGGGGAAGGGAGATATGGATATGACCCTTTTTTGTTGTTTTCCATATACCATATAAAATAAGCAATGTACAACATCAATCCCGTTGCCAAAAACCAAGCGTCAAGAAAGCAAGTACAACGTGAAAGAAAGATATATAACGTTTCACTTTCCTTCAAATTGGTGATGCTACTCATATCCTATCAATTTCATAAATAAAACTTTGTTTGACTTTTAAAACTTGCCTCGCACTCGTTAACAGACCACCAGCAGCCTCTTAAAATGCTGATGCACGCCTCGTAAAGATAAGCAATTGGGAGTAATGTATACATAATGTGTGGCGTGTTTGCCCAGGACTGGGGCTATAACGCTTTCCAACCAGCCCTTAGGACTAGGGATTCAGAGCTTGAAACCCGCTAGATAGCTCCCAGACATTTTTCTTCCAACACTTGAATCCCACACCCGCTTCCATACTTAACCCCAATTTTGACGCGCCACACATGATATTACCATGAAATATTGATATATTTTTTTAATTTAAAAAACAAGGATGGGGATGCTAAATTGATTATTTTGTTATGAATGAGATGTTGTTTTTGTCTTTGAATGTAACCGTTATACACATCTTTAAATGTTGTTAAAATATGCTTTGATAATACGGAATAGATCATGTGGCAAGCTGAATGTGTTTGACTATAGACGACACTGCATTGGTGAAAGAGTTAGCTTTTGTCGACCAGATCTTCAAAACTCTTCTCTCTTTCATAGTCTAAGCTCTAGCTATTAAAGTATATATATAAGGGTAAGCTGATCTCGTCCCACCACCAGGCTACCTTGAGGGTCCCGGTACCAGAATCGACACCTCTATACCATTAGGGTCATTTGCGATACATCAGTCGTCATTAGTATACAGCGCCACTGCGCCTCACTCTATAACGTCACCAGCCCATACAAGTGTGAGCTGCACTGCGTGGTATGAATAGCGAGCGAGCGTGGATGCTCCGTCGTCGCCACCGTTGTTTTCCACAAACCACCGGCCCGTTTTTACATCTGTACGACTCCCTGTTCTCCGTAATGAGTTGGGAGTTAACCAGACACTATTGAGTTATGAATAATTAGGATCAGGCACTTTGAAGCTCTTATATTCTTCATGCCAATCCTCGGTTCTTATATTTCATTAGTCAGGGCGTCGACTTTAATCAGAGTGTGATAACTTTGCCTCTAGCAAACCTATTGCATCTGGACACCACAGAGGATAAGAAAACCATGATGAGGCCAAAATTAAAATATTGTTTGGTTGCACTCCACACCCCCCTCAGGAAGAGAGACATGGGCGAGGTTTTTTAAATATTTTGTTTAAAAGAATTATCAAAGACATACTATTTTATCATCAATTCAACTGAATTTCACCATTGTTTAAGAAATTTTATTCATGATTTCTGCTATTAGATATGATGATATGCGAAGGGCTTTTACTGTAAAAACACACTTTAATCCTAACACTACCAGATACCACAAAATACCACAAACCAGCCTCCCAGCGCATACATGACAGGTTTTCCATGACTTAATCGACCAAGCCTATATAGTGAGCCCAATATACTGCGCGAACGTGAAGCTTATAGCCGTGGCTTGCATATGGGGGCCGGCCCTTGATATGCCGAGGGTCACTGGATCGAATCCCGGTGGGGGAGCAGTGATTTATTTGTTAAAACTTCTCCTAAATTCTTGTTTTTGATAATAAAAAAACAGGCTAGCCGGGTTAGGTTTAATTTATTTATTTCCTGTCCTTAATTAATACCGAAAACTCGTCCCAAAGAGGAATTGCACGGAAATATTTTGTTCGAGGTCCCAATTTAGAGGATTAAAATTCTCTTATAAATTAGGGTCATTATTCACTTGATCAGTATTAAAAAAAAAAGTCTCAAAATTAGGAGCAGATGGTGAAGGCCAAACAAACCATTTTTTTATTCAGTCCTGAAAGGTAAGACCATTTGACTCTATTTTCACTGAATGCCCTACAACCAAACCAAACTGATGATATAAACACTACGCCTCCATGCGTGGTGGTATCAACTATAGAGATAATATTTGTAAAAAGATTCAGTAAGTGGGTTTGTTTTACAGTGTGGGCATTGGCAGTTTATAGTTCTGGTCCAGATGGGACAGAATTTGCTTTTAGCTATTACACCTTTTAAATTATGTTTCCAACTAGACCGGTAAAGCCTCATTATTTTCCGCTATAACGTGATACTTCTGTACCTTCCAGTCTCACTTGGTAAATCTAAATATCCCTTCCTTGCTCTACCCTCTCAGAAAAAAATGGTTCAACTTAGAAACGTTTGTCCCTTTTAAACCCTTAAGAAAAGAACCTGCAAAAATGGTTCTTAACAATTAATAATAATAATAATAATAATAGTCTGTTTTTATATAGCGCTTTACACAGTGTGGAACACCGTCTCAAAGCGCTTTACATTGGCTAATTATTATCGCTCCCATTTACATCATCTATCTGGCAGCCGGCTAGGCGCACTTTTAGATGATAGCAGCTACCCAATTTTCGCTTGGGTGGACGAAGCAAATGAGACTAAATACCTTGCCCAAGGATATAAACACGTTGGTCCTAGCGGGGCTCGAACTCGCAACCTTATGATTATGAATCTAGCGCTGATTCCGCCAGGCCACACGTTTTAGGAACCCTAAAAGGTTTTTAGATGAATCAAATATGGTTCTTTATGAACCAAATAAGTAGTCTTTTTAAACCTAAATGTGATGTGATCTGTGAACACCCGTCGGATGTCGCAAAATGTGAACGAGGGATTATGGGTAAAATATAAATTTAAAAAAAATTAATTAGAATTTTTTTTTTAGAATTTTGTAAAAACAAAAAATTTCCAATACTTTGTGCCATCATCTTTCACGAAATTTCACCTTCAAAAACTTACTTGGGTCACTTTTATTATCAACCTTATAATGTTATTCTATTGAATTATGTATCTTTTTTGGCCTGTTTTCATGATTTCTTGTTTTGTAGCTTATTATGACATCACAATCATCATTCACTCATAACTTTTTTTGTAGTGATCGTAGAAAAATGATCGAAACAGCTTTCTAATCAGCACAGTTCTAGCTTTCTTATGATATAAATATCTCCAATATGAAAAATGCCACCATGTGGCGGGTTTTCACAGATCACATCAAATATGGTTCTTTATAACCTTATAACCTTTTTAGAACTTTTTTTGGTTCGCTGGAGAACCATATTAGAGGTTCTACATATATGGGACCGCTTTAGAACCCCTTTAGAACAATTTTTTTAAGATTGTACTACAAAAAAAGATGTATGCTATCTGGTCTAATAATTTAGTCAGGTCTTAATTCATCACATAAATCTTTGAAAATATAATTGTTCAATAAAATGAGTTAATGAGTTACTTTTAAAACGTGGCTTTGGATATATTAGTATTATTTGGTCAAGAATTAAATAATTTAAAGACATTTATAGAAATATCAAATTTACAGCTTGAAAAAACCCCAGAATTATTGTTCTCTATAACCATGTTCAAGTGTTTGAGACTCCAAGTGTGCACACTTATCCTACATTCTTCCAAATCATGTTCACACAGCGTTTGAAACAACTGAAAACTGTGATCAATTCTGAGTCCACTTGGAGTAAACGCAGACAAAGAAATTGGCAACATACAGACTGAAGTAATGACACAAAGTATGAATTGTTCAGGTCTTTGATTTTGTTTTGAACCTTGTTTGCATTTGATGGGAATCTCCATCACATAACGTTTAGTAACATTGTACACTCTTAAAAAACAAGGTCAAATTGACTAAGGATGCCGTAAAATATGCACACAGCCAAACAAAAACAAAAAAGCCAAATTTATTTTGAACACTAAAAAAACAGGGTCAAATTTATTTTGAACACTAAAAAAACAGGGTCAAATTTATTTTGAACACTAAAAAAACAGGGTCAAATTTATTTTGAACACTAAAAAAACAGGGTCAAATTTATTTTGAACACTAAAAAAACAGGGTCAAATTTATTTTGACTTCTCTTTAACCCCGTTTTAAGGCTGTGTGCATAAATTGACCCCATTGTTTTAAGAGTGCAGCACTAAAATGAATGTCTGTGTTCTATACCTCCTTGGAAAGCAGTCACTGAAGCATATCACCCATAACCCTAACCCTGCTAAATCCAACAGAATCCAACGGAAGCACCGCGCTGGTGGACCCCATGAGGGGTTAGGGTTAATAAAAAATGCATAAATAGATAGAAACATGAGTTATGTATTCATAGCCAATCCTTTCTTTGCTCATGACAATTTAACCCTAATCTTCATAGCAGTTTTGAGATCTGAACATTTCTCTATTTGAATTGAAGTTTTCTCTCTAGCCTATAGTTATATTTCCACCTAACTCTTGTTTTGTAGCTTTACTGCACAAAGAGCTATAAACTTCACTCATGTGTAAGGAAATGAGTCCAAACAGTTATTATTAACCTTTAAAAACCAAACTGTGCATTTGTAAAAAATCACAAACAACTAAAAAATGGATATTTGCATGCGTTTACAATTTCAATCGATTTAGTCCATAGCTCACAGAAGATATCAATCACAGGAATATATTGTAAGTGCTCTGTGAAGGGGGACTCATTTTGACCAAAAAGCGCCCAAAAAGTGGGGGAAAATGGGGGAAAATCACTTTTTTGGCACTTTTAGGTCAACATTTCCAAAAATATTGGATTTGGTTTTAAAATAAAAAAAATCGTCCCTAAGTTAGTGTCTTAACATCATAATCTATAAATTTGGGATTTTTTTACCCAAAATTAGTTTTGTTAGCCTTGTTGAACTTTTTTGGGTCAAAAAAGTGATTTTTTTTTGTGTGTGATTTTCTCAAAAAAATCAACATTTTGGGTCAAAATTGATGCAAAATTTGGATTCTCTGATCCATTTCCTTTCCAAAAATGTATACTTGTATGTGCATTTGATTAATAGTTCAATAATTACAGCACTCACAAAATTCACAAATTCAAGTCAAAAACTTCCTTGACTCCCCCCTTAATATAGAGTGCTCTATTGTGCCCATTTATAATAATCATCATTATTCATCATTCACATCATAATTGTTATCTTCTAAAAATATCACTTTCTGCCTAGAATACTTTTAATAAAACTTTTACAGTTACAACTTACAGCTGCGCATCAGTTTAATTTGAAACAATTGCTTAACTCCGAGCAACGTAATCCTGCAAATACTATCTACTGAAGATAGCATAACTATACTAGCTATGCTATTCTTTTGTATATTGTTTTGAACAGATCAACAGGGCAGATATGCTTTATAATGTGCTTGTATAGCTCTTTATAGTCTCTTACTGAGCAAACTTTGAAAATAAAAACTTTCCATTTGTATTGTTTACATTATTACATTAAAGTAATCCTGCAGATGCTATCTACTGAAGACGACAATGCGGTTCTTCAATGAACTGTTATACGAAGTACAGGATGGCCATTTGTGATGAATTCAAGCAGATTGGTTCTGATATTGACCAAAATGTAATTTTCTTTTACATTTTTGTCTGTTTCATATTTTCTATTGTGTTTTAATCCAAGCTTTAATTTGGAGTTGATACGACCTTCGGTTCTCAAGATATAACGCTTGAAGCCTGACACATTGAAAAGACTGAAACGAAGAAAAACAGGTTTAAAGATTGCACTATTTAATGAATCGATTAAGATAGCTGCCAGAAATCTTTTATTTTAACCTTTTATCTGTGAAATGTTGGAAAAATAATTGACTGCATTCTTCATCGGCGCACAAGCTGCGCGATCCACCACCGAGAATTGTTTGTTTCCGGTAGGCCACACACATTTTATTTTGGCGATGTGAATTACCGCATTTCATTTCATTTATTCCAATTTTTGAAAAAATAAAATCGCAAAATCGATTTAAATACAAATTACTGTAGAAAATATTAAAATTTTGCACAAACAATTAAATCTGACTGTTCTGGGAAACCCAGTAACCATGATATTGGGGCACAGTAGGATACTGGCTGTGATTATTTGTGTCTTTAGGGTTCGCGGCGTATAGTAAATTGCACAAATTGCCTTTGGAAAGTCATCCCACCGCACTTCTCCCCCCTCAAAACTAAAAATAGAAATAAATAAAAATAAACAACCGCATCTCGCATCTTGGTTTTCAGACCACCTACCGGAAACTAACTTGTTTTTTTGCCTTCCATTGGTAAGAAGTTATTACTGACAAGCGTCAATCAATGTTATGTTGTACAAGGCGATTCCCAGTCAGCAACATGTAACAGTGTGCAATTAAAAAGGTCAATCATAATGCACATTGATATTTGAATAGTGTTTACTGTACGCTCTATTTACGGGTTTACTGATCCCCTTAATATTCACATTTATGTATCAAGTTTATGAAACCCAAGTCAAGTGCAAAGAGCAAAGTTTGCTTCCAAGAAAGTGTAAACACTTCACTAAACTTTCCCATGGTTTCACCCAGATTGATTTTATACAGCTTAAAATGAACACCTGAGAAAAGAGCGCTCAATACAGAGTATCAATATTTACCAATTGGTTCAATAAAGTGCACAATGGCCAAGTACAATGTATAATGATTAATCCATACCAATGTTTGGGTTTCTCAAGGTCTTAGGACCCCAGGGGGGGCACTGACATTTGAAAAGGGTATAGGTATGTGCCGCGCTGAAGACCCCCTTTTTCACCCTCTGCTGCTAGTTCTTATGACCCCCCTTTTGGGCCTGCATCAGTTCTTAAGACCCCACTTTTATTGAAAATTCAAAAACCGCAAAATCTTGCATTCAAAAACCCCAATTTTGTGTTCCAAAGCCCCAATTCTTCGAAAATGTTGCGTTCTTAAACCAAAATAAATCGAAAATTGAACTATAGGCCAGTTCTCAAGACCTATTTTTTGGGAAAAAATCAGTTCCTAAGACCCTATTTTTCATCATAAAATCCACTCAGTTTAGTTCTGTAGCCCCCCTTTTTGAGACCCTGGGCGGCACACCCCTACCCAAAAAAAAGTTGAGTGCCCCCCCCCCCCCCCGGGCTTAGGACATTGACTTATTGAGAAAACATAGAAGATCAAAACTGCAGGTACAATGTGCTATATTGCACTGATCACTAGTGTGTAGCCCCAACAAAGTTAAATGTTTGATGACGGTTATGGCGGTGGAGAAATTGATTACGCAAGACTGGGTCGTCAAGTCCAATATCTTCGAGATGGACCGATGAAAAATCTTGAGCGTGGTGCTACCTTAAAAAGTTCACTTTTTGTCAATTGGGCTACTTTCAGTGTTTCTAGTACCTCCAGTTTTGTAGCCCAATATGGACTTCAAAAGACTGCAAAACAGCCCTTTTATGGCAAAAGAATGTATCTTATATGTAGTTTTCTAACGGTATACTTCCTTTTAACATGATCAAAGTTCCATAAATCATGTAGTGGTAAAAGGCCGTATATTACTTTTATTGTCTTTACAAGTTACAACCTTTTCCTAAGTGAGGATTATTGAACCAAGTTAACACAATCCATGTTAAAAGGAAGTATATCATTAGGAAAGTACATCTAAGATACATTTTTTTGCCATAAAAGGGCTGAAAAGTGCATGTTCACCAGTCTATTTCACTTCCAAGAGACAGCAGGAGCGGATCCAGAAATTTCTTAGGGGGAGGGGGGGAGCACCCATTATTTGAAAATGTGCAAAAGTGTCACCAAAGCAGTGCGCAGCACCGCGCTAGCGCGGACAGGGGGAGTTCGAGGGCGTTCAAATTATCAATTTTTAAATTTGTTTAGAACATTTTTGGTGAATTTATTTTAAAAAAACCAGATTTTTCAGAAACCTTTCCCAAATTTCAAAGTCTATCTCAAGGATGAACCAATACTAGGCATGTTTGTACTTATTCCAATGCATTTCTCATGGTGATTCCAAATATGGTGATGAAATTCAATAATTTTGACATTTTCGAAACATTTTGTGAACTTTTGGAACTGTTTGTCTGCACACGACTGTGGGTGGATTCAGAAAATGGATTGGGCTACATCAGGCAATGACCTGGTGATTTGGGCTGAGTAAACTCAACGTTTGCCACGCAATGTTTGACACCTATCGGATCTGTGGTGGCATGTAATGATGGTGTCAACGCTTCCTTATACTAGCTCTGAAAAGTCATATTACAATCATCTCATGAAACATTTACAGAAGTAGAGATCAAAGGTGTTGCTGTTTAATCCTGTTATGATAAGCTCATCAAACACGTCAACCACATCAATTGCTCTCCATCAATTTTTGTTTGTGACTTTTCATCTTAGATTCTGTCTAACAAGGCTAGAGTTTGCCTTATTTTGAGGCAACCTTCTTTTAGTTGTAACTTTATTGGTGTGTTTTTTTGTGCTGGGTGTACCAATATAATATTTACATGTGTGCCTTGACCCTTGATATATCAAAATGTGTGCGCTAAAATTGCGTGATTTTTTTATTAGTAAATGAAGGGACTTATTAGATCTGAAGGGTAAGCTTTAGAATACCCTACCATTTGTATTCCTCACTGTGTAAGTCGTTCTTTAAAAGTCCTCATAGAAGACATGCAGTGGTAGGGTATACTAAAGGAACTCCGGGAAAATTGTTCCTAACCCTTTATTGAATATCAGTGCCCATCAGCCTCACCCCACCCTTAAGAAACAATCAATCAGCATTACTGGCTGTATTAATTTGGGACAAACTATAGTCTCTTTTTTTTAAATTCTTTAACGCATCTGCTCTGCATACGTACAACATGATATGATCATCATTCACCGATGCATTTTATTAAAGGGAGCCCTCACCCTCTCACAGCATTATGCTCATCTGCCTTCAAATTCTTGTTTCATTGATCGCCGAGAAAATTGACGTCGGTATCAGATCCCAAATCGGTGGAAAAGCGATCAATACGGCCTTGATGTAATGGCATATAAAATGAAATACAAATAATAGATTTATGGAATAAAACTTGTTTATCACTTGTGATGGGTAAAGATCTACGATGTAACCAGGTATTGATTTCAATATTTAATGATCAAATGTCTGAGGAATATGGCGGGAAGATATTAAGACTTTGGACATGATTCCCTTGGACATTACATTCCTACACAGGATTCCTGCCCCAGGGGTGGGTGGGGGGGGGGGGGGTTGGTGGGGGGAGGGGGGGGGGGGGGGGTTGGTGGGGGGGGGGGGGAGAATCGACCATTACACTGTAAGCATGGGTTGTTTTAAGATGGGATGCGTTAAGCGCATAATGCATTAACCCTAACTCCCACAGCTATGTGTTTGCGTGTATCGAGGGGAGAGGGAAAAAGTAATATTATTTAAACCCTAAATATCATCGAGCACCACCCAGGATTCGATCCTGGGCCCATCCGCACCCCAGTATGTGCCCTATCAACTGAGCTAGCTCCCCAAGGCATATGTGGGCACAAACTTCATGCCCAAATATGCCTGCGGTAAGTGACATAATCGCGCAAATGCAGCAGCACGCACGTGGAGATAGTTTTATTTAGGATGATTTTGTATGGTGTAGTGAGGTTAGGGTTATGGGGTCTAAAATCGACCATTTTAAAGAAAAAGGTACTTTTTTCAGAACACTGTCAATATTTTAGGGAGTAAAATTGGGGGAGAAAAACATGCAGAAACCTCATTTTATAGTGAATTTTGGCTTCTGAGACAATACAGGTTTTAGGGGAGGTCTAGAAAATCGCTGGGCACGCATGCTTACATCATGATAGTTGACTGTGAGGTGAAATATCTCAAATTAAGTAGAACGAATACTTGATATTTCTTGATGAAGCACTTTATATACACCTAGCACAAAAAGTCCAAGACCAGGTACACACAAATCAATTTTATCCCATAGAAAACCATTTCTAGTGCAACTTTGATGTTGCTATGCGCTGTCATTGAAATTACCATAACTCCAAAAGTATCCAATCAATTTTGTTAAATGAGGTATCAATGTGCGGAGAAGAAATTTGCTCATTTAATGTGAATCCTAGATTTTTGGTATCGGTTATCTATTTTGAATTAGCCAACATCAAAGAACTTGGTCCGGGACTTTTTGTGCTAGGTGTTGCTCTTTTCTTCATAATAAAAACCTCCACAGTCCAGAGCCTCCCCCCCTCCTGTTCTCCCAAGTAAACAAGCAGTCAACAAATGGCAGCAACATGAAACCTATACCCACAGACACCATCGCCTGAGCTCCTTCCTTGGATGCCGCTCAATGCGCTGCCGCACGGCTAATCATCTCATAAAATATTAAGTAGCGTATGGTCTATGCCTGCCTTCATTTAGCATATTGTATCTTATACAGATGTTAAACATCACACAGTTATTGATGTTAAGGCTCTACAAGAACGATAGACGTACTTACATAGGGCCATAGCGATCAATACCCGAGCGATATCAATTGGAAAAAGTCATGTTTCTCACATGGATTAAGCCAGATTAAGCCAAATACTGTATTGACGGTGTAAAGCTTCTATTTAGGCTGTGCTGTGTTTACTAAAAAGGTGGAGCACTGAAATTAATGAAGGAATTCAATAAATGATACAGATACGCACCATGAATGCTCTTCAATTTCATTAACCACCTGAGCACTATACCTGTCTATCTAACAATTTACGATTGGTTAATTACAGGATGTACTCATTTGAATAACCAATTAAAATACTGCTTCTAAAATATTTCACTCCAATCTTTATCAGGAATACAATTATTGCAACAATGTTTGTGATTGGTGCAACAAATTGATTATCCAACTTTCTGACCAATCAGCAGGCAGTTCTCAGGGGGTTCAAGAAAATACTTGACTCAGCATTAAAATGTGACTCAAATCACCATTTTGGTGACTTTTGCCTTTATTCAAGTCACTGAAAGCAAAGGTATCATTTGACTTCCGTCACTGTTTCAGAACTTTGTGAAAGTCTTGATTTTACTCTCGTAATTACCCAAAAGAGTTGACTTGAATTAAATTTTCAATTAAAAAAATAAATCTTGACTTGACTCTGGTTACCTATCCAAAAGACATGTTAATCTGACTTTGAGGCCTCATGCATATCTATCTGACTGGGGGAGAGAGGGGGGCAAAGTGACGAAAAGAACACAAAATAAGGTGTGAAAGCAAAGAGAAGTTTTGATAAAAATGGTAAAATATAGAGGGGAGGGGATAAATTGATATATTGTAATGGGGAAGAAACACAGTATCTGAGGGAAATAACTAGCATCTTTGTTTTAATATCTGAAGGGTTAGATCGACTTGGATCAGTGAGTGGTAACATTTGATTGACTTGAGAAAACTTGAGAAAATTGAGAAAAACTTGAATTGTCGCCCGTTTTATTCATCAGTGACTTGACTTGATATGCACTTTCCGACTTCAGGTTTAGGTTCACATATCATGTGTCATATTTTAACCAGCTATATGTAGGGCTTGATTCTTTAAAGCACAGTTGCATTCCAAAGTTAGAAAATAATCCATTTTATCATGTTTCTGTTCACATTTGACTTTTGTAGAAGTCTGTGCTGATATAAGTACCCTACAAGTTAACCATTTTGGGGCCTAAAATATTCTACCTAATTAAAATTTGTATTTTTCAGATAAATTATTCAGGCTTCCGCTACGGCAAATCAAAGATTCATCGTCGAGTGGGAAACAAAAATCCCTGAAAAGGCCATCGTCACGACACGACATGGCACAGTATTTAACACTATTCTACGACACGTTCTAGAGACCCTCATTGGTGGTGGCTCATCATCTCCAGCATTCAAACTTTTATTCTTTCTTTTTTTTATATCATCAAGCGCATCAATTATTCAACTAGTACTTAAAGCAAATTCCACATGTGTCGATCGGTGGTGTCAAAACTCCTCGCGAACATCGGTATTACACGAGTAATCCAGGCTGTGACAAATTCCCGGCCATGTAATTCATGGTAAGACTTTTGTTAGACATGTACCAGCCATTAAAGTCATCTGGTATCAATTATTCAGCAGCCTGTTTTCGTATCGATGGAGGCTTTTATAGCTATTCTGCATCATCCGACACGACTGACGGATCAAATAATAGGGAGTAATGTAAGGAACAGCATTCTTTCGATATAAGCCCTGATCAATATATTCACTATATCGAGTTTGAAGTGGCGGGGATCAGTGTTTAATCATTCTGAATTATTGAAAACTGCATCTGCACATATTCTCGCTGAATTATTAATTGGCGGCGTGTTGATCGATCGCCTTGTTTTTGTGTACCTCCTCTAAGTGAACAACACGTACCAGTTATTTGTAATTAAAGGTGTTAATTATACATTGGTTTCAATGTGTTTACTAATTTGATTGTCATATGTATTTGTTTCCACCATTACAGAAACTTTTGCTGAATGGTTGGCTTGGAGGTAGTACCTTTCTTACAAAGTTTTTGACATATTTATTACTCACATCCAGAGCTCGGAAACACAAGGCCTTATCTCCATTTTGACCATTTTGAGAAGAAAAAAACCTTTTGAAGATTTGTAAACACATTGAAGAGATGGAGATGAGGCCTTGGGATACTGGCTACAATGTTGAAAGGGGTTGTGTTATGGAGATAAGGCTGTGTTTTACTGGGGAAAAAAAATCTTTCTGAAAATGTTGATACCAAAATCTCATTTTTGAAAAATGGAGATGAGGCCTTGTGTTTCTGAGCCCTCGACATGTTAAAAGGACCTGAGTAACCAACCAATCAAATACAGGATGTCTTTTAATTACTGTAAGACCGTAGACACTACCATCTTTCTTACAGAGTCTCTGATTGGTCATTCACATGATTTCAGTACCTGAGTAACCAATCAAAATAATGTTTATGTTACAATAAACCACTAGAAACTACCATCTTTCTTACAGAGTCTCTGATTGGTCACTCACATAATTTCAGTACCTAAATAAACCAATCAAATTAGAGGAAGTGTTACAATTATTGTAAGACCGTAGACACTACCGCCTTTCTAATTCTTACAGAGTCTCTGATTGGTCACTCACCTAATTTCATCACCTAATTAACCAATCAAAAAATAGAGGTTAGACGCCTACTCTTCGCCTAATGCCTAGTTGTATTTTTGATGCAGTGAATCTTGAACTAATTTATTTGTGGACAGGTGAATCTGTGGTGAATCTTCACCTATATTTCAACTCCTCCCATATAATGCTATAGAACGAAAGCAGTGCACAGAGGTGAATCTTCACCGAATAAATGGCAGGAAAGAACAAATCTTTAACTATTTTTTTCTTAAAGGAAGGTGAATAAAACAGGTGAAGGCTAGACCAGGGTATGTTCAGATTCAATTGACACTGATATAAGTTTAAAAGTCTTTTGAGAAGCAGAATGTTGCACTCTACAAACAAGTTGAATGACCCAACCCTTAACATGCTTAAAGCCTATCCAATTATGGGTTGTAATTCTACCTCTAAACATAATATAGGCCTGGATAAGTTAAATTGAAAAATAGCGTAGGCACACTCTTAATAAAATGATCAACATAGACAAATTGAGATTGATCCAACAAACAGATAGGACCTACAAATTTGATCAAGGAAAGGGTTTAGGGTATAAATAAGAATTTTATCAAGTAAATGGTTATGGCACATATCGAGGGCTCAGAAACACAAGGCCTTATCTCCATTTTGACCATTTTTGAGAAAAAGACGATTGAAGATATTTAAACACATCAGGGAGCCTATGAAGATGAGGCCTTGTGATACTGGCTATAACTTTGAAAGGGGTTGTGTTATGGAGATAAGGCTGTGTGTTACTGAAAAGAGAATTACTTTCTGACCATTCTGATACTAAAATCTCATTTTTGAAAAAAATAAAGATGAGGCCTTGTGTTCCTGAGTCCTCGATATATGGTTAAACAAGTGGTTATAAGGGCCTACATATTGGATGAAGCAAAGGGTTAAGACCTACATGTACACATTTGATCAGGCAAAGGGTAAGGACCTACACGTCTGACCAATCGAAGAGTTACGGCCTACAAATGAGTGTCTAAAAATCCAGGTATGTTCGACTAGGGGTCGTATTGATGCATGACTCGCCTACAGATAGTTTTGTTATCCCGTGTAATATAGATTTGTTCAGTTTTTTGTTGTACTGTGTGATATAGATTTGTTCAGTGTTGTTGTACTGTGTTCATATAGATTGGTTTTGTGTGGTATAGATCTGTGTTGGTTGTTATGTATTGTACAATAACATGTGTTGGTCCAATACTATCACCTCTTGGTTTAATCAACTGGAAGGGGATTGTATGTATCGCTAATAGCCTCAAACTGTCATAGCGGATCAATAGGGGGGATTTGTATCCCACCATTGAAATGTAGGTCTATTAGAATGGCATGGGAAGGGGCTATAGTGAGTCTCCCACCATTAAAATATACACCTGTAGCGGTGTTGTGATGACTTAAGTCAATTGACTTACCAGAGTCACTATGAGCAATGACTTGACTTGTGGTGACTTGGTCTCAAACATTTTTTAATGACTTGACTCGAGTCACTTATGCAAAAGACATGACTTAACTCACGTAATTTGACCACAAAACTTGGCGCAACTGTGTAATCCACCCTACATCCTAAACTAGATATAAACCTTGTGTAATAGTGTTGTTATGCTTTGTTCCATTTGTGGACTTGATTAAAGGATAGCATCGTTTCCATTCATGTACGCTAGAATCAACAGTCGCCCCCAAACACTTGACTTGAGTCAACCAGTGACGTGACTTGACCTACTGAATTGACTTGGCAAACATTTACATAGGCTTGACTTGAAATTGACTTGACCAGAGTCACCTCTGTCAGTGACTTGACTTGATTTGACATGTAACTTAAGGTTAAGCGACTTGGTGACTCGTCACAACTTTGGTGTGTTAGGATGTTGATAAGCAGTGGTGTATAATGGTCCGAATAAAAAATGTCATGAGCCTAGCTGCTAACTGCCCCCCTCCCCACCCAATCCAACTTCCCACAGTCTCAAACATTGCATAATATGGGAGACACTATAACTTGCAGCAAAAGACCTGCGGTGGAGTAGGTGGGGGTTGACCTACTCCTTTGAAGGCGAGTATCTCAACTGTTTTTGAAAGTGAACAAGTGAGTATCACTAAAATGGGTTTATTGAGCACTTTGAGCTTAACATGGGACCCTGCTAAAACTAATCTCTCTTTTTTCAAGAGTGGTGGTGGTGGGGATGGGGGTGGGGGGGGGGGGGGGGGGGGTGGGGGGGGGGGGGTAATGACGAGGGGGTTAATGAACTTATTGACCATGCACACAGGTCTTGCAAGCTTTCTCTTTCAAAAGAAAACCAAAAACAATAAATTGCGGTGCGCAACAGCGTAATGCAACACATCCTAGACTAGATACAAATATTGCTTAAATAGTGTCAGTACGCTTTATTGATTATTCCGCTGTGGACTTGATCAAAGTCTAGCATCGTTTCCATGAATGTAATGTTGAATTCAACAGTCGCCCCTAAACTTTAACTCATTCTATGTTTTTCCACGATGGCAGTTACCGCTCACATACGTCTATATTCAAACTAAGCCAGATTGACAGGTACCCACAAAAAAAGCCTCCCATCAAAACCCCCCTCATTACACTGTATCCTCAACAATTACTCCACAATGTATCAAGTGCGTATTGGGTGGGCAACCACTACAGGGGGCGCTAATTGTGGCATTTGTTACGGAGAGATATTGACAGGTTAAAGTGCTCCTGACATACAATGGATTACAATAGGGATTATTTTGGTATCCCCGCCTTATTTACAAAACACATCTACAATCAGTCAATTCCTATTAAGAAATCTCCTGCTGGTTCGGTTGATGGTTTAAATACACAAAATCCTTAGCCTCTTTTCTTTTTAACTAAGATTGACATGTTAGGAGAGATGGGGGAGCGGGTTAACTGCAAAACAACCACAGAGTTACAAATGAACTACAAGCAATACTGGTTTTTATATCCCCCAAATATTTGTGCAGCTTATCCCTATGATTGTTTAGTTTTATTCAAGAAAGCAACATGACTTCTCTTTGCTTGTATACTAAAGGCGCCTATCGAAATGTATTTTAATACATTTCGATAAGCGCCATAAGGATGAGCTTAAACCTCCACAGTTGCCTTTTTGGGGGCTTCCTCAACCAATGCTTAAACCTAGACCCATCTTAATTGATATGTCCAACAATATTTATACTTGAATTAGGATCGAAACAGCAAAATGTCGCAGATCAGGTTGTAGGGTTTTTGTTTTTGTTTTTAGAGTGTTTTTTTCCTTTAGCCCGGAAAAAAACTGTACTGTAAATGCCTGATGGCAACACTGAATGTATAAATTAACATATCTGTGGAATGAATATGAGTGGCTCCTAGAAGACACTGTTTAGAATGTTCACTTTCTTGTGTACTTCTATAGGTGCCTATAGTTATCTTGGCCTGTTGAGAGACTAATGCTATATCCTAATGATTAGACTACGGAAAAAAACTTGTTTTCAAGTTCGACATACTCAAATTTGAAACAACACAAATGTTGTTTTGGTTTTGTTTAATTGAAATATTTTGGGGAAAAAATAATAATTTTTAGAAAAAAGAAAAAAGAAGAAGATTGTTTTGATTTTCTTTTTGAAAAAACAAAAAACAGAATGCCTGACTGATGCACGTGTCTGCCTGTATACAACAGAGTTGGGTTTCTTTGTTGCCTTATGATTATGTTTTTTCCATGCACAATCTAATTGCTATCTTCAGAAGATAGTGTTAAGAATGAGATCATCACAAAACTACAGTATAGCACACTGGGAAAAGATTCACCACATGGAGTTACACAACAACAAAGTATGAAAGACTTCAGTTAAAGAATTCTTTTCCCGATGAATTTTGTCATTATTTCAGTAACATCTAATAACAATTTTTCTTAGTTAGCCCTTTAAATTAACCCATCATTCTTTATGCACATACATGAATGTTTTGTTAAACAAATATGTTGATCAGGTAGGAGATGAACATTTTCTCAAGTAAATTTACTGATCATGTGAATCCTGTTGACCCGGTTTGAGAACGAAACAGAGAAAGATTCCGGGAAGTGAGAGCATGCGTGGTCTAGTGGATAGCACGCAGGACTCACAATACAAAGGTTGTGAGTTCTAGCCCCGGTACAGCCAACATGTTTGTATCCTTGGGCAAGGTACTTAGTCTCATTTGCCTCGTGGTTTGGAAGTCACATAGAAATTGTGGTCCCGTGCATCGGAAGAGCAATACCCGAGCATGTTAAAAGGTCACAGACTCCTTCGTAAAGAGAAGAGGATCATCCCGGTCTGTGTCTATTCACACATATTCCTAGGTTACAGGAACTCGTCGTCTATTGTCTGTCTCTATGTTTGTGTGAATGTCGCAACTTGGCGCTGAATTAGCTGCTGCCTGGATGTTGCAGCGCCGTGATCTAAATGAAATGGCGCTTTATAAAAACTCATAAGTGAATCCCTCACTGTACAACAGCATAGGAATAGTGAGGAGAACACAAGTAATGGAAAGAAAACAGGCTATGGCAAAATTATTTACATTCGGGACGGACTATAAATTATTTGAACTGGAACTAGAACACAATATTAGACAGATTTTTACCAACGGCCATACAAATTTGCTGACAGAAAGCAAAGTTACATTGATTTTAAAACCCAATTTTAAACTCAATTCAGCGATGTTTAGAGGAAGATGGAGCGATAATGATCGCACGGATTACGTCAACTCTATCGACCATACATCAAAAGTTCATCAATACCATCAATAGACTACTGCTGGTTACCCCGATCGACAATACTCTTCGAAGACTGACAGCTTGTATAAATGACGCAATGCACAGCGCTCAACATGTTCCCTACGCCTCCTCTTAGTCACATGTCCAGTAAATTTACTCTAATTTTTTTCTCTCCATATATACCTGACTGTATGTGAATGCTAAGTTTAACAACTTCACATGATACCGGCACACACACAATACACACTGCTATCTACAGTAGATAGCAGACTCTAATCTATATATGAGTCTAAAACATTGGCTTAAAGTGTGCTATAATATGCCACTCAACTTGGAACTTTTGTGGCAAGCGTGTAGCCCGAGGAGGGCAAGCCGGAAGTTGTTTACAAAACTTTCGGGAATTTAAAACCAATGATACAGAAGGTATCAATCCACGTTTATAACGATCAAAACAATTGCCTATCACCCCTTCCTACCACTAAAGCCAAGCCTATCATAGGCATTGTAAGCTTTACAGATAAGCTAATTAGTGAATTTAAATCCCCCATAATACCTAATAGCCTCACAAGTTTATATTACTCGTAATACAAGCCATCCCCACTCACTAACCACGTACAGACCACTAAAACTCGGTGAAGTACAAATTATGCAATTAATCCACTGGTTTAGTAATCTCCAATTTCCTTCTTTCCAACCCACACTCTTGATACGCCATAATTCAATTCATTAGACCCTCTGGGATTAAACAAAAACATATCAATGAATTTTCGAGCTTTTGGCTATTATAAATGCCCCCAAACCCCATATCCTCGGGGCGTGCGGTGGACTGTGTCATTATTAACTAGTTAAAACCCCTACCCTCAATGTTGATTCTCTATCGGAGCGTATGTACTGAACGCAATAAGACAAATTTAAAAGGGTGTGAAAATTAGTCCAAGTGTGCATGAGAACGCTATTCACCCCAACACAAGATTAGACAACAGCGAACCGGTAATGTGTGAAATGTCAGACCAGATGTCTAAATATTAGCGCTCATGAACTATTGGTGTCCTATACGTCTACTAATAACCGGTTTGATAAAAAATATGACCGACCCAATCGGAGTGCTTTCAAATGTGTACAAAAATGTGCCACACCCATCATCCGTCCTTGTGTCATTTTTATCTCATTCAACTAATAAAATATCCCCTTTTTAATCGACCGGCACTATAAAAAAAAAGGCACTATTTTATTTTTATTTTTAAATCTATTCTACATGGATAAAATCATTAAACTGCCTCATAAAATAAGAAATTATGTGGCAGGAACCCCCAAATAGGCCAAATTGCATTACAAAAAACCTAAAAAAAACCCTAAGCAGGCCCCTGGACCCCGCGCCGTGATCCGCTGCACTCCGCTCGCCATCAGTAAAATTAGCCGGTACTCAAATTGCCCTGTAGACAACCCTGCTTTTGGGGGTATAATATTGACAAAATGTCCTCGGCTGGAAAACTTCTTAAGTTTTACAAGTCGAGTGTATGGGAGTGAGCATGGTCTGTGAACTTGTTTATTGGCACATTTTGATTACCTGTATTAGGCTACTTTTCTGTGATCAAAACGAACAACTTCAGCTGCATGCAAATTTCATATTATCACTTTCCACGCGAAAATACAAAACAGATTTGTTCAGAAACATTTCCCAACTTTCAAGGGGAATCTCAAGGATTACTTAAGCAATACTAGGCATGTTTATAATTATTTCAATGCATTTATCATGGTGATTCCAAATATGGTAATGAAATTCTATAATGTTGACATTTTTGAAACATTTTGTGAAGTTTTGGAATGTCGTCTGCCGACGCCTGCCACTTTGAAAGTGTTAAGATTGTTTTAATATAGATGTTGAAGTCCTCTTTTCATATTACATTTTTGTTTGTTTTGAGTGCAAACACTTTTGAGATGATCTTATATTTTAATTTACAAGGCAGATTACTGAAATTTTTGAAATATTTTGTGAACTTTTGTTATGTTGTCTGCAGATGCCTGCCGCGTGGCAAGTGTTAAGCTACTTTTCTGTGATCAAAGTCAGCAACTTCAGCTACAGAAAAAGATGATAAGGCCAAACAAATAAAAAGGTTTGTCTCAAAGCTTGCGAAGGCTTCAAAATCGGGCGATGCGCGCGGTTTTTTGTCTTCCTTTTTTTTTTTTTTTTTACATTTTTTTATTTGTGTGTCAATTTTTACTGTTACTATTTGCAACCGTTGACACTTTCTGATATTGTTTTTTCTATTTGAAATGAATATTGTGATGTAGTTGTGTAAAGAACAATTGTGCAGCATTTTATGAAGGACTGAGTCATGTAAAAATTTGAGAAAAGGAAAATCTGCCGATATTTTTAATAAAAACTCGAAATAAAAATTTGTAGGGAACAAAACTTTTTTTTTTACAATTTCCTGCATTTCAGACGCGGTATTTTGGCATTTCAAAACCAATGCGCGCGCAAGCTTTGAGACAAACCTTTTTATTTGTTTGGCCTAACTGCCCTAGAGAATGAAGCTGAGTCACATTCTTCAAAACAAGGTTTTCATCACAATACAAAAATAAGTGTCGGGCTGAGCTAAACTCGTGCGTGGAGTGACCATCTCCCTCTCCTTGGCATTTGGGCTAGACTCCTCCTTGTAATGTTTGCTGTTGGGGGGGGGGGTCACCACTCCTCCCGCACAACGAATCTGTTTCACTTTCCCAACATTAATTAATGCCGGTGCCCATTTATACACCCAGGTGAAGAGAGGTAAGCGTGGTAAAGTGCCTTGCCCACGGACACAACACGCTGGCCGCAACGGGACTAGAACCCACAACCTTTCGTATTGTGGAGCAAGAACGAGAACGGTCACTTATATAGCCAGCTATTTTGAAGAATTAAAATGGGGGGGGGGGGGGGCAATCAGCATAGGAGTTTGTTTGCTATAGCATGTTTAGGGTTAAACAAAATATAATAACATCCCATGTACATTTTGTATTCATACTTTTAAACAGTAAAACCACATGGTGTTTGTACAGTGAAATGACCCAGACATTTGTTATACAGCTAGTTTTATACTGGACACGTTTTAAAACTTGATGGATGTCTCACCACACAATTGAGAGAATTCAATGGCATGGATAGCCCCCACTGAGAGGGCGTTATTAATAAGAATAAGAAATCGAACTATAGAAATATTAATAATTCATAATATTGCACTATTTTGATCTCAAACAACAACATAGTTGACCTTGAATATAGGGTACCTAAGACAGTGCATGTAACCTCCAAACTAGATGTACCAGGCATGCACATTCGTAATGCTATCTTCTGTAGATAGCAGGTCACTGCCAGCCAAATGTGTATGTCTAATACTTAATGCTATCTACTGTTGATCAACAGGTCTACTGAAACACTGGTATTTGATTGAGACGTACCTGGCATGTATATTTATGAATGTTCCAATCTTAATGCTATCTTCTGTAGATAGCAAGTCGATTGTGAAATGGTTATGTCCCATACTTAATGCTATCTACTGCAGATAACAGGTCTACTGAAACACTGGTAATTTTCCAAAGTCTATGTAAACTACTTAACCCTAACCCTACCATATACCACAATATACCACGACTGGGCACGTTGGTACCACCCGGCGTGGAAGTTTTTGGATTAAAAAATGGACCCAGCCCATATATAAACACTTCAAAAGAAGTAAGTTCCCCTTTAGGGATTCCCGTATATTTCCAAAACAATACATTGGAATGAAATGGGGTTTTCAGTCAAATGATTATGGGCTTCATACCAATACTTGACCAAAATTTCAAATCAACAGGTTCTGTCATGCTCGGGTGAGCACGTATTGAATGACGGAATGTCCCATTTCAAAAGTTGCTAAAATAACGTTTAATTTCAACATTTGCTAAAATAATGTTTAGTAGCGGGAGGATCTTTCCTGGCTGGATAAATGGGGCATGGTTACATACACAATATGGGGACCAAAGATCATAAACACATTTGCATCAGGCAGTGAAAGCCACATTGACTGGCTGATCAACCTTCATCACAGGATATTGCTCATTTTCAAAAGCAACATTCCCTCTTTCAATGCATGCTAATTTGAGCATGGAAGCACCAGTTGGGTTAAAATTCTGGTACAACAAGAGTTGGACTTCCATATCGAGTAGCGCGCCTCATCAACACTATGAGAAATCGATGTCATCAATTGATACACCAACGTGGTGGATACACACAATACTAAAAATTATTTTAACAACTTTTGAAATGGGACATTCTGTCATTCAATACACGCTCACTCAAGCATGACAGAACCTGTTGATTTGAAATTTTTGTCAAGTATTGGTATGAACCTCATAACAATTTGACAGAAAACCCATTTCAACCCAATGTATATTTTTGAAAATATAAGGGAAACCCTAAAGGGGAACTTACTTCTTTTGAAGTGTTTAGTTTGTGCAATACACTGCGCAAACTAACCTTGACAACCGTGGTGTATATGTGGAATCCTTCGCCTGTGGTGCGAGAGGTCCCTGGATCAAATCCGGGGGGGGGGGGGGGGGGGGGGTGATATTTTGGTCGATTTTCCATGTTGAAGAAAAAATTCTGAAAAAAGTGGGGGTAGAGTTAGGTTTAATACTGCCACTGTTATGTAGACAACAGGTTTATTAAAACAATATCATTTGATTGGGGTGCATATTCAAGAGGATATATTAATGTCCAACTCTTATTTCTGTCCAATGAAGATAGAGGGTGCATTGAAACGGAAACATTGCTTACCTTTTTCGAGGCTAATGAAGTGTCCTGCCCCAGTAGATTACTCATCGCGATGATGTTGGCTTGCGAAGCGTACAACATCCATTCCCTTTCCAGCGGATCCAACTGTATATAATGACGGGAAAGCGGTGATAAATCATATTAGTGCTTGAATTATAAATACCAAATATTCAATTTTATCCCAATCAGAATCAATAATATTGAAGTACAGTCATCACAATAAGTAACTGACCAGGTAATAAACATGCTGATAACTCTAAGTATAACTCCTACATAAACATATTTAATTATAAAGTTGTTGAGAAATTTCTCTTCTTAAATTTGAGATATTACACGCTAAGAATGGTTGATTAATGAGGAAGTTACGATTCCAAACATTAGGGCAAGTCTGATTTTCATTTTAACATTTTCTTTTCAACACGGGAAGAGTATGACAGGTAAAGCGTGTGTGCCGTATTGATCAACCGTAAAATGCCACCGGCCGACTATCCAACAACCAGGCCATCGACGGGTGAATTGGCACTACCACTACCAGTAATCAATAATTTGCCGATCTGAGTCCCCGTGTTGAAAATGAAAATCAGACTTGACAGTACATTTGGGATTGTAACTTCCCTAATAATCAGCCATTCTTAGCGTGTAATATCTCAAATTCAAGAAGAGAAATTTCTCAACATGTTTATAAATTAATATGTTTATGTAGGAGTTACACTTTTAGAGTTATCAGCACATTTATTACCTGGTCAGTTACTTATTGTGATGACTGTATACACCACAATCTGAGGGCATGATAACTGACTTGAAACATTTATTTTTACATGCAAAATATCTGACTTTTTTATAATCAGAATCGCTTTCATATCAAGATAGCATGTCTATAACTCATGTGTACAACGGCAGCATTTTAAGGACAACATCTGTAACTCATGGAATTAAAAACAGACAATACGATAATACATAATACAATTAAATAGAAGGGCAACAACGCATGCATCATGCAACAGCCATGTAATGGTAAATAGAGATAGCTAGACATAGGGGTGATAAAAACAAAGACAACTCTTCAAAAAGTTAATTTCACAACATCAAATATTAGTACTTTTAGTCAGTGTAATACTTTATGGATTTAGTTCTTGTTATATATTCATTATTTAACACAGACATACACATATGACACATACATAAAAAAATACAAACTACTCGTCAGTCACGGCTTCACGCACCGGTAGGATTGCAGACTAATTCGCTAATTCATTAAATAACTATTAAGTCGTTAACATTAGTTAACATTATCAATCATATTATACGATACACACACTCGTATACTGGCTGGATACAAAGAGGAAAGTTTTCCCAGAGCAATAAGCTGATAATAATAAGGATTCATTTATTCATACATCTATATACGGACATTTATCATGGCATATGTCATATTTAGGCCAAAAAAAATAAATTGTTTGATTGTCCATAGATCACTTTTAAAAGTTGGGTAGGTCGGTCAGGAAAAGTTTTTTTTCTTTTTTTCTTTTTTTTCTCACTTGCCCTTTTTTCAGGTACCAAAAGTAAAATGAGATGTACTTGTTGTGGTAACCAAAACGGGGAACAAAATCTTTAATATTTTGATGAGTATTTTTATTTTCTCAACACTTAAAAAAAAAAATGAACAAATGAAAATTTTGATTTTCGACTAATATTTGTAAAAAAATGAAATTTTCAACAACAAAAATTGAATTTTTAAAAAAATAAATAAATAAATACATAAAAATAAAAAGGTTTTCAGTCGGAATGAATAAGAGGGTCGGGCGGACGAGGACAATCAAACAACTTCTTTTTTGTTGCCTTATAGTGACGCACAATGCGCACTAGTATCATTGTGTGTAGCAGTAGTGGATTGTGCTGCAATCAACCAACTGACTTTGCACAGCACAAACTTTTAAAAAAAACTTATTATTTTATGAACCATCTGGCTGGCACAGAACCGGCGGAATGCACAGAGTCATGGAGAGAATCGTTGCAGCAGTTTGTGCATAGTTTACAATTTTAACCCTTTATTGATCAATGTTGACCTTTTATGAGGGTCAACTATGCACCAATTGCAATGGGGTCATTTTTTACTACATTTTTTTAAGTGTGTAACGCTGACAAGAATGTAGTTTTCTCCCCTTGCACTGATAGATGCGGGTTTGGGTTCGATTCCTGGTGTGGCTAATTCTTGCATGTAATTATTTCCTCACTTTGTACCACCACTAATGTGAGCTTGGGTTCAAATCCTGGCACATCACATTATATTTCATGCAAAACACTTTCCCATTTTATACCGATATTGGGCTCTGGTTCAATTCTTGGCGTGGCATAAACTTTGCATGTAAATACTAGTTTTTCATATCAATGTTTATTCTCACAGGTTTTCTCTGATCAGCAGCTCTCTTGTTAATGTGATAAGAATCACTTTCATCTATGAGTAACTAGGGAGCTACTCATTAAAAAGAGGATGCTACTATGACAAGTGCCGATAGGACGGTTGTGGATAGGACGGTTGTGTCTCGTATGAACATATAGTCGGGTCATTTTGTGATTTGCAAATTAATACAAAAGGTTTTTGAACTGATTCTGCTTCCAGGTGATATCAAGAATGGCCAAAAGAAAGTCACAAAATCTAACTTCTGGAAAGTGGTTATTTTCAAGATTTTCAGTCTGCTTTAAACAAGTCAAGGGCCAAAACACATCTCTCAAAACCTTGTAAATGCTCTTGCCCCTGAACATGTGTACAGCAGCACTTTAATACTATTCATGATCATTGGGCAGTTTTACTTCATACATGTCCTATGCATAACTATTGGGCTTTTTTACTGTATACATGCTGAAGGGCCAGAAAAATATATGCGATTTTAACACAACAGTGACGACATGAATCCAATGGTTGGCTCCAGTAATGGGCACAGGTGGCAGCAAATGCAATGATACTTTGACACACTTCAAAATCTGGCAATAAATCAAGCGCTACAATGCGTGTATAAATTTTAATAATGAATATTTCGGGGGAAATATTATGTCTCTATGTTGCACATGACCATCTATCGGATGTTTTGTTACAATTATATAACGCGGGTAGTTTAATTAACAGATTTAATTACAATGGGGATTAAAGGATTAGGCGTAACTCATTACCCTCCATTTAATGAACATTAATGTTCGATAGACAATGTTTTGTTGCAATTATATAACGCGGGTAGTTTAATTAACGGATTTAATTACGATGGGAATTAAAGGATTAGGCGTAACTCATTACCCTCCGTTTATTGAACATTAATGTTCTGCAAGACCTATGCTATTCCAAAGAATCTTACTTAGAAAGGCTTGTTTTTGACATATGACTCAAACCCCTGAAACAGATGTTACTTTTCATCTAGTCACTGAGTTCTGAGTCACAATTTTAGAGTTTTGAATCACAATTTTAGAGTTCCGAGTCACAATTTTAGAGTTTCGAGTCACAATTTTAGAGTTTCGAGTCACAATTTTAGAGTTTCGAGTCACAATTTTAGAGTTTCGAGTCACAATTATAAAGTTTTGAGTCACAATTTTAGAGTTTCGAGTCACAATTTTAGAGTTTCGAGTCACAATTATAAAGTTTTGAGTCACAATTTTAGAGTTTCGAGTCACAATTATAAAGTTTTGAGTCACAATTTCTGAGTCTCGAACAATGGAAAACCGAGTCTATAAAATAATAAAACGAATCTCCAGATAAAAAAATGCACTTCCCAGCCAGCGACCATACATTTTTTCACAACTTGTAGACATATACGCAAGCGTTACGACACCACTTCATAATTTAAAGCCAATACGCAACACCACCTAATCAGCCCGAATCAATCCCCTGAGGGCAGAGAGCCCGTCAGGCGGGCAAAATTCAAAAAAAACTTTTGTTGTTGTTTTGTCGAAGCTTGCATGGCCTGTTTTCCGCATGGCATTTGCGCTATTGGATTAATGAATATTATTAGTACCAATACCCGCCCTATCGCTGACAAGCAAGGGGTTTGCTCTACGCCTTGGGGTTAAATTTCCTCCTTAAGATCGTGCTCTAAGCGAGGCACGGAGGTGGCACAAATACTATTAGTTGCTTATTCTGGGTTTAGGGGGCTCTCTCAAGCCTACAAAATATGTCATTTAGATTGGAAACCATATCAGTACGGCTCCCTTTGGTGTGATCCGATGCTTACAGATGCAAATTGAATACGTTTTTGAAATGATATCACAACTGGTGGGGTTTATTTAAATCATATTAAGAATTTAAATTTGTATGGACTTGATTAAAAAACAGCCTTGCTCCACATTTGATCATATCATATTTATATTTGACATATTGTCAAAAATATATTACCAGGAATGCCCTATATAGGTCCCATCACTCTTGGTTTCATCCCCTAATTATACCCTAACCTAACCCTACATATAACTACACTGCTAGGTGCTGATAACATTTTAAATCTTCCCTTTTTATGTTTAATTAATTTCCTGCTCCCATCATATTAAAAATAGTTTTAAAATATAAAATCTTCAAAATTCTCCCCCCCCCCCCCAAAAAAAGAGTGTAAAATTATTCCCCAGCATTTGAGGCGAATAAAGGAATAATAGATTCCCCTTGTTTAAACAGTATACTCTATTCGGCTTCCTCTGGACAGTGACGTAACTTACCAGGCGCAGCTTTTACGCACGCGTATGTATCTTCCGTCTTTCAACGCTCGTGTGTATACGCCAGCGCCACGAGTAGGCGCGCGCGTTATTTGCTGCAATTTTGTAGAATACACAGTTACGTCACTGTCTCGTGATGGCCAAATAGACTATAGTTTGATTACTGTAAAACCACTTAATTTCGCGAAGGATTTAATTTAGTTAATTACGTGAGGGCTGTGGATTCGCGAAAAATTAACTACCTACAAAATTGATAATTTTTCATTGAAAGTCATAGTCAGATTTCCAGATTCGCAAAATTAAATGACCGCTAAAATAGCAGTCATTTTAAATTCGCGAATTTAAGTATCCGCGAAATTATAGTGTTTTACAGCTAATGAGTAGTATGCTAATTACAATTGTTCAAGTGGAATTTAGCCTGTGTGGGTAAGATCATGTCACATGCACACATGCACAACTGTAAGTATAGAAGATTTGTGTTAAAACATCAACATCAACAACAACAACAACAACAACAACAACAACAACAACAACAACAACAACACAACAATAACAACAACAACAAATCAAAATGATAATCTAATAACAAATATTAACAACAACATCATAAACATTTATAGTAAGGTGAAACATTCATTAAAGGGTGAAACATTTCAAAACATGCTTTATAAAATTAGTGTATATATGTATCGACAACATGAAATCTCCTGGTTATCGAACAAGCAAACAGTACAACTACTGCTGTAATAATGTTATCAAAAACGATGTTAGTAAACAGTCAGTAAGATCGAATTAAAATATGCGAATTTTTTAATTCGTGTCCGACTATGGGGGCCGCCATTTTGTTTTAAAAGTATATTAGTGTCCCGGATGTACACAGTTAAGTATATAGCAATTAAAGTGTTTTTTTGGCTGCGGGGAAATTCTATTAATTCGGGGTATGTTTAAACTTGTGAATCCGATAGTTGAATGTATTTACTAACGTTTCACCTACGGCAAGCAAAATCTATCGAAGGGAAAAGGAGTAAAAAGTGATTTTAAACCCCAAAAAAGGAACAAATTCGTTCGTGTAAGAGGTGGTTTTGTCATTAAAAATGACGTCATTTGTTTTTCGGGGTCAATTGAACGCTCAAAATATCATCTGGAATCGAGTTTAAGTCAAATTTAGTTTATTTAATGATAAACTGGGCACTCCATTCAAGAAAAGGTAAAAAACAGGCGTTATTAGCAGCAACTATAATGACGTCATTTTAAAAATGGCGGCCTCCGTGAACTCGCCGCACGAATTGAAAAATTCGTATTATTTTATTCGATCTTACTAACTGGTAAAAGATGGTCATTGGTAAGGAGAACACTATTTTCTTACAAACTTCAAATGATGACTTCACACTATATTAAACCTTTTAAAGAATCCAAATTAAGTTGTGTAAAATCCAAATTTGACCTTATTATCATTTTTTTAACCCTGCCTTGTTGATGCATAGTGGACTCAATAGAGGGTCAAACTTTACCCTACAGTTTTAAGTGTGTACCTATGGAACATGTAATGATGTGTGTTTGTTTGTCAAGAAAATGTGCTGATATCTCTCAGAAATGTGGTGACATTACCCAAATTTTGAGGTGCCACAAAATGTTCCCATATGCACAGGTAATGCTGACCTTTGACACGTTCCCCTTTGTTGACTCACACGCACCACTAACAGTAAGCATTTTCACACTGACTCAAGAAAATCAGAATGTTCTTTACAGCCCTGATAATGGCTGTAGTCAGTTCCATATTGGCGAGCGTTCTTACAACAGTGAATTAATACAGAAAAGCGTTTATAGTGTGCATACAACGCAACAGGGCGCACTTTGCTTCATGTGTGCAACTTGGGCGCATTCCAAAATAGTGCAAGTACGCTTATATTAATTTTGCGCGAGTAAAGACCAAAAAAACACCACATATGTAGCCAATTCGGAACAGACTGAACATTTTGAGACAAGCAATCTGTGTGAAAACAACCTATGATCGATTGGTCAAAAGATTCATCTAACTATTGGTTGGTGCATTAAAGAGGATTGCTGTCATTGGGACCCGCCATGCAAATTGTGTCTGATAATAAATACAAATTTCATTATGTGACAGGCAATATATGATATCATATATTTCATTCATTCTCTAGACTTCAATACACAAGGTGAGATACTACAAGTGTACCAAATTTCTGAATCACCAAAGCAGATTCGTAATGTAGAAATATTTTTAGAAATTCCCTTTTATTCTCAAAGATCTTCTTAAGCTTCTAGAGTTTGTCCAACATGTATGAGGAAAAGGAGGACGGCCATTATTACAGCCCTTTTATGGCAAAAGAATGTATCTTATATGTAGTTTTCTAACAGTATACTTCCTTTTAACATGATCAAAGTTAGCTTTTTTCTCCATAAATCATGTAGTGGTAAAAGGCAGTATAATACTTTTATTGTCTTTAAAAGTGGCAACCTTTTCCTAAGGGAGTATTATTGAACCGAGTTAACACAATCCATGTTAAAGGGAAGTATATCATTAGGAAAGTACATATAAGATACATCCTTTTGCCATAAAAGGGCTGCATACATGTCATGCAATTTCACTAAAGTGTCCCAAATTTCTAAACCACCAAAGCAAATCCATGATGGAGAAATCTTCATAAATATAACCTTTTTATTCTCAACAATCTTTCTAAAACTTCTAAAGTTTGTCCACTACATGAGGAAGAGGAGGGCGGCCACACCGGTCATGCAATTTTTAGAGCAAAAAGGGAAGGTTGTTGGAACATGTCCTATAAGGAAAAGAGTCTATAGATGGTATAAGCCATGCAAAATACCACCGATGTAAGTAGGTAATGCTCTTCTAAACAAGCCAGTAGTAAGTAGTAAAGCAGCAACAATAAAAACCAAAAATAGGTGTTTCTAGATATTGTTACCTGTCCCACGTCACTAGCGAGTGACTGACAAGAGTGCACCATGGAGCTTGTCTCCGATTCTGTCAAATCCTTAAATTGAAAAAACACATTTTAAAAACACATTTTTATAAATTTACAGTATGTATACAACACATTTACGGGTGGATAACTGCCTCAGACGCTGTCAAATTTTTATAAAATAAAAACAATTTTAAACACATATTCATGATTTTCAATTTTTTCTTCTCATACATCAACAACGGTCAAATTAACTAAACTTATATAATCTATAGATTAAATCAAAAGAGGATAGTAAAATACTGTAAAGAAGAAACTAATGATGACTCGTTTTACTACTGTTCTACACAATGTTGACATGTTTTACTACTGTTCTACACAGGTTGACCCGTTTTACTACTGTTCTACACATGTTGACCACATAGACATCACATGCATGTCATAAGGACATCATATGCATGTCACATGGACAACACATGCATGTCACATGGACAGCACATGCATGTCACATGGACATATTGTGCGTGTCACATGGATATCACATGGTCAATACATAACTCTTGTACGTGAAAGTTGGAACACGGTCTCCCTTTTCATGCTTTTATGCAAGTACATTCTACTCTTCAAACTCTTCCTGTAAAAAAGATGGTCCAGAATGGCCTACAGGTCTGGTGGTATAGCACCAGACCTGTCAATGCAATCAACTGGGCAACGTCACGGTAACAGACCACTCCCACATAGGCCATGGGTAGTGCTAGGAAACACCTGCAAATGCAACGTACGCCGAACATCGCAAATTAGGATACGAGGGCGCTCAATCATCAATAAGATCACAAAGACTCGGCCGTGATTCAGAGAAATGTCACGACGACAAGACGCCTTGATTAATAATCATTGTCATTTAAATATCCATGCAAGTGTGGGTATCGTTTTAATTAGATCACTATACTGCCTCTCCCCCACCACAACAAGCTGGGAGACTCAATTTCATTATGTTTTTGTAAATGAACTCTGGTAGTAATGACATACAAATGAATGTGTCCATAACTTTGACATAATATATATAAATCATTCATTGTTCACAAGAACAAAGGAAGATCAGAAAATGCCTATTAAACGCAGATTTACAGCTGGAAAATGTACATGTATACCAAGAAAAGTATGTGCACGCAAGGTGGTAGACATGTGCACCTACACATGCACGTGTACGTGCACATGTGCCATTCACATTACCTGATCCATCTCCCCAAATTGACCTACATATATAATGTGAGCTGTGACCTCATTTTGGGGGGCCAATTGTTTGATCCCAAAAGCCCCATTTGTTTAGTTGTCACATGATTTTCCCCTTCCTTTTAGTGTAAAAAGTTCACAAATGTCTGACAATTGTTGGAAGTTTGTATCAGAAATGTTCACAATTGAGGAAAAAATTGACCGACCGACCCTACCTGAGAGGTCCGACAATCTGTAGAATAGTTGGTTTTCTTGTCATCGCTTAAATAAGTTTTTTCCCCATTGCACATAGGTACACTTATTTCCAAATTAATTCAACAAAATGATCCTTTCTACATGTCATACATTATACAAGCAATTAGAAGTTTCATACTCAAAAACGAACTTGTTTACTGGAACAGTTTCATCAGGAATCTATTTGGATTCGGAGAAAAGGTGGCACAGACCAACAGAAGCCCCTAATGAATGGCGACGAGGGGGCGTACCAACTCAGTCACCTTTACGACTCAGTGATCCAGAGGGCGTCATCATCAACTTCAGATGACGTCATCAACAAACAGTATAGAAACACTACTAGCTCTGGATCAAACACAATCCACTGAGGAAGACAACAGATCAGTTGTAGAAACCTGTATGGAAAATAAGTAAGTTTCCTATTTGGAATTTTCTAACGAAAATGTTATCATGAACTTGTTTACTGATTTTTTGTTGTTGCAACAACCTTCCATGAAAAGCTCTTTCCCACCCATGATAAACAAACAGCCTTTGGGTAGAAACCTAGCTAAATGTCAATGTGTTTTGGGTCCACCATTTCGTAGGTTAGTTTCAGAATTAGCAACCACAAATACAATGTTATAATCATTATGAGACTCAATGGTCTATGAAGACTAATGGACTGAATCCTAGACTATCATTATCTACCAATTTTGTTGTGTAGTTTACAAGACTCAAGCAGGGATACTATTAACTTTGGGATAGGAAAGTCGTATACTAACGTACGTAGCGAAAACGGTTCTTTTGAATAAATTATGATAATCGTCTGGAATGCGTCGGTGACCGGCGTTTAACGCGTTTAACAATGTTTAACCAGGTTTAACGGAATTGTTAGTCAGCATAGGTTTGGGGGCGCTGTAGATTTACACAGACGACGGTGGCCACGCGAAACCTACATTTTGAATTCGTAGTGAATAACACGTAATCGCGAATATTAAACTTATCATTTTGACAAATTCATCATAATTAGAAGAATTTTTATCGTTAACCGGGCGATGACTGTTAAAAATAATTCAAAATGGTGCACTCCCGTTGCCATATTGGGTCGTCTGAGAGACGCGTGGCCAGCGTCGCGTCGTCTGCTACAATTACGCCTTATCGGTAGAACAGCGCCACCAATTCTATGCTGACTAAGTTCAATTTAAAAGTGGACCCGATCGGCAAGCTCAGTGGCACACCCCTGACTCAAGACTCAAGCCTGCCAGCCTGCCATCCATGCCTTAATTTGAGTAGTTGGGGGTGGCAACTGCTGGGGGCCTGGGGGTATGCTTCATGTTAAAGCTTTGTGTGGTTTGATAGGCTATCAATGTGGATTTCTTTCTTTGTATTTTTCAAATTATCTTTAACACCACGCACCTATGACTTCCTTAACTATTTCTAGATGTCCACTATGCTGTTTCAACTTGTATTTACAAATGTGTGACTACAGACCCACTGCTAAAGATTAGTAGTTTTTTTTCACCATCTTGTTTACTTCAATTTGCAACTCACCACTTCTGAAGTTTATTTGTCACACGAACAACAAATAATGTCAACGAATTATGTGCAGAAAAGTGATACACACCTTCCATACGCAACATATCTTTCACATTCGAACTATCTTCTCCCCCTCTCCATCCCCCACCCTGCCCTGTGAACAAATACCATGTCCACTGCATGGTATAGGCGCACTATCAATGTGCCCAAAGGTCGAAGTCTGAAACAAAGCCCCCCTCCATCCCCCACCCTGCCCTGTGAACAAATAACATGTCCACTGCATGGTATAGGCGCACTATCAATGTGCCCAAAGGTCGAAGTCTGAAACAAAGCCCCCCTCCATCCCCCACCCTGCCCTGTGAACAAATAACATGTCCACTGCATGGTATAGGCGCACTATCAATGTGCCCAAAGGTCGAAGTCTGAAACAAAGCCCCCCTCCATCCCCCACCCTGCCCTGTGAACAAATAACATGTCCACTGCATGGTATAGGCGCACTATCAATGTGCCCAAAGGTCGAAGTCTGAAACAAAGCCCCCCTCCATCCCCCACCCTGCCCTGCGAACAAATAACATGTCCACTGCATGGTATAGGCGCACTATCAATGTGCTCCAAAGTGGAAGTCTGAAACAAAGCCCCCCTCCATCCCCCACCCTGCCCTGCGAACAAATAACATGTCCACTGCATGGTATAGGCGCACTATCAATGTGCTCCAAAGTGGAAGTCTGAAACAAAGCCCCCCTCCATCCCCCACCCTGCCCTGCGAACAAATAACATGTCCACTGCATGGTATAGGCGCACTATCAATGTGCCCAAAGGTCGAAGTCTGAAACAAAGCCCCCCTCCATCCCCCACCCTGCCCTGCGAACAAATAACATGTCCACTGCATGGTATAGGCGCACTATCAATGTGCTCCAAAGTGGAAGTCTGAAACAAATTTTGGTACTTTTTTGGTACAAAAAATGACACCCGTCCCCTCTGGAAAATCCAAACAAAGTTAAAATTTGGTAAATGTTAGACAGGTGTTGTGAGAGGCCCTTAGCGCTTCCAGCCTACCATAGATTACAGTTTATTAATCATGATCAGATTGCTCTCGTCAATAGCTTTTGTCAGCGTGAAGTGAATCGATGATATTATCACCCCTCTTAACATTGAACCCTCTTGTTGCACCCACTAATCAAATTACTTCGCAACATAATGGCAACATTAATTAAAACACATTTGCCGCGATACCGACAATCCGGGAGGAGAATGAAAATGGTCGTGTATGCGTGCGTGCACAGGCCCGGACAGATTTGTTGTTGTAAGTGTTGCTTGGTCGATTGTAACGAGTGTACCCGCTAACATTACCCGTCCAATTACGAAATTGAAGTTATCGCTGCCATGAAAGAGTCGTGTACCTCAAAGACTACCGCCCTCTTGGATATACGAACGTGCGTCAACAATAAACTGTGACTTCTTATCAAGAGATGCAAGTACTCCTATTAGTGCCCGCAATTGACTTTTATTATATCACACACAATGAAGGTTATACGGCTACGACATTATGACACTGGGCAAAATGATTCTTAGCAGTTCAACCAAGCTTGACAACGAATGCAAACAAAATTACCCTTATGATTAGGGGGTCGGTTTTATTCAAGAGCTCGTGAACCGTGCACGAGTATCGTACTTTACTTGAGAGGTCATTTGAATGTCTTTGTACGTGCTACTTGATAGACCGTCCACAGGGTTTAATTTGCTCTTTGTATTCTTTTTGTATGAAAATTTACTTATAATGTGTCCACTTTGTATCACTCAGATCAATGATACAAAGAGCACAACAGAAAATAACCATAAACTAATAATAAATTACACATAATTGGTAATTTGACAAATCACATCCCTCACATTTTCATCTTGGTTTCAATTAAGTTTCTTCTGAAGTGAAAACAAATCATATTTCATAAATGTCTATTTCTTAGTTCTTTTCTTTTGGTTATTTCTTTTGGTGAGTGGATGGGTGGTGAGTGGGTGGATGGGTGGGGTGGGGGTGAGTGTGGTTGGGTGGGTGAGTGGGTCATGTGTGTGTGGGCAGGCTAGTGGATGGGTGGGTTTAATATGATTCAGTTGAAGTACAAATCATAAAATGTCCACTTATAGAAATATTTAAAAAAACCAATACTAACAATTGCAGTGTTTTAACCATACTTGATTTGAAGTGCTGAATAAAATGACACCAATAACAAAATGCAAGTGTAAGTTATCAACATTCAATATAACAATTGAACTATGAATGGTAAAACAAGTGCTTTACTAGTGATACTCGATAACAAGAACAAAATACAGTTGCATAACCTGAGGGAAGGTAATTGATGGGCTAGTGGCATAACTAGGGTCTTCAATTGGGAGGGGGGCATAACCAACTATTAACCGACTATTCTTGGTTAATATGATTTGCCATTTCATTTGGGGGTATCAGGGGGGACGCTGCACTTACTGGCAGCCTGTCCCCACTCTCCTGATCAGTATACCTGGCCCATAACCTATCAGTTTATGCTCTACACTAAGTCATATTAGAAAAAAATTGAAATATGCCCCTAATATGCCTTCCACCATGTCCATGCTCCCACACTTATCTGGTTTATACCATTGACAACTCGTTCTATGTTACATTCATAAAGCATTAACAACACTTTTATCACCAACATCACAAGCCAATAACTGAACAGAAAAACACACCAATAGGAACACAGTACTATCAATACAAAAAAGAAAAATAGCCCTGTTCTTTCAACATAAATATACTATCAATAGAGTCACATGAAGAACACAACAGATCAGTATGATGCAATTTTAGGATAGACATATTGTATGCATAGAAACTTTTGAAAAAGCAATTAAAAGTTTTGACGCATCACAGTCCTTTTATGGAACACCGCGGAGCAGCTTTGCAAGCAGGTTATTTAACAAATCCATTTAAAATATCCCCTTAATGGTAAGAAGCTGAATGTTTTCAAGCATTTTTGGTGGACAAGTTAACTTGGCCACCTTAGCTTTCAGATGAAAGGTCATGGGTCATTATTATTGTTTCAATTAGCTAGTGGTGACGTTAAACGTTACAATTATTGTATTTACTAAATAATGTAAATTGTATTATACATAAAGGAAGAAGTATTGATAGAAAAACGAATCTTATCTGTGGTTTCATGCAATTTGAGCTTTTTAATACAGCCGGCAGTAGACTTTTGGTATAAAATGCTAAATATCGCCAATCGCCGCCAAATTCAGATTTTCAAGGCAAAATTAGTATTTTAATGATATTTTATAATATATGTGTCTATTACAATAAATAAAATGGTGTTTTGATGGACATGTAGTTCAAATATCACATTTTAATAGTTTATTGAGTGGATAAACCAGACAGTCTCAATATTATTTTAACTTATGACTTCCAAATATGTAATGACACCCCGGTGGTGTAGCGGATGTTTCCTCCGGCTGTGGTGCATTGAACCTGGGTTCAATTCTGCTGGGGACCACATATCTTTTTGTATAATATTGGTACTTTTTGATATTCCATTATATTAATTACTTACAATATCATTAGTTTGTTTATTAATGAGACTCTTTTTTTGTATCTATTATTATTTTTTACTTTTTTGGTTCAATGAATATGTCATGAATATCACGATTTTCTTTTTTTTATTCGGCTGTTGTTATGAACTTCATGAACTTATACAGTGTATTTATTCGTGATTTATCTTTACAAAACGATTGACTACAAATTATCCTGGCGGTCCCAAGTTCGCGCCTTGGGAAATCCAAGTTATTTTGTGCACTTTTAAATTTGTCATTGGAATTTAAAATTAAATTATAAATAATGATATTTTTTCTTTCAATTCTTTTTCTTAACTTCACCATAATGATATAGGCCTAGCTCACAAACGTCTCGGTGATTTCCTTCCAGAAACAACACACTGTGATCCTCTTGCCAACCCCCAGTTTTTTAGAAGACCTTGTTACAAAACGATTGACTATTAGTATTATAATAATTATCCTGGCGCCCCGGGAAATCCAAGTTATTTTGTTGCATTTTTGAATTTGTCATAAATTACGTTTGTTCGTAATTAATAAACATTGGAATTTAAATTAAATTATAAATTATGATATATTTTCTTTCAATTTTTTTTCTCCATAAACTTCACCACATAGGGCCTATCGCTCACATAACGTCTCGGTGATTTCCTTCCAGAAACAACACACTAGTGAATAGTGATCCTCTTGCCGACTTCCACAAAATTCAACAGATCCATTCCAAGTCTTCTCATTATCCTTTTGACACTAAAAACACTTGTCCACCCAGTTTTTTAGAAGACCTTGTTTCAATTTTAATCAAAGCTTGAACGTTGTCTGTTCATCAAAATTGCATCTTTCTTGAAGGATGTTCCTCTCTGCATTTCAAACAATGTGACTCAACCATATCAGCAAAACTAAGAACAATTCATAAGCATCGCATGATCAACCATTTAATCTCAAATTGAACTTGTGTATTTCCATCTCCTAGCTAAAAATGATACACAAAAAGTTCAATTTGCCTACAGACTCAAAGTGGAGAGACAAAGCGACACAAAATTTGTAGGTGCTGCGTGTTGATTACCAGCATACCAATTGGACATTTTATTTGCCCAACCAATTGTTTATTCACACTCAATCCGCTACCAGCTTCTCTGGCGTTGTTGAAACATAAAAATATTAATATCAATGATATTTCGGATCTTTGTGTAAATATGAAGTAAATGACCTTTTAAGGCATTTATGTTGTCAACTCGTGTCTATTTTCTTTAGAGTTCTTAACGACACTTATGAGTTCAACGTACAAGTAGTCAGTAAATATCCAAATATCAGTCCATTTAAGGGATATAATCTTTACTGCAATTTGTGTCAGACAATGATTGGAAAAAACATATATTTCTATATGACGGCATCAGGACAAGAAAAAACCGCCTCTCAGAAGGGGCCATCTGCAAAGGTTAACCAATTTGTCAAATTCAACACTATATTAATCATGCATCTATTTGCACTAAACTTCTTAGTAAATAAGATCAAATGTGTATCAAAAATTCCAAGGCAGCGAACGCGAAAAACCCATCCCTCCCAACGGAAAAATTAGCGAAGGGGAATTTTTTCCAATACACCTGAATTGACTTTATTTTACTTTATTTATTTTATTTTATTAATTTCCATATTTTAAAATGATGTTGTAGCCCCAAATGTATACCAACCCTACCTAACCCAAAGTCACAGCTTACAGGGTGGGTGGGAGGGAAATTTCAGAAGCTTCCGACTGGTATGCTGGCAAAAAACGCAATGAGAGAAAAAGAAGATCTGGCAGATCAGCAGCCAGGGACAAAAAACTCATGACTGCAGACAAAAGAAAATTACGCGGGTCAGCAAACACCAAACCTGATTGGCTAAGGCATGGGTTGTTAAAACACAGGAGAGCAACCAACAAAAATCAATGCGCAGGCCTTATCGCAAATCAGGATAATTTGGATTTCACAAAATAATCCTTTATTATTAAATAAAATTTTTAACTCGCTCTTGATTTTTAGGGGCAGAGGACACTTTTGCAATTGCTAGAATTGTGTAGAAAAATTGCTATGAAACAGACGTGAGTCAGAGGATCTGTAAATAACATGCAACTTCACACACAACATTTGAAACATTTAGCAAATTATTACACCAATGATCAAGACCATCAAACGAGAATGAATACCTTCAAATTTTAGGAAAATATTATTTTACAAGGATGGGCGAGTCCACAAAGATTTGCTGTGGTAGGGACAAATATTATCAAGAGACATTCAATAGAGGTTATCCATGTTTGGAATAACATCCATCTTGTCTGTGAATACTAAACTGTGTTCAAGATTTTCAGAAAATGCACCTACCTTATGATATGTTTTTGATAGCATAATTCAGGTTCTATCACTAGCTACCACAAATTAGTGTAGTGAAAAGACTTGTATTTTATGAATTATACAGATTTATTCCGAAATGCACATATGGGCTACCCTACCTCTTTTGTAGGATTAAAATTGCTACCTTGGCACCGTTAGCCTAGCTGGTCTAGTGGTTCAATATTCAATTTGGGACCGGAAGGTCCTGGGTTCGAGTCCCAGCATTTGTATGTAAAACCTCTGCTTTCAAATAATTTGTCTCAAAATGGGAACAATATTTGTAAGTCAGAATACTTACAACTACATGTAGGCTAAATTGTGATAGCTTACTCAAAGGTAACATCATAATTCATGCTTTGGATTTGACATTAGGCAAGGAAAAAACAACAACACTGTTTTACGGGCCTGACCGACCCACTTTTTGCGTATTTCAAGATTTTTGTTAGAATTTTTTTAGAATTTTTTTTCTCAAATCATGTAAAATCAACCGTTTTTTGGCCAAAAATCTGTCAAAACATTTTTTTTACAATTTTGTTTCCACAAATCGGGCCAAAAATCTGTCACATTTTTTCCCCCACAATTTTTTTAACAAATGCCAGATTTTTGCAGATTTTGGTGACATATAAGGTTCACCTTATGCACCAACTCATATCAATGTAGAACAGGCAGAGTGGGTGCGAATCCCCTTTGCAATCCGTTCTGCTTGGCTTCATGGATAACCTCTATTTGATATTTACACATGACACCATACTTGATGGGCCTACAACCCAGAAAAAGCATCTCTAGCAAAAGCAAAAGGCTACTATCAGAGTAAAAAACAGCCCTTTTTGATGGTCCACCAACCAACCATTAAGGTTATCCATGTAGCCATGGGAATCGCACCCCAGACTATTCTACGTTCAATTGAATCGGTGCATGACATTGAATTCATTGTAGTTAACCATGTTACCAAATAGGCCCACATATCATGAAAACAGGTGTGTCTTCTTTCTGAAAATCTTAAACACAGTTTAAATTTTCAACATGGTGGCAGCTGATCCAAAACACGTATAACATTAGCAATCATTATTTAGCACAACCAATACTATACACAACTATCATGCCACCAATAACAGTCACTGTTGCTGATTACCTGTGTTACTGTAGATATCATAGATACTGTTGATATCATAGATACGGTATCCTCGCTACATGTACCATGGATGGAGTTGGGCCTACATGGTGGCTTTTGGGTTACAAATGAAATCAAGAAAAACGGGACATTAATATTACGGTTCTTATTACAATGCTGTGGCACACCTTAACGCTTTCAACGTGGCTAATAGTTTACACTTTACAAAACAGATTTTTCAGAAACATTTTCCAACTTTCAAGGTTTATCTCAAGGATTACTGAACCAATACTAGGCATGTTTGTACTTATGTTAATGCATTTCTCACTGTGATTCCAAATATGGTAATTAAATTCAATAATTTTGACATTTTTGAAACATTTTGTGAAATTTTGGAATGTCGTCTGCAGACGCCTGCTGCGTGGAAAGTGTTAGTGGATTGGAAATGCCATCCTGTCTAACAACAGCAGGATCTAAAGACTCCAACGTCTTGGTATGGAAGAGAGAGGAGTATGGGGTAGCAGCTGCCCACATCAGAAACAGGGGACACCACTACTTACCAACAGTTTACAACCTGCACTTTAGTCTCAAAATATGATTGGTCTGTAGTTATTGGTCTTAAAGATGAAAGAGTTATTGGTTCTTATAGATGGTGTGACCGGTGACGTAGTGCCCGGCGGTTTGCGTGCGCACCTACAGGGAACGGTGCTTTAATTCACACTTGATTGATCATTACTTACCATGCTTACGGTGTAATAGTGCAGAAGTCATGGTATGCATCCCTAAGCACAATGAGAGACCAGGTACTAAATCTGGTTGCCCGGCGGTTTGCGTGCGCACCATAAGGGCATGTGCTTTTAAAATTGGCGCTCAGTGATGTGAGTTTTGCTTTCATAGTATGATGTATGCAGTAGTCATGGACTAGTACCCCTAGCATGTCTTTAGACCAGGCGCTAATCAATATGTAAACACTACTGATGTAAACAACGGTCACCTCATCTATACAAAGGCATCGTATGTGGGGGCAGGATGGGGGTGGGAGGGGGTGGGTGGTGTCTTCCAAGCAGCTGAGCCGATCTATTAAAGGTAGAAACTGTCTACAAACAACTTCAAGCATGATCTAAACTACTATAAATTCAAAATGAAATGATGGAAACGAATAATACACCTTTGTAAATAAAATAGCTTTATAGATTATTCATCTGAACAGCAACCATAAAGCATTCACAAAAATACATGGCATAATAGAAAAAGCAATCATAATCTTCCGAGCCAATTTTGAAGTATAAAAGAAGCAAATGAAATAATAGGCGTAATTAACAATATTACTATTATACACACACACACACAAAGGGTTCTATTTTAATTCCATTCATTCAAGGGGTGGAGGAACAGTCATAATTGCCATTTGTTCTTGATTGATGAAGATAATTAGCCTTACAAGTTACAGGCTGCACTACTGCAACAATAATGTTGGTCAGATGTCCGTTCCGGTGGGAGCTGGCAGACCAAAGCACACACTTATAAAAAACAGTTTAAAGAAACACTTTAGGCCACACACATAAACAAGTTTGTTTCCAGTAGCAAGCCTGAAAAATGCGAAATGCGGTTGTTGTTTTGGGGGGGGGGGGGGGGGTTTTGGCTCAAATTCATATTGGAGATTCACTTGAAATGGTGTTGTTTAGTCCAAATCTATGCATTTTTGTTACTCTTATGCTCGCTAACATGTGATTTTATGCCACAGATTTTTACTTTCGTGTTTGCCGTACGTGGCCAATCGCCATCTTGAAACATGTTGGACACAATTTCCAAAAAAGATGGCGCCCTAACAATAATCTTTTACGTTTTGTCTATAAACAAAATCAAATGCGCAAGAATCAAGCATCTCAGTGAAATGTGTGTGCACTACTAGAAACAAACTTGTTTTCTTGGCCTTATCTTTCTCAAATAATAGAGTACATGCAAAATAGCATAGACATGCGGCACACCAATTCACAATTTTTTTAAAAACAGAAATCTCAAAAGCTTTTCATCTCCCATTTAGCGGATTTAACGCTGGCAAAATCCAACACCGATTACAGCAGACAACAATATGGTGATAACAATTACCTGTGGTGCTGTCGCTGATGATGAACTGGTATAAATATCGTCATTACTACCTTGTGGTGAAATAGGCTTTAAGTGGAGAAAGAAAAATGAGGCATCCATCAATGGCAAAGTTGTGTGTACGTTGTACACTCTTACGTTACTATTGTTTAAACTTTTTGCAATTTTTTTAATTCAAAATACTATGGTTTGTATTTCCAATACAGAGTACATGGAATTACAAATATATACGAGCCAATGCGCCACAGCTTAATAATTCACGCAAACAAACGAAGAAAGACACCCCAACAAAACATACAAATAAACAAACAGGTAAACAAACACATAAACAAGTAAACACTTTTGTTATCATCCAGCATTTTGCAGGTATCGTAATTTTGCTACGTCGATAATCAAGCTAAGATAAATGATGATTATCATTACCGGGGGTGATGCTAACAAAAATCACGCAAACAAGTAAAGACAGACAAACAAACAAGTAAACACTTTTATTTTCATCCAGTATTTTGCAAGTATTGTAATTTTGCTACATCGATAATCAAGCTGAGATAAATGATGATTATCATTACCAAGGGGCGATGCTAAAAAAAATCACGCAAACAAAGTTAAGACAGACAAACAAACAAACAGGTAAACGCTTTTATTTTCATCCAGCATTTTACAGATATTGTAATTTTGCCACATTGATAATCCAGTCTTCTGCAGCAACTGTAAAAGAAGACTAGTTTGCCATCAGAATTTGGAGGTGTTTTATCTGACCCTGAATAATTAGCGCAGTAACGAATCAGCGTTCAGTATGTTGCGCGCAAATTTTTCGGATTACCAGGGCTTGGTAGCCAGTATGATTCATTCTGTTTCTGGCTTTGTACGGGTCAGACACGCTGCTTTAAATGTCCATAGCGACTAGCCAGCTTCAGTTTCCTCAGTTTCTTCAGTTACTGCGTACTGTTTGTTTTTTGGATCAGCTTTCCGGGCAGCTTTCTTTCTACCTTGGGAGCCAAGTTTATCCACCGGTAGAGTAGACAAATGATTATCATTACCGGGGGTGATGCTAAAAAAAATCATGCAAACAAGTAAAGACAGACAAACAAACAAACAAACAGATAAATACTTTTATTTCATCCAGCATTTTGCAGATATCGTAATTTTGCCACATTGATAATCAAGCTGAGATAAATGATGATTATCATTACCGATCATTACCGGGGGTGATGCTAAAAGAATTCACGCAAACAAGTAAACACAGACAAACAAACAAACACGTAAACATTTTTATTTCATCCAGCATTGTGCAGGTATCGTAATTTTGCTACATCGATAATCAAGCTGAGATAATTGATGATAATCGTTACCAGGGGTGATGCGACTGACATAATGGTGCCGGTATCTCTGGTGGCACTACCACGCCTTGAAGATGGCTTTGTGGGTTAGTGGTGGAAAGGGGAAAAAACCCAAATGCATATTATATATTACAATTTTTTCTACTCGATAGTAATGATAGTAATTATTATAAGGCCAAACTAATTAAATAATTTGTCTCAAAGCTCTCCCAAAGTTAAAAACCTAATGCGGAATGCGGTTTTTTTTCTTTTCTTTTTTTTTCTTCATTTTTTTTCTTTTTTCTCCAGACTGCAGGATGACAAGAGTAAAATACGCTATTGTGGCAATATCAGTCTACTCGAGACCAGGCTCTCATTTTAAACCATCAGACAAATGAAGATATGAAATGGTAGACAAACAAAAGTCACATCTACAAAGGAAAATTTAACTTTGTGTTTGTTTTTATTTATTAACGGGGGAAAAAAAGAAAAAGAAAAAAAACGGGGGTAATAAAACACCCCAATTACGCGGGCGATTTTACTAACACGCGCAGGAGCTTTGAGACAAACTATTTAATTAGTTTGGCCTAAACACATTGAATAAATGTTAGTTGAAATAAGCAGCAGACAAGTCACAGTTTGTGTACAGCCACAGCCAAAGGATGCAGTTGTCTCTCAAACACAAAGTTGAGATCTTAATACTAATTAAAAGGAGCTTTTTGAATGCTTTAAAATGACACCTTTGTGGTTAAGATTGGATACTGCTATCTGATTTTATGAAGAAATATGACTGTAAAATTGTCTTACTTTTTTTTGTTTTTCCATGCCTAATTCCATCAATATCTCAAATTGCATTTTGCTGACAACTGCACCTTTTTGCCGTGACAGTAAACATTTCATAATTCTCCTGTTGTCATACCAATTAAGTTGCAAAAAAACATTAGTCAATGTAAAAAACCATGGTAAGCATCCAGAGTTTTTCACATACAAAAAGGAAGGAGGCCCTTTTTTTGTCTTTTTTTTAGTGCAAGATCGCCACTATTAGCGATAAACTTTGTGAACGTTAAAGAGGTTTTTATGTCATGGTTATGAGGGGTTGGTCACCCCAAAACTTGTTTAAAATTCTTGTAAGAAAGAAGCAAAACTGTTACAAACATCTCAAACTCTGAACCAAAAAGTCATGACTGAAATAAAGAAGGGAACACAAATTGAAGCGGACCCCAAAAAACGGGCGGAGGCGCTAAACATGTTTTTGGGGTATTTTTGCCTTACAAAAAGTGCAAACATATCCACTACAAAATTAAGCAGATTTTGTTGGCAGTTACCAATGCTAAGAAGCAGAAATCACACTTGTATGCGTCTAGTATTCTGGTCGATCACACTTGTATGCATCTAGTATTCTGGTAAATCACACTTGTATGAGTCTAGTATTCTGGTAACTACATCTTGAGTTAAGGCTACGACAACAAAAACCTGTTCTAGGGCAAACTGACCTCTTTTAGGCATTGAGTTGGTTGGCATTCTTTTTTATTCATTGTATTTTTTGTTGTCTTTTTTCCCTTCAAAATTCTAATAAAATGTTGCCAATTTTTGACTAGCCAAAAAAATTATGTATCTGTATTCATTTGCCTGTGAAAAACATGTTTCACCAATTTCTACAAAAAAAATGGTTCGGTCGGGCCCGTAGAACAGGGTCGTTGTTTTTTCGTCGCCTAAAATCTGATTTTGTTTAGTTAGTGGAGGAGAAAAGCAGAGGAATAAATAAAAAATTATAGAATTATTAGTACATAAGTAGTAGAGTGCTCAGGTTTGTTGTCCAAATAGTTTGCTAGTGTGTTTTAGCATATTGTTATTTTTAGCACTTCCAATCACCAAGCAGTGCGTAGCGTTGTTTACCTGTGCCACATGGGGCGCCGTTGATGATAAGTCTTCGTTGCTACCGTGTGGAGATGGGTGTGGTGACTCAGTCTTTGGAATCAAGAATAAAGTGGAAGTAAGTTTTAATTAGGAAGTTCACAAAATTGAACAATTTTAAAATTATGGTAAGCTGTTATAGGAGCGCCGAAGACAGCTTGTGACGCCTTCCTGACCTCAAGGTCATGATTGACTTTTTTCCTTGTTTCATCAAAAGACATACGATGCAATAAGTCTGGTTGAAATTAGATTTACGAGGCTTCGAAAAGCTTCGAAAAGCACCACCAACTACAGAAATGGAAAGCATCCCGTTCTTATAGCTTAAATATAAGCCATTTTGGAGTGGAAGGTAAAAATGGAGTGAGGTTGCATTGACGAAACAAATTAAAGAATGCATACTTTTAATTTTTTGAAAGGGAAGATATAAACAGCATTTACACATGCTTCTCATTTCAAATCAACTAACTTTACATTATACAAGGTCATGGGATGATAAGATAAGAGTGATTTAAAGAACATTTGGAACATGTGCCTACAGAGGGCAGTATACTTTATGATGTAATAGGCCTACTTATTTTTAGAGAGTAATAGATGAAATTGTAATTTTGATTGCCAGACTATGTTTGATAATGAATGGGATTTTGTGTTTGTTTTATTTTTATTTTGTAAAACAAATGCTTATTGATGCAGGAAGCGCCGGGATACAAACTCACAAACGTTTCTGTTATTAATTTATTTATGTTATTTAAAAAAAGAAAACAATTGTGTAATTAGATTTTTCTCTTGATCACATGAACAAAACGCATACCGGTTTGTTACGCAACCTGATTCTCAAGGCCGCAGCACTTTCCAAGTTTTTAATGGAATGGACACCAGATCACATCCTACATAATATACAAGCAGTAATAAAACCTCAAAATAGTTTTCTTTTCTGACAACTTGTCCGACCATCCATCCATCAACGCAATCACACATCATAAAAGACAAAATAGAACTACATGAATTAGCCACACCAGCAATTACTTACATAACAATGTTGAAAACATAACCTAATGATTAAATTAATTGCTTGCCATAATGTCTCGCTTGTTGACAGCTCTGACAATTTACAGATTTGTCAAGGAGGTTTAATTAATTAACAGACCCTTAGGCAGCACTTGTTAATTACTTGTTTTATTGGGCTATCATTACCATTGTTCACACCTCTGGAAGTTAGTGGACACATTACGTTGACAGATCGGACTTGTGTAGGCCTACTTACAGAACATCATTATGTGAACTGCCATGTCAAAATGGACATCTGAGTTATTGGTATGACTTGAAAGAGCACATTTTAAGCTTTAAAATGACACTATGTTGAAGATATGATTTGAAGAGGCATGTTTTTTCTATTATTTCCTTTATTTTCCACCAAATATATTGGCCTCTATCTCAAAACAATATTTGCCGACAACATGTCCTTTTTGATGTGACGGGACACATATAGTTCAAAATTGGCTAGCCTCCTTACAGCAGTGAATGAATACACTAATGTGTAGGCAGGCGCACTTGAGCGCAGCAAGTGCACGGTGCATAAAATGCGTGAAGTGTGGGTATGGTCAAAATCTCATGTCTATTGCCTAAATCCTACACCTTCGCTTGGGTTACTTTTGGGCGCGGAGAGATAAAAACGTCATATTTCTTGCCAATTTTTGAACTGATGGCACTACAGTCATCTATTTTAACGAGAAGCCCAAGCTTATTTAAAAGTTGAAACAATAGGTCTATCCTAGCACTAAACCTATGCCCTGTTCCAGAACCTCTGTCTGAAGTCTGTGGCCAATTGTGGGTCTAGTTACGTTTATCCTTAGGGTGGGCCCTTATTAGGGCATGGCCTGGGCTCTTTATAAAGGATCATACAGCCCTTATAAGGGATCATACGGTCCTTATAAGGGATCATATGGCCCTTATAAGGGATCATACGGCCCTTATAAGGAATCATACGACCCTTAAAAGGGATCATGCAGTACATCTCTCCTAGAATGATTTATGATCGAACGACAAATAGCCATGTTTTACAGATCCTACACATGTTATTTCGAAAAGTTTCCATTTTTAAACAAAATCATCAATTTTTCAACAAGTTGATAAAGTTAAGAAAAAGTGTCAATTTGTAAATATGATTGTTTACGTCTCTCAACATAGCTGCCAATTTTTGGACAATTCTTCAACAAAATTACACATTTTTCTACAAAACTGACTTTTCATACAAAGAACTCAATTCCAAAAATCAACACCATGTCTTTTAAAAAGGCTACCAACCAGCATTCACTGACCAAGTTTCTCCACCACCACTGACCACCTTGTCCAACCTCCACCATCTGTGGTCCAACATGAGCTAAATTTTTACTAGCGATTGATCAAAAACCAACAGCAACATGTTGTCCCTACAAGTAGGACTACATCATGGCTAACTATGTGGCTTGATTGGTACATTAACACACTCCATCAACAAGGCGGATATTATTCCTGTATTGTGCAATACAATCTGATGAGTGAATGTAACAAATCCTGCAATGCCAATACACACCACACACTCAGCATGAGTGGACACATGAAGCCACAAGATGTCAGGCTTCCAACCAGTCCTCTTGGCATGTGTCTTCTGGTAGGGTTTCTTTTCAGTGTTCTTGAAGGACTAATGTCATGTCCAGTAACTGACATGTTGCATGATGTGACAGTGGCTTCACCAAGGTGATGACATGATATAGGCTCTAATAACCATGTAGGGTGGAGGAGGGGGTCAAATATAATGCTGTATCATGCATGAGCACAGATTTGGAGACCATTTGGAGACCAGTTGGATCTGTCCTTCGTGGGAGCAACCCGGGGGAGCAACCAGTAACTGTCACTGGAGCAACAAGCCATGGACCCTACAAGATAAGGGACGCACCATTAGATTTTCAGGTGGGGGGGTAGGAAGTTGGGTTTGGGGGATTTTTTATTGTTGTTTTGGGGAGATTTTTGTTGTTTAAGGGGAGATTTTTTTTCTTCTTTCTTTTTCCGCCGCCAAAGGCAGCATGTTTTTTTTAATGTATTCATTCATATTGAGTTGGGTGGGGTAGATTTTTTTTACTCATCAGGGGGGGAATTTTTTTTAATTTTTGGCCTGCATAGAGGAATCTTTTTTTTGAAGAAATAAATTCCTACCCCCCCCCCCCCTGAAAATATAATGGTGCGTACCTAAATGTGGTAGTAAAATCAAAATTTCCGGATAACAGTATGTAGTTTGAATGTAAATACAACTGTAACCATTGGTAACACTTATATCTTAAATTCCTAATAAACACAAACTTAAATGGAAAACTTGGGCAAATTTGTGTTAGCAAGGTTTAACTGTAATTAAATGACCATTTTTTTAAAAAACCTGGTTCTAATAAATCTAATAATTTGGGGTTCATACTCAAAACTAGGCCTGCATATGTTACTTAAAGTTGACTCAAGTTGACACATTATTATGCAGTTTGAATCTTCCGTCCTATACTTGCAATGCATTGGTAAAGACCTATTATTCTGCAACTTGTGTCACTGAAGTGAACTTGGTGACCAAGTTTATTCATTATTATGTTTTGAGAATCTTCCGTCCATTCATTTACACAGAGCTTTGAACTCGAGTTAATCAAGTATTGGACTGTTTTTTTAAATAAAAAAATCGGTCATCCGATTTTTTTACTGTATCGGACAGTTTGGAATAAGAGCTTTTGATTGGTTCAATGTTTTTGCTGGATTGACCCATACATTTGAAGGGTTTGAAACTGTAATTTTTAGTTAAAACTTTTCATAACTGACGCTGGATAAATAATTGACATATTTGTGTATTTTCTATAAAGAAACAAAATATAATGATTAATATATATTTTAACAAGAGAATAGAATGATAATTTTGTTATTTTTGGATGGGAAACATGTTGAAAAACTATCTTCTTTACTAGTCAATTAGCCCCTACCGTCACTATAATATAACCCCCTATTTAACTCAATGGAACAATCCAAATTAACATCCTGAACTGAAAACAGTAAACAACAAACAAGATGGCCGACACCTGTGGTACATTTTGTGTGGAGCTGAGGTTCCATCAGAATTACTCATGAAAAGAGTAAATACAATAAACATGGACAAGGTAAATTAATGCAAACAGTGTGAAATACTCTTTGGCTAAAAATGTTGTACTTTTGGTCTTTTTATAGTGGGTTTAAAACTAGGAGAATTTATATCCGTTTTACTAGCTAGGCCTATAAAGTAAAGCTTCTTATTTTTATTTCCGATTTTTGTGCTGGCCTTTATAAACCTAAATTCCCTCAATATTTCCATGATGTTTACGCATTCCAATGAAAAAATCAAATAGCAATGATATAGTTAGTCATTTAAAACATATTTTGATAGCATTTTTACAGTTTTCTTGTTGAAATTCCAGACGAAAATACACCCTAAATAAGCTTATTTCTCATGTGTGCAGGCCTAGGACTAGGCTCACGATTTACCATTCAAAATGAACCAGTGTCTTATTTATAGATGCATTAGCGTTACTTTTGGGGTATATTGCAATGTAACACAGATGCAAAACTGCAACAGTCACCCCACTTTGAATTTAAAAGAGAGCCCTAGGTGATGATATGATGCTAGCGTGACCTAGGCCTACATGGCCTAGCCTATACTACATTTTGACAAATGGATGGCTATCCTATTTCATATCAATTAATGTGCATTTATTTAACAAGCATAGATGTCCCATCTTTAATTAGAGTCAGATTCTCAAAACATAATAATGTAAATATTGGATTCCTTTTTTTCGGGCGATACAGTGAAAATTGGTTTCGCCTTGAAAAAAAAATCAGACTCGCCTCCGGCTCGTCCGATTTTTTTTTCAAGGCTTAACCAATTTTCACTGTATCGCCCTCAAGTCATCCAATATTGTACCACACTTGGTCAGTGAACTTGGTCAGTTTGGTTACCTGCATGAGTACAATGCAGTCACAAAATGCAGTAGACTATTTTTTAAAATTTTTTTGTTGAAATATTTTGATAATTTTTTTAGGAATATTTTTGGGGGATTTTTAAAAAATAAATAAAAAAAAGAGAAATTTGTGGAATTTAAACAACACAAAAATTGGAATTTTTAAAAAAAAAAATTTTAGGCATTTTTTTTTTTAGGTTTCTTTTTTTAAAAAAATTGTAATTTTTTGAGAATTTTTTTTGGGATTTTTAAAAAAAAAAATTAAAAATTTTAGGATTTTTTTTTATTTTTAGGAAAACTTTTTTTTTTTTTTTTCAGGATTTTTTTTATTTTTAGGAAACAAAATTAATTGTCTGTTCTTTGGAACAAAAAAATGTTATTGATATTTTTACAATATTATGGGTGATTTTTTTAAATTTTTGTTGATTTTTTGTTGTTGTCAAGTCAGATTCTCACTGCATAATATGATAAAATCGGACGGATTTTTTCGCATGATACACAAATATATTGGTCTCGCTATGAGTTTTAAAAATATTGTGCTCGACTGCGTCTCGCACAATATTTTTTAAAACTCATAGCTCGACCAATATCTTTGTGTATCACGCTCAATCCATCCGATTTTATATCAATATTAGCAGGTCTATATTACTTAGTCAGAAGCATAAGTCTGTGGATTTTCAGGGTGTTGAAAACTTCCCCCCTTGAGGGCTTCAAAATCTATGACTTTCCAACTTTGCAGTGCCAGTAACTCCTTATTTAAATCCCATCGATCCCTACCGGTATTTATCCAAATCCCAGTGATCTCTACCAATATTTATCCAAATCTCCAATCCACACCAATATTTATCCAAATCCCCCAACCCAAGCTAATATTTGTATTGCTATGGAACTGCTGCCCAGTAAAGGCCTTAAATATAAATTGTTTTGGTGTCCCTCCATTACACCACAATCATGAGGAGCGGGATATTAAGCATTTTTACACGGGCCCGACGATCAATCTTTTGAAGACAAAAAAGGTCAACAACAAAAAATCACACATTTTTAAAAGAAAATCTTGATTTTTGCAGATTTTGGTGACATTTTGGGTATAAATCCCTAACCCAACTGAATCTCACTAAATCTCACTGCCAGAAACTATCTCCATGTGCGTGTTGCTGCATTGCCTCGATGACGTCACCTATACCGCAGGCATATGTGGGCACGGAATTTGTGCCCGCATATGCGCTAGGGAGTTAGCTCAGTTGGTAGAGGGACAGACTTGGGTGCGGATGGTCCCGCGATTGAATCCCGGGGGGTGCTGGGTTATTTTTCGGGTTAAAAAAATGGTACTTTTTCCCCCCTCCCCCCGATACGCCCAAAAAACTAGCTTTACTGGTTAGGGTTAATAAATGTCAATTTTTGACGTGCATTAAACCAAATTTAAAAAGACCGACCGACCCTACTTGACAGGTCTGTCTGCCTGAAAACAGGGAATGGAGGGGAGGGGGGGGGGGGGGGGGTTCATCACCTATTAGGCAACAACTGCTGAATGTAACACACTAACTAGTCTATAGTTTAATGGAACTGATTAAACTATAGATACACATTTCTCTTTGTACCATTTTGTAAGCAAATTTTCAAAAATTCTTGCATCATTTCAATGGGTGTGCATTGGGTGTGCATCGCATTCTGCAAGTCACCCTATCTAAAAATTTGTAAAATAAGTTGTCAGGTTAACTCAATTCTGAGTGGGTTTTTTTGCGTGTTAATGCCAGTGTTTCCCGCTACGATCGTAACTGTACACAAGTGAACAGCTTTCTGATAAAAATCAAAAACAAAATATGTTGAACAATTCTTTAAATTGGAAGCAGATTTAAAGTTCTTTGATGGGGGTTTTAGCGAAAAAGCAGTCAAAATAGATTAATAAGTCCCGGAAAGTTTTTCCTGATAAGTCAAACTTAATCATAAGAGAGAAAAAATCTGTGTAAAAAAAATGAAAAAATATCACATAATATATTGCTTTAAGAGCAGCCCATGGTTGGAACAAGCAAACAACTTGTTTTTTTCCTAGAACGTGTTTTCAAATTGACATTATGTCTGCATTGTGATCGCCTGGCTTCCATCCTGTAATCCGTGCCAAATACATGGGTCGTCACAAGCACTAAACAACGGGCTTTGCAAAGGATAAGGCTATTGCACAAATGTTTGACAGAGAGATTTAACCAATGCTGAATGCGGTGATCAAACATATTGCTGGACACTTGAGAGTCACTGTACAAGTATGGGTTTTACACAGAGCTGAATCAATGTTATGTGCCCATATCAAATAAATTGTTATGGAATCAAAAATACATAGCTGGATTCTTAAAGGCATATTATGCAATCTATTCCTCTTTTTTTAAGCAGATTTTCTTGCAGATTTACTTTTCTGATCATAAATCATAACTATATTCCGAGTTACAGAGCGATACCATTCCTAATTACTTCAAAATCATGGTTTAAAGAGTGAAAATAAACTGTCCTGCTAGGTTTATTTTCACTCTAAATTCACTTCAAAACCTTGGTTTTAAAGTAATTAGGAATCAAATCACTGTGCCAGCGCCGGGAATCAAACATGGGTCGTCTGCATGGAATTCCCGATCCTATACATAAGCGTGCCACAGAGTCAGCATTGAGAATCTTGACACTTTCCATGCGGCTATTGGTTTTACCATATACAAAACAGATTTGTCAGAAACCTTTCCCAACTTTCAAGGTCTATCTCAAGGATTACTGTACCAATACTAGGCATGTTTGTACTTATTTCAATGCATTTCTCATAGTGATTCCAAATATGATAATGAAATTCAATAATTGTGAAATTTTTGAAATAGTTTGTGAAATTTTGGAATGTCGTCTGCAGCTGCCTGCCGCGTGGAAAGTGTTAAGATTGTCTTCAGCACATGATAGCCCACATGATCATGGCATGACATAGACTGGGAAAGCGCACGCTACCATCACCTGAAACTGTAATGTTTCGTTGTGCTGAGGAAGGTTAGGGTTTTAACATTTTCTACTTCACACCTCCGCCCTACATCAAATCACTTTAGTGATACCTCAGGTGGGACCTACATGGTATCTTTATGGGCTCCAGCATGAGTGGGGAAATAGTTGCGTTGTTTCAACTTCCTACAAATTGTAGATATTGAACCATCGATATACTTCACCACTCAAATACACAGACTGTCTTTGATCAAATCACTCTAGTATACCTCAAGGTTTAGACCTACATGATATGTGTATGAGCTCCAACATGAGAGGGAAACTAGGTGTGTTGTTTCAATGTTTTACAAATTCTAGAGATTGAACCATATACTTCACCACTCCTCCCTACATCAAATCCCTAGTGATACCTCAGGTAGGACCAACATGGTATCTTTATGGGCTCCACCATGATTGGGAAACTAGCTGTGCTGTAATGATGTTCTACAAATTCAAGCGTTTAAACCATTGGTATGTAACATCAAACAAATTGCTATGCACTTCAGAGTGGCTTACAAAGTATGTTACCTGTTCTTGCTTTTGTAAGGGTTTTGTTCAATTCCAGGATCTTTTAAGAAGCAAATAGTTAGAGAATGTCTTTAGTAAACATACAAGTCCGCATTAGATCAAGATGTAATGCAATGTGATGGAAAACATATGAATGGTATGCGATATCCAAACACACTGTTTGAGTATTAAAAAGATGCGTTGTTTGTTGGGACTTAACTAACTATAGCCCAAGCTACTAATCTTCTTTCTTTTCTTTTTTAATTTTGTTGATTACCGACACAAATAAAGATCCATAGCTAACCCTGATTACTCTGTATTTCACAAGTTGTTTGAGCGGGAGTCATGGGTAGTCTATACTTACTCCCAATTTTAGCTGCAATGGTGGGCTATAATATAAGGCATGGGGCACTCTTCCAACCCAAGCCCTGTCCCCCTTTTGTCTCACCACTGTTTATCACACAGCCCTATCTATAAGGCCAACTTCATAGACATTGTTTTGGAAATAAAACTATCATGAGGGAAGTAAAGTTAGACGAAGACTGGCACCGGGAATTGAACCCAGATCGCCTGCTTGGAAGTCCCACCCTATTTAGGGACGCACCATTTGATTTTCAGGGTGGGGGGGGGCATGGAAGTTGGGGTCGGGTGGAATAAGAAGGGGTCGGGTGGAATAAGAAGAAGAAACAAATTTGTTTGGTTTTTTTGGCAAAGGCAGCCCTTTTTTCTTTTTTTTTACATTTTAATGTTTTCAACATTGAGTTGGGTGAGTCCGATTATTTTTTACTCAGCAGTGTGTCAAAAAAAGATTCTTCCTGGTTGATGGGCAAAGTTGTTTTTTCATGGATAGTGGACAAAGTTTTTTTTCTCCAGAAAACTTACATGCCCCTACCCCCCCCCCCCCCCCCCCCCCCCTGAGTATCTTATGGTGCGTCCCTTATGCGCGCCATGGAGTCAGCTTAGAAATCTTAAGATTTCCTTTTACATATGATAACCTGTTTCTGATCATGTCATGAGACAGGACATGCTACCACTACCAGCATCTAGTAAAGAATGATTTTGTATGATTTCATAAGGACCTTTTATAGAAATAGGGGGGGGGGTTGGTCACAAATTTAAAAACTAAAAAAAATGTATGCTTTTTGTTTGTTAATGAGCTCCTAGAGAAGTGTCTTTAGATGATTTTGGTGCAATTTCGGATTTTTTTAGTACAAAACTGATTTTGTTACGTTGTCTAAAAAAATAGAGCCAACAAAGTGATTTGGGGGTCAAAATTAAAAAAAGATATCAGCATATTTAGTGAAATTTAATACCAAAAATGGACTCTCCTTTCCAAAAAATGTATACTTTTGTATACATCTTCAAAAGTTACAGCGCTTGATAAATTTCATATTTTTGAACCTCCTTTAAAACGGGGACATCTACTATGCAAACATCCAACCCCTGGGCCCTACATTTGTATCTCAAATTATTATTCTTGCGATGTTCAACGGTATCAGCCGACCTTTTCACCCAGTAGAAATGGTCCAATAAACGCTAATTAATGCTAAAATATCAAATGGCAAAAACCTGTAAAAGAGGGGGCAGGACAACCTGGATGAAGAGGGGGCAGTATGGAGTCCTCCCGACTTACAATTATAGGCTTTGTAGTAAATTAGTGATACTGTAATAAAGGTTGTTACCAATTATCATGTGATTATAGATTAGAGAAGCCTAATCATCAATGACAAAACAATAGTGGCGGCTAGTATAGCTTATACAAATGTTTAGGCTGGACTATTTGGAGACATGATTTTGTACTATGTGGGTTTTTCCAAGTGGCTAGGCTGGAATTGATTGGTGCAATTGATACATGAGTGGCATGTAGGACTATTCAGGCTTCAGAGTCAAAAGATTCCCAACAAGTTGTTAATTATCATCTTAAAAAAATAATTTCTACCAGGCAAACATTTATTTTTCAACCTCTTAAAACCAAGATTTTTAAGTAATTAGGAATCGTATAGATCTGTAACTTAGAAAATCTTTATGATTTATGATCAAAAATGTAAATCTGCAAGAAAATCAATGATAGAGGGCGGTACTTGGAAAATATCATGTAATATGCCTTTAGCTTTAACTCACATATTCAGAAGACCTTTTTAATTGCCCAATTTCCTGCTAGAGGTTTAAAGATATTTTCAAGTGCCATTATTTGCTTCAAATTAATAAGGCATAATGGTGACAACATGGACAATCTCTCCAGAAACGAAGACTCCACCAAATTGGTCAAAATCCGATAATAATAATAGCGGTCAGTAATATGCTAATTACCCCCGGATTCATACATAAATTTTGTAATTGGTGCAGTCCATACTCAACACTCTTTATGACGATCTTTTATAAAAGGACTGCGGTTGTTCTTCAAGTTTAGAGAGACAAGTTTAGATCAATGGCCTGGCAGTCACTGGGATCAGAGTGGGGGGATTACATGGTTTGGGCTGGACTATTTGGAGACAGGACAATGTAGTAGGGGGTCTGGAGTGGCTAGACTAGAATTGATTGGTGTAAGTGATACATGAATGACAGGCTATTCAGATTGACACATTAATCCTATTTCGGAGTTCCTTTAGTATACCCTACCACTGCATGTCTTCAATGGGGACTTTAAAAAAGATCCAAAATTACATTTTTGAGGTCAAAAAATGGGATTCTCAAACTCATTTCCGTTCCAACAATCTTTAAGAAGCCTAATTGTCCATAAGGACTTATTTTGTAAATTTCTTTTCAAAGGCGTTTCTTTGAAAATTCTTAAAAGATTCATACATAATACCAAAACAAGTCAAACCCTTTTGGTCCATTAACTTCCCTTCCAACCGCCCAAGATGAGCTGTGATCATAATTTTAAGATAGACCCTGTTATATGACTTTTTTATAACTAAACGACCATTAGACATCATTTGAATACTTGAGTTCCTTAAAAAACAACTACATTTACTTTTGGAAAAAGGTATAAAGCCAAACCATGACTACCATATTATTGATTTGTGTGGTCTCATTAGAATATTACTGGGGACAGTTAGACCTGTGGTCAATGTTGAGGATGGGGCACTTGAAGTTTCAATACACCACACCTCAGCAGGAGCCATGTAGGCAGTCTACATAGTATCGGTAGGCTCCTCCTGTCTACAGTTTGTTTACCAATATTTACATCAATTATCACAATACACCTGTACTAATCTATTATAGGCCTGCAATACATGTATGTAATTGTATAGGTAAACAGTGCAGTAGGTGATGGCTCCATCAGCAGTAATACCAGGATGATAATACCAATGTTATGATGAGCCTATTCTATCTTGTCACTAGTCTTGATTCATTCCTTTGTGTCGTCTTTTCTGATCATCATTGATTGCGGATATTCAAGTCTATAAATGCTAGACCACCAAGGAGGGACTAGTCAGCATCAAGTGCCACTGCCACCACCCACTTGAAGTATTCTTAATATTTAACTTGAAAGACTAATGATGAACATATCATAGTTAAGATGGAATATTCAAGAATTTGTATAAGTTTACTTGAAAGACTAATGATGAACATATCATAGCTAAGATGGAATATTCAAGAATTTGTATAAGTTTAAGTTTTATTTGAAAAATTCCACCGATTGTATATTTGTGATGCGATCTGTGAAAACCCGTCGGATTTCGCAAAATATGAACTAGGGATTATGGGTGAAATTAAAAATTAAAAATAAATTAAAAAACATTTTTTTAAAGAAAATTAGTTTCCAATACTTTGTGTCATCATCTTTCATGAAATTTCACCTTGAAAAACTTACCTAAGTCACTTTTATTATTAACCTTATAATGATATTATATTGAATTATGTATCTTTTTGGCCTGTGTTCATGATTTCTTGTTTTGTAGCTTTTGATGACATCACAATCATCATTTACTCATAACTTTTTTTGTAGTGATAGTAGAAAAATGATCGAAACACTTCGGTAATCAGCACAGTTTAAGCTTTCTTATGATATCAATATCTCCAATATGAAAAATGCCACCATGTGGCGGGTTTTCACAGATCGCATCAAATATTTTATAACTAAGTGTAACTGAGCTGTAAACTATTAATTTATCAGAAAATGTGGTCTTGTATGACACATTTAATGCCCCTATCAAAAATTAAACCTGCCGGTTTGTCATCCAAGAAATATTTGTTAAATGCTAAAAATGACTTGTAATTCAGCTAATCTATCTTGGTTCTAACCATATTTGGAGCTGATCTGGGTCGAAAAAGGACATCGAGAATGCCACGCTAGCCTGTCCCACGCCAGATTTGTGGCCATTATCATATGCTGCCTCCGATCCATGACTTGATGCCATCTGTCCATGCTGTTGTGGGACGTCCTCTCCCACGGCAACCTTCAACTGCACCTTGGATAATCTGTTTACAACCCTGTTTTCTCTTCTGACCACATGGCCAAAGTAAAGAAGCTTTCTCTCTCTGTTGATCTTTTGGTTTGGTATTCATTTGCTTTAAACAAAAAATCAAAACCCACTTTTATAAGCTTCAAAATTAGGGTTGATCCGATAAGGACAATCACCCATTCTTTGCCTAGTTCTCATAACATTCTATTGTCAGTTTGCTTCAATTCGTACATGAATATTTTCCTAGGACCATATTTCAGCATACAGTTCCAAAACCTCACTTTTGAACACCCTATCCTCATCAAAATGTCATAACTATACAAATGATAGTGTACCGATTCTGTGTATGTTGACAAAATACAATAAGGCCTAAAAAAAAAAGTTTGATTGGCGTAACATGACCAAAACAAATAGGGTAGGTCGGTCGGGATTTTTTATTTTTTATTTTTTAAATCATCTTCTTTTGAACACGGGGGCTGTGCACCTTCAGGTACAGCCTCCGTAAAACTGCCGTAACTTCTTTATTATTCATTAAATCTATATAAAAGTGTACATTTTCTTGCAGAAAAGGGTTCAATGAATCCAACCATGATCATGAAATTGACCATTTTGGGAGAAAATTATAAAAAACACGTTTTTTGACCCATTTTAGGTTTGGAAAAGATAACTCAAAATATATTTTGTTAAATTTTATCATACTAGTTTAATTATATTCCTCATGCAATTCCCTAGGAATCGTTTTTTTTAATTTTTTTTAACTTTATTATTTTTTTAATTATCGAACAAAAAGTGCCAAAAAATATGAATTTTTACCAAAAAACGTGATTTTCACGATTTTGGAGGTTAAAAAACAGGTTTTTTGGCACTTATAGGTCTGTAATTCAAAAAATAATAAAGTAAAAATTAAAAAAAAAAATCAATTCCTAGGGAATTGCATGAGGAATATAATAAAACTAGTATGACAAAATTTAACCAAATATATTTTGAGTTATCTTTTCCAAACCTAAAATGGGTCAAAAAACATGTTTTTTATAATTTTCTCCAAAATGGTCAATTTCATGATCATAGTTGGATTCATTGAACCCTTTCCTGCAAAAAAATGTATACTTTTATTAAGATTAAATGAATAATGAAGAAGTTACGGCAGTTTTACGGAGGGCTATGCGAAGGTGCACAGCCCCCTTAAAAGACAGCAGTACACACAAATGAAGAGACGGCAAAAATTCCCTTTTCTTTAAACATTTTTCTAGAAACCAACAGACTCTATGAGTACAAGTTTCTGAAGTTTTAAACAATAACAAACTTCAGATTTCAGGGTTTTTTTGTTTTTTGTCTTTTGTGTGTTTTTTCCCCCTCAAAATAATAAAAAATTATTCAGGGTCGGCGATGTATTTAGGGTCGGTCGGGTTACACCAATCAAACTTTTTTTTTTAGGCCTAACCGATCATCCTCTCTATCTTAATTCTTTACCATTTTTGCTGGCAATTAGCATTGGTATCATAACAAATGCTACAATTAAATGAATAGGCCTAAATCAATAAGTTAAAAAATGACTGTCCCTCTTAAAGTAGAGCACAAAATACAAGTTTCCAATAAAACAAAAACATTCCTTTTTTCCTTCTCCATCCACATACCTCTGGCTCCAAACTATTACTAATCTGAAAAAGTTAGGACCACCCAATAGACTGGAAATAATAATCAACTAAATCATCGTTTTCCAGTTATTGTGAGGAATGCTTTGCCTATGAGGCAAAAAAAGAAGAAGTTTACCCGTCCTTTAACTGACCCTAAAATCAGGGTTGCTTTTTTTCTTTTCTTTTTCTAAATTTGTTTTTAAAAAAAATTGTATATTTTAAAATGATTTTTAGAAATTGTTTTTGATATTTTTAAAACTTGTTTAAATACCATACATTGGTTACAAATAATAGCAACATGTGTTCTGTTTTTGTTTAACTGCAACTAAACGTATACAATTATCAATTACTCACTTATTTATTAAATATTGAAAGTTTTAGGAAAGAGGAAAGAGATGTTCAGCATCCTTTAAAATCTGTGTTCTTGTGTAGTATCTGAAAATAAAATCGACCGACCAACCCTGATGTTGGCACTTAAAAAGGCAAGTCAACCTATTTTGGCCTATATTATAATAAGAAAGAGCCTGATGATTGCGCCCATAATCACCTCCTCCTCTTTGGACTTAAAACCATTAATCCATTGTTAGCCCTTTGAATCCAAACAATACCATATCGTGTAATATCATCATAGGAGACACAACCGATCAGTGTGATCCTTAGGCCAATGACTTCCTGTCCCCACTCCAGAATAAGTCCTCTTGGAGCCCCGGACCTCCATGTATATTTTTTACTAAGTACAGTGGTGCCAATGGGTTGCGCTCCTCTTCAAGTCCAAAACACCACTTGATTATCCTAATCAATATCTTCCGAATCCATGATCATCACTTCATCTTTGCACTCATCTCATTATCATTCCTCTTCACCACCACCAGCAACAACTCCTCCTCCCCTCTCTTTTTCTGAAGACCCTCATCTTTAAACAAAAACATGTACACACTCGCCCAACCATTCCACCAACCAAGACACAAGACCCTTTAGTCATGTCCACTTGACTTTGGCTCATTAACAATTGACTAATTGGCATTAATCACCTGTTCTATTATTAGAGCCCATCCTTTATATAATAGCCCATCCTTTTATATAAGTGAGTGGTCACGCAGGTTGATTGTCCTGGTCCCCTTGTCACCAGTTAGACAATTAGGCCGTGCCTACATTGTGTAGCACACATGTGGTCTCCCAATCCAGACAGGTGTACCCAATGTATGCATCTATTGTAATACAACCATCAAAAAGATCTTTTAATTTCCTCTTTCCGTTCTTACCTTCGTCACGTAATTAAATGTTTCTCGTTTTGATTATTATCGGGTCCGCATTCATCATTCCTGCGGAGTGTGTATGTGCGTGTGTGTGCAGAGGGTCATTAATCTCTTTTAATTATCGATTCGTATCAAATTTTCTCGCAAATAAGTCGAAAACAGAAAGTCATTCAGTTGTATTTCTGTAGCTTGTCTTGACTTGAACACGAAATCAAAGAAAGAAAGATACACACATCTCGCAGTGAATAAAGAAAACAATTAAAAAACATTGCGATTATTGTCAAACGCTGCCTTTTACACTAAAGTAGCGACAGGTGGAAACTGAAAGAAAGAAACCTGTCTGAACACATCATTGGCTCTAACCTTAGCGACCTTTACAATATTTAAAATGTATTTGAAGCTTAAGCATGAGTTCCATCTTTTTAGGACATAAGGGGAAATGGAATAATTGTTGTGACCTGTACACTCTTAAAAACGTGTTCATGCATTATTTCTAGTTCCCAGGTGGTCCGGGCGAAAAGGCACAAACATTAATCCAGCGCATCAGATGTAGGCCTATTAGGTCTGGGTTTACTAGTATCAATTGCATCGCATTAAAAGATAAGCTTGTCTACTGACATGACTTTTGACAAAATTGATTTGAACATTAACTGTCAGAAATAATTTCAAGATTATCAATCAGAATACCTGGTTTTCCTAAAATAAACCGGTCACAGTAAACAGGCTTCGGGGAAACCCCCCATCAGAGATATTATTGCGTCAAAGTACGTTGCTATGACGCATTCGTTGAAGAAGTAATTGTTGGACGTTGATCTTTCGATGCCATTTACAGTACAAGTAGTTCAGAGAAACCCACCCACCCCGAAGTAGTTAGTAAGAGTAAGCATTCACTCCCATGCTTAACACTATGCTATTAGTATTAATTACCTGGAATTTTCAGTTGTTACTCCAACTGTCTTTGGTAGATTTTAAAACAGTCATGATATTCTGTTTTTACTCTAACATAGTGTTACGGATTTCATAGGTTTTTTAGTGGTTTCATAAGTTCTAAGAGCTGTTTGAGTCCTTCTTTATAAACTGACCTGTTTTGCATCAAGATTTTTGTTCAAGAACCATGTGGTCACCTATAGTTGAATTTGATCAGACTATACACACTACTTGACCATCTTTAGTAGTCATCTCATGTAATCATTATCAATAATGATATTGATGTTTCAAAATCAACAACCTATATTCATCAGACTCAATGGCTACTCCCATCCCCTTCAATCCTTCATAGTGTCTGTCTGCTGGCACAACAGGTCCAGCAAACATGCCTACAATGGGTGTCTGTCTGGAACGACATGACTGACTCCACTCCAACACTGACTTCAAAATAGCAACAGTCAAGTAGGCATGTTGTGGTCACAAAAAGTGAAAAAACAGCTTCAACTTAGACACCTTTAATCCTATACCTCTTAAATATAATGATGACAACCACTTAGCATTTGTGGTCCCAGTGTATTGATAATTAACTCATAATAGCATGAATGTCATTTCACTGAAGCCTTTGCTGGCATGTGGTCACCTTTGTATCATTGGATTTCAAGTTCTAGACTATTGTAACTACCACTTGGAGGAGACTCATTTTCATATTACTGGAGACAGTTAGGTCCTCCTATTCTTATACAATACTATAATAGTAAAGCATTGGGCAGTGATGGTAAACAAAACTGTTACCATTGGTAACTGCCACAACCGCTTTTGAGATTGCCCATTGCCTCAAATCAAAAATCATGAAATTAATCATTTGAATGGTTCTTACACGGAATCTTCTTTATGAGACTCAAACCAGTCAGTCCTTCAGCCTTAGAGCAACTATTTTGACAGCGAGCAACTATTTCGACAGAAATGTTTCAAATCCCCACTTTTCAAAACCTAGGCCACCAAAATAGTGAAGTGCCCCGTCCACCAGCACCACCACTATGAGGGTTAATCAGGTAATCCAATTAAAATATAATATAAAACAAAGGTTTGTCATTTAATTAAGCCATGTTCCTTTTGCAATAGTAAAAATATGCCTAAAACAACGGTAAGTAAAAGGCAAAAATATGACCGAGACATTAGTATTTGTCCCCTATCCAACTAGTGTTCCCTCTACCATGTCTCCAGGCCCCCTCCATCCTAGATTGGGTCCCTGCGTCCCTCTATATGGCCGCCATTTTGAAAATGGCGGACTGAGAAAAGAACACAGGGAAAAAGTGTGTGGGTTACTCATGGAATTCCACAAGTAATTAGCATTTATGATTTGCAAACAAATACAGAGCATGCGCATTTGTGCCAAGCAACAGCAGAAATACCACCTAATTGGTCCAATTCAAATGGAGTGCGTCGAACGTTCGTCACGCTGCACCACGGGAGGTAAATTATGCTCCCTATCGTGTCACGCGGTGCTACAACGCCACATGAAACTATCGGTGCACTATGGCGTGATGGTGTGTGAATAAGCTCATGTTTATTCACGAGTTATCAGCGCACACTTTTGGAACTGTATTTGGTTTTTTCTCAGTCTTCACATTTTGAGCACCCTCCTAGGGGCCGTGTGTAATTAGCGAAGACAATGAAGGATACAGTCTACCTCCATCTTAGCACATCCTGGGGCTCAATCAATGACATTACAGACAACATGAAGATGTCTACACATTTCAGGAGGTGACAAAAACCTCTTCAACGTACATAGCAGACACCTTTATAATCCTCCCCCTTAACCCAGCCCAAACTCTCCAAGCATATAATGATGACAACCACTTAGCATTTGTGGTCCCAGTGTATTGATAATTAACTCATAATAGCATGAATGTCATTTCAATGAAGCCTTTGCTGGCATGTGGTCACCTTTGTATCATTGGATTTCAAGTTCTAGACTATTGTAACTACCACTTGGAGGAGACTCATTTTCATATTACTGGAGACAGTTAGGTCCTTCACTCTTCTAACAACAATTCAACAGTCAGAGATATGATAAACAAAGTTCTGTGGGGTCTTTACATGGTGGCTCCTCTAGTCTGTTACTAGTGTTAGTAGACAAAAATAGACTGTCACTGGTGGGCATCATCGCCCAATATGCAAGTGAAATTAGTACACAAATTGAAATGTTTTAAGTACATTGTAGGACTTGCCAACTACCTAGTGATAATCCAGTATTGGCTTCTGATCACTAAACTTTCAAATCTCAAGATCTTTTTTTTATAACATAGAAAACATAAAAAGTTCAAAGTCACAGGAAAGTAATTTTAATCTAGATTTAAATCCCAAATCACTTCAAATTACAGAAAACACAATACCGCAGAAAAAACCAACTTCACAGAAGAGGACCGAGTGAGAGCAGGGGTAGGGGGGGGGGGGGGGGGTGACATTGGAGGTCATTCCGGTCGGGATTCCGGTTCCCAAAAGTGGGGGATAAAGCTTACCTTTTATTATCAATTAAGGTCTTAAAACTGTTTCATTTTTTTCCTTAAACAGTAGTTTTTTAAACCGAATTCCTTCCAAATTTGTGTTGAAATGATAATCAAGAGATAGATTTTGAAAGTAGAAAGAAAAGGGACCTAAGGGTTTATAATGCACATTTTTGTTTTCTTTAAATTTTGAGGGGGGAAAATAGGATGTTTCAAACCAAATGTCAACAACAACTTAGTGCTTTAGAATGCCAATTTATGTGGGGTTTTTTAACTGAGGGGTATATTAGTCTTGAGAACTGTAAGAAAGCTTAAAAGTGGGCCCTAAAAACACATTGGATGCTGCAAGGGGAAAAGGGGGTATTCAGGACATGACATTAAATAACTTTTCAATGTCAATTTTTTTCAAACATTTGGTGCTGAAGAGTGGGAACCAGGGTGTTCAGATTGCCCATACCTAACTAAATTTCAATATGAGTGGCTCCCCCTGTATAGTCAGTGAATGAACCCCAGTGCAATCCCTTTGTGCCTACCGACATTGAACAATTACAATATGAGTGACTCCCCCTGGATAGGGTCCCTGCTCAGTCAGTGAATGAACCCCAGTTCAATCCCTTCATGCCTACCAACATTGACCAATTACAATATGAGTGGCTCCCCCTGGATAGGGTCCCTGCTCAGTCAGTGAATGAAGCCCAGCTCAAACCCTTCGTGCCTGCTGACATTGACCAATTCCAATATGAGTGGCTCCCCCTGGAAAAGGTCTCTGCTCAGTCAGTGAATGAACCCCAGTTCAATCTCTTCATGCCTACCGACATTGACCAATTACAATATGAGTGGATCCCCCTGGATAGGGCCCTTCTCAGTCAGTGAATGAACCCCAGTGCAATCCCTTCGTGCCTGCTGCTGACATTGACCAATTCCAATATGAGTGGCTCCCCCTGGAAAAGGTCTCTGCTCAGTCAGTGAATGAACCCCAGTTCAATCTCTTCATGCCTACCGACATTGACCAATTACAATATGAGTGGATCCCCCTGGATAGGGCCCTTCTCAGTCAGTGAATGAACCCCAGTGCAATCCCTTTGTGCCTGCTGCTAACATTGACCAATTACAATATGAGTGGCTCCCCCTGGATAAGGTCTCTGCTCAGTCAGTGAATGAACCCCAGTTCAATCCCTTCGTTCCTACCAACATTGACCAATTACAATATGAGTGGCTCCCCCTGGATAGGGTCCCTGCTCAGTCAGTGAATGAACCCTAATTTAATCCCTCCGTGCCTGCTGCTGACATTGACCAATTACAATATGAGTGGCTCCCCCTGGATAAGGTCTCTGCTCAGTCAGTGAATGAACCCCAGTGCAATCCCTTCGTGCCTGCTGCTGACATTGACCAATTACAATACGAGTGGCTCCCCCTGGATAAGGTCTCTGCTCAGTCAGTGAATGAACCCCAGTGCAATCCCTTCGTGCCTGCTGCTGACATTGACCAATTACAATATGAGTGGCTCCCCCTGGATAAGGTCTCTGCTCAGTCAGTGAATGAACCCCAGTGCAATCCCTTCGTGCCTGCTGCTGACATTGAACAATTACAATACGAGTGGCTCCCCCTGGATAAGGTCTCTGCTCAGTCAGTGAATGAACCCCAGTGCAATCCCTTCGTGCCTACCAACATTGACCAATTACAATATGAGTGGCTCCCCCTGGATAGGGTCCCTGCTCAGTCAGTGAATGAACCCTAATTTAATCCCTCCGTGCCTGCTGCTGACATTGACCAATTACAATATGAGTGGCTCCCCCTGGATAAGGTCTCTGCTCAGTCAGTGAATGAACCCCAGTGCAATCCCTTCGTGCCTGCTGCTGACATTGACCAATTACAATATGAGTGGCTCCCCCTGGATAAGGTCTCTGCTCATTCAGTGAATAAACCCCAGTGCAATCCCTTCGTGCCTGCTGACATTGACCAATTACAATACGAGTGGCTCCCCCTGGATAAGGTCTCTGCTCAGTCAGTGAATGAACCCCAGTGCAATCCCTTCGTGCCTGCTGCTGACATTGACCAATCCTCCAGAGATGCGCTCAACAATTGTTTGTTCCTATCTTGTCTGTCAAGGAATACAACACTGTCCATGGATAACATTGGCAGAGGGGGTCAGACACTGACACGCAGGAAGGATGAGCAACTACACACCAATCCCAGTGGACACTTGGTATCGAACGAACAAATCTTTGACATTTCCCGCTTGTTTGCCGTTTTTAAACATTTCCTAAAAATAGACGATCTATTGACAGAGTATTTTGCCCAGGCCGTGTATTGCTTCTTGTTTTCTTTTTTTTGTGGGGGGCCACCATATCAAGGTATTTTGATATTCTTCTACCTAAAACGATGATACCATAAATTGAATTCAATCAAAGTTGTTACGAACTTATGTCCAATTGTAAATATTACGAGCAACTAACGGCATAGCACAAGGGCTGTCCGTGGGCATCAGATAGTGATCATGAATTTCAAAATATCTGATGCTTTGTCAATATGCCTATAGCCCATGGCTTCTCTAGCAACAGGGATCGAACCAGGGTTCACAGCATGGGAGCCCCAGTCCCTAAGTGCTAGGCCACATGAGTTCGCTACGGAAAAAAAGTTTTTTGAGTGGATATATAGTCTAGCATGATTCAAAATGCAAGAGGCCGAAGTGCAAGAGGACTAACAGTGGTAGTTTTGGGACTAAACAGGGGGAAAAAATGAACTAAATCAGGGGGGAAACCATCTTTCATGCTAGGAACTGATCCTGAGTCAACAGCATGGCAGTCCCAGCGTAGAATGTTGAGTTAATTTGTAGTACTGAGTTAACAAAACATAAAACAAGAGCTTTTATCAACTTTATCGTCTCTGCTACATTTATTTACTTTTCGTGCTAAAATCAGCAAGCGCGAAAATACAAACACGTGAATATATTCCTTTTGTATGAAGGTCTATGTTAGGAAGCTCAAAATCGCAAAAAAATAAGAACAAGAATTTTTTTCAAAATTTACACGCGCGAACATTTACAATTTTACAGTAATACCTATGTAGACCACTGACAAGACCCCTATCAAAAACAATTACCCTTCAACAGTCATTTGTGATTTCCTTTTCACTATTTTGTTAATATTTCACCTCCAATTAACGATTCTATCCTTAAACATCTCCCACTTGTCTCCACTATACCCTTATCCTATGGTTCTGAATCCCTAGAGCCGCCCACCCCTAATCCACTAGTGTTGGGAGGTGCCAAGGTCCTTGTGAAGTTGTAATTATAGCATTTAGCTCAGCCTAAGAGTCTACATACAGTATACATGAACAATCGATGTAACCAAAATCCTGTCATATCAAACCTCCTATTTTGAGTGATATGGAAATGCCATTTGTTCACGAATTGGGCTACTTTTTGTATAAGTTGGGATACTTTTTATCTAGAAGTGAGCTACTTATGTATAAGTTGGGTTACTTTTTATAAAGAATTGGGCTACTTTTGTATAAGTTAGTTTCTTTTTTATCAATAATTTGGCTACTTTTATATAAGTAAGGTAAGGTCACGAATTATCCGCTAAACGCGGAAAACGACATTTTGATGAAAAGAAAGGGGGAAAATGCACACAAAACGTCCAAAACACAAAATTTATAAATAGTCTTGAACAAAAAAATATAAATATTAAAAAACGATACGTAATAAAACAAAAAAAACAAAAAATTAAATATAAAACTCCGGGATATAGAGGGTCGGCTACCGCTACAGTAATAAGGTAAGCCAAAAATCTAAAATGATGTGTTTTTCTGTAAAGTGTGTTTATTTTGGTTTTATAGATCGTAAATGTTCATAGCTACAGTAGAATCCGTCCTCCTTTATGGATGTGAGGCATGGACAGTCACCCCAAAGCTTGGTAAACAACTGGATGGATGCTACACTAGGATGCTAAGATCTGTGTTCAACATCAACTGGAGTCAGCATGTGACAAATAAGGACCTGTATGGGGACATGCCAAAAGTCTCGGACAAGATCAGAGAACGCAGAGCAAGATTTGCTGGACACTGCTTCAGAGGGTCCAAGGAGCTTGTACACAAACTTATACATTGGATCCCAAAGCACGGAGCAAGAAAGCGTGGTAGACCAGCCCTGACCTACATTGACATACTCAAACGTGATACAGGACTGCAGGTGGAAGAAATCAAGACAGCTATGTTGGATAGGAAGACCTGGAGAGGCATTGTGGTTCGGAAAAATCATCCGCCCTAAGTCAAGTAAGTCAAGTCAAGTCAAATGTTAAGCTTTCTTGGGGAAAATTACATCACAGAAAAATGCAAAATTTACAAAGCGGAAAACGCGGAATTCAACAGTTACAAAGCAGAAAATTCGTGACCTTAAAGTAAGGTTACTTTTTATCAAGAATTGGGCTACTTTTGTATAAAGTTGGATTAACAGTACTTTTTGTATAAAGTTGGATTACTTTTTTATGTGATTGAATTCAAATTTAGTAGTAATTTTTCATATAATCACAATTGAATTTGCATTTAATGCTAATTTTGCTATTGGGTCAATTGTTACCCTAAGGTCACTCAAAAAAACCTGTTCTACGGGCAAACGGACCTCTCAGGTAGGGTCGGTCGGGCAAGTTTTTTTCTACAACAATTTCAGGAAAATGTTGGTGAATTGTCAACAATTTTATTTTCACATTTTTTTCAAAATTTGTCTCCAAATTATTGTTAAAGGTCAACAAATCCAAAATTATAGTGGGTCGGTGGGGCCCGTAGAACAGGGTTTTTTGTGTGGCGTAAGTGTGGTATTCCATGAAAACACCATCTATATTCACTGAAAGAGGTGGTTTTGATACATAGACCCACAGGTTGATCGAAACATTACCAAATATTACATTCTCCTCTGTATTACTGCCCCCTCTTACTAATCCCCATACAACACACAGTAACCTTGGCCTCAACCCCTAAAACTACCCCCCCCCCCCCCCCCCCCCCCCATACAACACAAACAGTAGCATCCTGTGGGACAGTACTAATACACGGATGGTCTCTACTCCAGGATGTCCCCTATCTGTACCAATAAGATCACCCTATCGTTAGTATACTTATGACAGGTGGTATGGGACTTGATTCTGCTGCTAAAAGGGGATGCATAATTGGTGAGATTTGTGATGTTGAGTTGAGATTACATTACGAGTTCAGAGTTGAGTTCATTTGGTAGGGCCAGGCAGTTTTTTTCCTTTGCCTAATGGAAATGTGTGATCACCGAGGTCTGTAAAATGGCGTTTGTGTTACATTTTGAGCTGTGCAAGGACTTGATTTAATCGATCATGGTGTGTTACACCAACCAGGCCTGAAAATAGCACCCGGCCGCCTGCCCATAGCGGGTAACTTTTGTGTCGGGCGGGTGAAAATACAAAAGTACCCGCCCGTGCCGTGGCAGGTAAACTTTTTCGAACTCAGTGTTAGTGCATTACACTGGCTGGTGAAATTTCTGTTGGGCAGGTATTACTTGTGAGTTACCTGCCCGACTGGCTGGTTGAAAAAGATCTGAAGTTCCAGCCCTGACACCAACACATTCCTAAAGATCTGCAGAATAATTACTTGATGCGCATCCACTTAATTTGTTTCTTAACCATGTTCAAATTGGTTGATGGCCAATTCAAATATGTGTGACCTTTGATCCTAAATAGTGGACCAAGGTTTGATCTTTAAGTCAAAGTAAAGGTCACAGATCAGTCATACATATACTTCGGCAAGATCTGCCCAAGTTTTACCCGCAGACATTCAGAGAGAAAATATGAGCATGAAACCTTTGCTTGCGCTGGTTGGACCCCAAATCCTTACTTTTGGTACATCGCTTCCCACATATATCTGCACAATCAATGGGTAAATCAATTTTTGTTGTTGCAAGAACAACTCACCAGGATACAACTCGTTGTTTTCACCACCTCCAACCCAAAATCCCCACTCTTCAACACTTGCCCAAATCCTGAACAAGCTCTGCGAGGTGCCAAAGTGTTAATCTTACTAATCAACTAAATTTATGCAAGTAAGATTCATTACCCAGGAGAGATCTTAACCATGCCCCCATATGATCCCACACGATCACTTCATACTAGCTGTTAATAGCTCTTGCAACACGTTCTAAAGACCACCTCATCCTCAGATGTCTTGCTGGAAAGTCCACAACTGCGGCTGGGCTAGCATACTCTGTCAATGCACCGTAGTGGCAGGGTGCTGGAGGTGGGACGATCGGCCGACGGCCATACGGGCTAATTGGGGGACAGACAAAAGCACAACAGGCCCGATTGTATTGACAGGCCATTTCCTGCGGGTAGACACAGGTCTGTGAGGCTTGTAATTTCCAATGAGGTCAATTTCCCCTCTTTCGTTTGACTATTTTGTACTCCAACTCGACAGAACTAAGGCCTCAGGATTCCCTCTGTAATGCATGTGCGCTCAATGTAATTTACCGAAACAGAGATGATTTTTGAATAGTTCTGCATTGCATTGTGACCAGGTCAACCCTTCTGAAGGGGTGGGTGGGTGTGTGTGAGGGGGCACGGGCATTAGCATAAGGGGAAGGAGCACTGACCACTGACAGTATGAAGTGGAGAAATGCACTTATCAATTGCAACCCCAGACACCCCTTTCTCACCCTCAGCCATTCCTGAAGACCCTTTATTCTCCCACTTCCTTTTTAACCCGCAATTAGCTATGGTACGAGTGTAGCGAGATGCAACCAAACTAGAGCCGGGTCTTTGCTACCAAGGTTTTTAGAGGGGCATAGTTTTGGGCTAACACTAGAGCCGGGTCTTTGCTACCAAGGTTTAGAGGGGCACAGTTTTGGGCTAACACTAGAGCTGGGTCTTTGCTACCAAGGTTTAGAGGGGCATAGTTTTGGGCTAACACTATAGAGCCAGGTCTTTGCTACCAAGGTTTAGAGGGGCACATTTTTGGACTTACACAAGAGTCAGCTCCGAAGTTTACCGCGTTAGGGAATTTCCGCGAAAATCGCAGAATTGAGGTTAAACGCGGAAAACGACATTTTGATGAAAAGAAGAAGAAAAAAATGCAAAAATACGCCCAAAACACAAAATTTATAAATAGCCTTGAATAAAACAATATAAATATTAAAATGATGTGTTTTTCTGTAAAGTATGTTTATTTTGGTTTTATAGATTGTAAATTTTAAGCTTTCTTGGGGAAAATTACATCACAGAATAATGCAAAATTTACAAAGCGGAAAAACACAGAATTTAACAGTTACAAAGCAGAAAATTAGGGAGCTTACACTAGAGCCGGGTCTTTGCTACCAAGGGTAAGAGGGGCACAGTTTTGAACTATTGAGGAGGCAAGAGTCTAGTGCTACTCGCAATTTGAAAATAACAATAACAGTGAAGGAAAATCAGTACAGGGTGGTCAGTATACAGGGTGATCACCATGCTCATTTCAAATAGACATTAATCAGCCTTCTTATTCCTCTCTCATGCGTAAGTGTTAAGGCACTTGGAAGGTGCAGAAATTAATGTAGCGTAACAAAATCCATGTTGACAGAACATGATTTTGTTATAACTACTGAAAAAGAAACATTACCTTGGTGGGTAAACCACTCAACATGAATTCTAACATGTGACTACTCGTGTAGCCATTTAAACTGGACAATTATAATCCAAAAGAGCTGATTTTCCTTCGCTTGATTTTTTCCAAATTTCATGCAATGCTAAAATCACAATTTGGTGTTTTCAAATGGACCTTTTTAACTCACACAATTTGCATGCCTCATTTATTTTGAAATAACTATATTGTGGCACAGGTAAAAAACATAAGAACATAAATGTCTCAGATTTTTTTTCTTCCAGATTTTGTTTTTTTAAACAGTTTAAATGGCATTGAATATTAAATAAAGTGTTTATAACATATATGTGCGACTCTTAGAGTGATTTCAACTTCTTGTTGGCTGAACTTTGAGCTTCCGCTGGTAAAAGAAAATTAAAAATAAAAAAATTAAAAAAATCCGCCCGCCCGCCCCTCCTCTCTGAAAGTTGTGGAGGACAACATAACATTTTATTTTTTTTGCCTAATTGGAAGGACCCTGATTTCCTGGGGATTGTTAATATCAATATAAAACACTGCGCAAAATGGATGTAATACTTATTATTTGATACAACAGAAGATTTTCTTTAATCAAACAGAAGAAATTGTTCATTTTTACAACAGTTTATTGTGAACAGGTATCTGATGAGCATGTGAAATTGTCAAATTGGTGTCCTAATTACCCGTAATCATCATTTGATATCAAATAGATGCTTGGTTAGATCAAACCATTAATTGTAAAGAAAATCTCTTCAAACCACCGTCCGCTGTTACGTAAATGGACCATACATCACACTACAAGGTCTGCGAACAATTGGGTGAAACTTTCTGGAGTGCTAAATTTGCAGGTAATGCGAGGGTCCAAATAAAGGTGGTCCGCTGGTTCGGTGTCAACTTCGTAAGAAAGTGATTTTTTTGCACAGAGTTAAAAGTTCTCCTATGATGAATAACATATCACATGTTTAAAAACAAATAATGGGGAATATATCTCGTGTAACTAACCTATTCAAGCTATAAATAGTAAAGTTATCATTTTCAAACATGATTAAATCTTATTGGTCAATGTGAAAAGTAAACAAAAGTGTAAATATTTCGAGCATCGTCAATACCTTTTTCGATTCATATTATTATAATTATGTCTTAAATTATCATCTTATGCAGCTGTAGTGACAAATCGTGTCCTTGGAAAGTATTATAATAATCGCAGAGTGCAATTCTTTCGCCCCAAGTGCCTCCTTCAGTCCAACTCCATTTATAGGTAAAGAGAGAGCAAGAAAGAAAAAAGATCGCTATCTTTCAAACTTTTCAAACAACTTGGATGGCAAATTAGCATAGAGGCTGTTTCACAAGTGTTTACCTAAAAAGTAAAATTACAAAATGGTCAACTAGTTCGCTTTTGTAACAAAACGTGTGGAAAAGGAAAGAACTTGTTTAGAGCAAAGTATTTTCATGGCATCACATTTTCAGGTATGCAGAAAACCCACATTTTTGAGCAGAATGAAATGTTTAATGTACTTACAAATTAAAAAAAACCCTTTTTAATGAATAGTACAAAGGTGATAAGATTTGTGGCATAACAATTTTGCGAATACTTGACGGTCGCAAAATGTTGTAAAAAAATCAAGCCATTGAAAATGTCACGCTTTATAGTACCTATTGGCAGTTACATGTATGTTGAGTGGGCTATTAAAGTGTTCATATAATGTGTACTTGAGATAGGGTTTGGCATTCTTGAAAGACAGTCAAATTATGTCTTTTTTTTCAAGGGTTGATTTATACACATGAAAGCATTCTCCTCTTGTATTAGCATTATGTGGACTTTAAAGATGCTTAGCAAAATGCTAAACCCTACTCAACTTCTCGACTGGAAAATATTTTCAGAATAAACTTGTTTGCTCTGGACTAAGCTATTTCAACAAGCAGATTTTCAACCATGGGAACCGGAATGATTCGATGTAATGCTGTACATGGTAGTTAATTCTAGCGGTAGCAATAATATGATATTGCCCATCACTAAAAGTGTCAATAATGACCTCCCAAAAGATATCTCATTGAACATAGGATATATTTATAAAATCAAGTGGCCATATCCACCCCATTTCGCTTACCATCCAACAACCCTCCCCTCCATCCATTCCTACACCATCCACCCAACAGTGGCGTAGCCAGCTTTTTGAAACAGGGGGGGGGGGGCAAGACATAGTTGTACCGACGAAAGGCATGATGTACCGACAAATAAAAATAGTAGCGAGAAACTTGATAAGTGGGGAGGGGGGAGGTACGAGTATGTTGTGGTTGTCTTCAAAACCGGCAAACAAATTGCATGGTCAAAATCACGAATTTACCCACGGCATGCGTTGTGTACCGACGGGGTAATTTTAGGGGGGCAATGGCTCTCTGCCCCCTGGCAACACCACTGCACCCCAAACACTGTACCCTCTCTCCTGACCCCAAACACTCTACCCTCCATCCCTACTCAAGGGTTAAAATAACAGGTTTTTTTACCGGTAGCTACTTTTTTTTTTAAAAAGCAGCACCCAGTTCACGGTGGGATTTCTTTAAATCCAGCATTGCAGCATTGTCAGATCGAAATTCGATGTTTTGGGCAAGCTTACCGGTTGGTTTGGGCACGAAATATCAGCACTCTGACATTTATTTTTACAGAATTACTGGGCGTAATAACAGAAAGGCCGAGGGGTAAAAATTGCCCCACGCCTGCTTATTTTGACCCTTGTCTCAACTCCTTCCAGCCAAACATCCTCCACCATAGAAAAGTAATGAACCCCTACCTCAACCGGGCAGCTGACTTTTAGACAAAAAAAACACAAATTGCGATAAAAATCGCTCAAATGTATAGAATGCTTGCAAACAATTGACAATTCTTGAAAACACCCGCCGTAAGTGAACGCACCTTTGCAACCTTTGGTACTAATTTGAACAAATTTCAACACGATTTACAACTATAACGAACACAAGAAGCAAACAGAGTGTAATTTTGATTTTTGTGACGGCACTTTCAAAGAAAATGAACTTTATTTAGGACATCAAGCTGAAATCAAAGCAGAGATCAGGCCACTTACAATCTGAAAGAAAGTTCACAACAAAATAGTGATACCATGCCACTCTCTGATAACTACACATTTAGGCCAATGTTTTTCTTAAACAAAGAAACTGTTTTTCTTAATGGCATAACCTACCAGATGGACTTTTTAAAAGTTTTGTTGTTGTTGCTTTTTCTATTTCTATTTTATTTTAATTTTATTTTTGCTTTTTTTCCTCTCTTTTTTTCTTCGCCACTTTTCCCCCTTTATTGTTGTTGCTTTTTCCTCTCCTTTTTGTTGGTTTCCCCTTTTAATTGTTATCCTGTGATTATTTTGCTTTTGTTTGCCTTTTTATTTCCCCCCCCCCCCCCTGCACCTTCTGACTATGTTGTGTTAACCCCCTGGGCACTACCTGTCTATCTAACAGCGCTTCTGATTGGTTAATTTCAAGATATACTCATTTGAATAACCAATTACGATACAGCTTTTAAACTATTTCACCCCAATCTTAATCAGGGATACAATTATTTGAACAATGTTTCTGATTGGTGCAATAAATGATGTATCCATCTTTCTGACCAATAGGCCGGTAGTTCTCAGGGGGTTAATGATTTATCAGTCAATTGGGCTTTTATTTGTATCTTGATTTGCTTTTATTTCAGTTTTTGCTTTAGCTTACTTGTTGTTGTTGTTGTTTTTGATTGTTTGTTGTTGGGTTGTTTCTCTTCTTCTTCTTTTTTTTTTGGGGGGGGGGGTGTAAAATTTACTCATAAACTTAAAGTTTCCAACCAAAATAAATAAAAACATTTCTTAAATTTGCAAATTACGTACTTATTTACTTCTTATATTTATAACAATATAATTTGTGTTATGGCTTTATAAAACATACTGCGCCCAACAAAATTACCGCCAAAATATCATAATGTTATGAATACCCAAACAAAGACCATTATTAATAAATTGATACTTTTTAATCCGAAAAAATATTTTTTAAATAGCAAACCTTTAATCCCTGTGATTAAAATCATATCAAAGCTTAAAGCGTATTAAACTATTTCTCATTTTTGTTTAAAAATTATCTCCGTAATAAGATTAATTGGTTGCAGCGCCTTAACACTTTCCACGCAGCTATTAGTTTTACCATATACAAAACAGATTTTTCAGATTTTTTTTTCTATTTTCAAAGTCCATCTCAAGGATTACTGAACCAATTCTAGGCATGTTTGTACTTATTTCAATGCATTTCTCTTGGTAAATTCAAATATGGTAATGAAATTCAATAATGTTGACATTTTTGAAACATTTTGTGAAATTTTGAAATGTCGTCTGCAGACGCCTGCCGCGTGCAAAGTGTTAATACCAATTGTGCCAGTGTTACAGTTACAACCAAAGTTACAACAAATTAAAACCCCTGCAGGCTGCCAGTTATCACTTCAATCAACTCACTTCTTGTGTTTTAATTCACGATTTTGCTCACAGAATGCCACAACAACATTTTTGTTTCTTATCTTAGGCCAACAAAAAAATTGTTTGAATGTCCTCGTCCGCCCGACCCTCTTAATCATTCCGACCCCAAAAACTTTTTTTTTTATTTCTTTTTTTTTCTTTTTTCTTTTTTGGAATTTTTTGAATTTTTTTTACAAATTTCAATATATTTTTTTTAAATTTCATTGTTTTACAAATATTAGTCGAAAATCAAAATTTTCATTTTTCATTTTTTTGTTGTTGTAAGTGTTGAGAAAATAAAAATACTCATCAAAATATTAAAGATTTTGTTCCCCGTTTTGGTTACCACAACAAGTACATCTCATTTTACTTTTGGTACCTGAAAAAAGGGCAAGTGAGAAAAAAACCAAAAAAACCTTTTCCCGACCGACCTACCCAACTTTGAAAAGTGATCTATGGACAATCAAACAATTCTTTTTTTTGGCCTTAGCCAACTTTTCCCTTATTGTCTCAGCCCATCGAGCCTGTAGGTATTTGGAGCACAACACCACAGCTGTTACTCTGCTTGTCAAAAACACTGAAGGGAACCATCCAACAAGATTTTTATCGAGAAACTAATCCTCAAAAAAACACACCTCCATCTTGTGTTATTTTCCTTCTCTCCGCGGCACACCACGGTGGCGGTGCATTATTCAACTTGGGGCGGGATTTCAAAACATGAATTATGTACATTTTCAACAGTACATTCAATAATATACATCTCTTGTGTTGATCCCCCTATGTGTGTTTTTTGTGACTTCAAAAGGGCCCTATCAAGTAGGGGTTTAACATGGTGTAGTATGTGTACTGATAACTTGTTCAAGAATTAGCTCCCCACCAACGAGGACAGTACAAATATGACTTTCGCTCGGCGTGCCGATCCAAAGAATAGCAGAGGGTGTACTTAAACGACCAAGACAACAAAAACACCATTTTATCCATGCGTAAACACCCTTGTAATACGTCAACTTGTGGGTATCTATTGTGCCCATACTACAAAAAGGGCAAACTATCGCACTGGACAAACACACTCGGATAGTTTGCGCCAGATTTAAGAGTGGCTTTTTTCACTTTGAAGCATTACCAACATGACCAAGAGGTAATTAGACCATTTAAGGGACATGAATTATGTGCATGTTGGAAAAGACGGAGTGCTAATAACAGGTTATTTCCCATCAGTGTAGGGATTATATATCGTCGCCATGACAAAAGAAATAATGTTTGCTAGGTAGGTAACATTAATGCCCGATCTGAAGAGCACTCGGACCAAGTATGCTTAAGTAATCCTGTAGGCCTTACAATAGTCAGAGACCACCAGAGGCAACAGGATTCGTACATTATCAATTATTTAAGTATTACCAGTTACAATAAGTCTAATAAATTAACATAACATTCAGAATTATTGAAGCACCAACATTTTGAGTTGCATCGTCAAATACACTGAGCCAAAAAAGAAACTTATAAAATTTTAACAGATCACCAAATAAAATTCTGTCCATGAAAATATACCAAATTTGGATACAATATTACTGCAATGTATTGCTTCAAATGGCAGTCAATAACCAATTGTTGGCTTCAATGACACAAGAGAAATGTGCACCGACTCAGACAACGTCTTGCATCACAGGTCACAGTAAACAATTTCAGCAACATAAAGTTAAAAACATTTCGGAGAGTCAAAACAAACTCATATCCAAACAAACAATGAAGTCATTAATAACGGGTATGTTATGACATTGCATTTGAAGCAATACATTGCAGTAATATTGTATCCAAATTTGGTACATTTTCATGCACAGAATATTATTTGGTGATCTGTTAAAATTGTATAAGTTTCTTTTTTGGCTCAGTGTAGATGCCCTACATTTGAAAATAAACATCTTACAGTTGGAGCCTCTTTTTATGCAAGTTACATTCTAAATGTGGACTATAAATGACCGCTATTATATCTCAAAACCTTACACCTTTCCAAATAAGTAAAAAATTACAAATCCAACATTTTCAAGAACAAGAATGTCACAACTAATGTTTAAAAAAAGGCACAAAAAAAATGTGTAATGTTATCCTCGACCACCCGCTTGTCAGATTTAGGGCCGCTCCAATTTTTTTTTCTAGATTTTTTCAGATTTTTTCTTTTCTTTTTCAGATTTTTTTTTTAAACAGTTTAAATGGCATTGAATATTAAATTAAGTGTAAATAACATATATGTGCGACTCTTACTTAAAGTGATTACAACTTCTTGTTGGCTGAACTTTGAGCTTCCGCTGGTATAAGAAAATTTAAATTTAAATTAAAAAAAAAAAAATCCTCCCGCCATCTCTGAAAGCTGTGGAGGACAACATCACTTCTTTTTTTTTGTTGCCTAACCACCTGCAATAAGTGACATCGCTACTTTTACTAATATTACCCCCCCCCCCCCCCCCCCACAACAATACACATTCAAAATGCAATTTCAATTGTACAAGCAAATCAACAGTAATTACATCAAATTCAACAAGCAATAAAATACAAGAGCCAAAAACCTAATTATTATTGTATCAAAAGCTACGATTTCGGCTAAATTGATACAAAATAACAAAGAGCCAATTGTATATAATATCTGATCTCCATTCTGCCATAATTTGACGATCAGAGTTACCACATCTGTGCCTAGAGAGCCTAAATGGGCTACCTTTGAAGTCCAAAATGAGCTCAAAATATGCTGAGTTGTTTTTCCGTCAAACTGGGCTGCTTTTTGATCTCTTCTTGTCTCATTAAAGCCAACAAAATACAAAAGTGCATGACTGAAATCCCCTAGATTATGTCTCATTTTTCAGATGACCATAAAGAGTCTAAGAGGGCCATATTTTGTTCTTCCAATTGGGTTATTCTTGCAGTGGCAGCACTACGGGGGGGGGGGGAGATAATCTAAAATGTTGAGTTTTAATGTAAAAATTACTTAAAATGTCTAATTTAGAACAAATTTCAGGTAATTTTTACAATAAAAGTCAAAATTGTTGCACGCTTCTTACGCATTTTACACCACAATATTGACTTTTAATTTTCTTGCCCCCCCCCCCCCCCGATTTTGGTTTCTCCCTGTTTGCCCTCCCCCTGAAATATTTTTAAAGGTTGGTGCCGCCACTGTATTCTTGTCATATTTTATACCATACTGAAATTGATAGCTTAAGCAGGGACGAATTGGGCTCATTTTCACTACGAATTGGGGCCAATTATACGGTAACACTGTAACCGAATTGAACAATAAGGTGAACCAATTCATTACAAACTGTGATGCCAGATTTACGTTGACTGTTTTATCAGCGCGACCATCTTGAACATGGTTACGCTCTACTTGAAGACAATCAACTGCACCAACTACGATGCAATGCCGGCCCGCCGTACATTGTACACCATGTTGCACACAGCTCGCAAGCCTATTCTATCATTTTAGTTTTGAAACTTAAATTGAAAGAAAAATTAGGGGGGGGAATGTATGGCAAATGAATACGAGAGGGGGGTAGTCAAATATCATGATGTAAGCATGCGTGAACAAAGACACATAGTTGACACAATAGTTGACCCCCCCCCCCCCCCAGCATGAATGGCATGGCCCATGGTATTTGAAACTAGTATAAGATGAAGTAAAGTGTAACAACATTATTTAAGCAAGATTTGTAGCAAGACTTGTTTGTGGCACACAATTGGGTTTTTTTGTGGTTTTTTAACAGTTTTGAAACTGACAAAGTTCCATGTCAAAATGTTCACCTGTTTCTTTTGGCAGAATGATGAATAAAAACCCAAACACAAACTTCACAGGAATCAAAGATTTTGTCCCCCTTCAAACAAATTGTTTTATTTTAAGGCCTTGGAGTTGTACCCAAAAAGCAAGTTAAATACTGTTAATTAGTGATGATTCGAGTAGAGAAAGTACGTGACCATCTTCATTTTGGTTGGCTCTCCTCAATCCGCGCGTGCTCATCCTATCTCCTCGGTCCATCGACATCACGCATCTCGTCCCCCCTCTCCCGATCCTCATGTAGATCGACATGCCATCGACACCTGACATATAAAACTCCTCCTCGCCTCCCTGGAGTAAACGAACCAACCTGGTAAAGATCCTATAGCTACATCTCTGCACAAACAACCAAACACGGGACGACTCCTCCGTGCAGTCATGTACAACTCAGCGAGGAACACGGCTTAACACGTGTTGTAGCACATAATGACACTTGCGACAGCTCTTTGCGATGATATGCCCCGATGAGTTTTTTGTTTTTGTTTTATATAACGTCGTAAAGAGGCTCTGTGTTTCATAGATCATCTGTACCCAGTAGGATTGGAGCAGACCGTTACGAAATCACGTAGCAAACTCGATTCAATGATGTGCTCTCCTGATGGGAATCTCGTTTGGTGTAGACTTGCCTCAAATCGTGCGCGAAGTTGTTCTACAAGTGGTGTATACAGCTATAGAATGTAAGGGTTTCAGATTAGTTAGAGACCTAAATTGCTTCAAATCCACGTTTCTCAATCTATTTCCTAGCTAACGATAACATCCAGTGTTACTAAACTTGGTCAAAATCTTCTATATATCAAGACAGTAAAGTTTGTTTACTTGCATAGAATGATTCCAAAAAGCTGGGTTTTTTTTACAAAATAAACTTACATTTGCAAATTAGGAGCTTGATTGTTTTGTTTTGCTTATTTTGAGGGATTTTTAAAATTTTTATTGCTTTATTTTAATTTTAAAAATGTGACAAACCAATTCTGTAACGAATGGCTTGTATCGAGTCTACACCATCGTCGCTGACATTTTGTGAAATTAGAAATCAATGTACTGTGACCAAGTACTACTTTGGTGTTGTAAACCATTCCTGGGACAAAACTCCCTGTGGGCTCGGAAAGGGTTGGATTGGAATTACATCTTTTTCTTCATTCTTTGCATCCGTGACCATACAGCTCCACCGAGTACCGACGGAACGATGGTAAATACATGAAAATGATGATATGACACACAGTCCAACCAAACCTGACACAAAGGGAGGATTTGGTATTTCGGAGATAAAATAACGAAAAGATAAATAATGAAATAGGGCTGGTTTTATTTTCAATTTTAAGCTTATTCTAGACACCAGAGACACTAAGTCATGTGATCAAACTTAGACATGGTTGTGATGCTCCAGCTCCAGACATCTCTTTGTACAGTATCAGAAAACAGATCTTATAAAGTTTACATAAAGACAGCTGCTAACAAATTGTTTGCGCTTATAAACAGCGCCACCAACATATCAGACTGAGCCATGTATCATTCGGATTCATCTCCCAGCATATATCTATGCCTGTTTTTGTATTACAAATATGATATATATATAGCCCTGAAAATACAGAAAAGTAAAGACTGATCATGTTAGTTACAAGTCCCAGCTGTGACGTAGACAAAGTTCCGCCGCAAAGAGCGGCGCCAAATTTGTCGGCGACTATCATGTCGTCGTAGGACTACACTCACTACACATGTCTCTTCCAGCCGTACACACCTAATCACATGATTTGATTCCTAATAATACAACTATATATGGAATCAAACTACATGACTTAATCAGTCATAGAAGTTTCAGCTGTGACTCTATATACCAGACAAAGTTTTACCGCTACTATCATCAGCGGCATAAGCGCCACCGTTGTAGACGCCACCCACCCTGTCGTCGTTCGTATACAACCATAACTACACATGTATCATCTGGATTCGAGCCATCGTCACAACACCATTCTGAGTCGTTCTAATAATAATAACCACTGATTCCAGCTGTTGTGAGGAAACACAATTACAGAAACTCTTTTCTCAACTAGTGGTGTTTCAAATCTGACCCGCGCGTTAGGAAATTGGCCCTCCATCACGTCCTGTCCCCGTTCATTAGACTTGTCATGGTTTTTGTCTGATTCCCCCGCCTCTGATTGATGCGTCGCTGCGCCGTGAATAGCACCGCGGAGCTGCGCAGGAAGATGTGCTAATGAAGAGTATGAAATGACAGGAAATGAAGGGGAAACGCAAATAAATGATTGTATTCAACGGCTTCTAAGAGATACACCAGATGCCTACTGCGAATATTGCATTGTAAATACAATATAATCAGCATATAAATATATATCCGGCGCTGTTGCATTCATCAACAATCCCAGTGCAGATAGTAGCTCACCTGTCGTTTTCCGTTAGTCATTTATCGATTATTAATCAATTTCTGGCGGCTTCACACCCTGATTCCTCAGATCATCACGGCAGATAAAAACGGACGAAATGGGGCGAATTTGGTTTAATACTTTTTTAATACGAGCACAAAACACCTGCTATGGTCATGGACCATTGAAAATATTAAAAAATTAACAATAATTGCAATAGCTCAGTCATATGACTTGTATTGATATGACATTATCAGACATACATATGATTTTATTCTTAAAAATTGAATATTTAGGCTAGGGGGTTTCCCCTCAATCAATCCATGTAGGTCGTAGGACATTGTATAAGTTATAAATTGAATAGTGATTATACACAATTTATGTATGTTCATATGTTTTTGAGGGTGGATGGGGCTAATAATTGTGTTGGTTTGTGTAGTTTTTGTTTTATTGTTACTTGTTCGGCTCATTCTTTAGAGAGATTTGTGTTAAAACTGTGCTCTTTCTTCTTGTTGCAAAATAAGACCTATAAAGAGGTCAAGTATCTATGTAGGCCATAACTTTCAAAAACTTTTTTCTTTTTTTTTTTAGAGAAAAAACAATGGTTAGGAAAAGTTGAATGTCCTGCTTAGTCGGACAAAAGTTAGCTACTATATTTTCGATTTTATCCTAATAAATCACTTCACTGATAAATAATGTTCTACTGTTTATTAACACTGCAGTTATTCATCTTTTAAGACCTATATACTTATATTGAGTTTAAAAGCTTTTCGGCTTAATCTACACAGGATCATCCTAGTAATCGGACTGTTTTGGGGATAATTTATAACACGGATGATCTTTTGTTCAAAGGCTTCAAGCATATATAGTACGACATTAGTAGAAGAATTCAATCACTATGTTAAACATTACACAGACAAAGATGATAACACAAAAATACAGAGTACAAATTAACGAGTGGATTTGCTCGCTCATCAAATCGGAATTCATCCGGGATAAATACGATTAAAAGCAGCAAATCGAAGTTCCGCATAGAAAAAAACAGATGTAATTCCGGATATCTGTGAAAGACTGAAATGTCGTCATCAGATTAGCACAATCCTATCAAATCAAATCAAATCTACTTAAGCATGAGTTCTTTTATTTTGGCGTTGTTGGCCAAACATCGGACATTTGTAGTTGGGAGATGTCAATAAAGGATCAGATGAGAGATGAGCGATCTGACCATCTGGATGGCAATTTGTACAACTTGAGATGACTTTCTTCACATGGTTCATAAAGCCTTATCTCTTTCTCTTTAATAATAGTCTTATCGATTTGTTACTCTTGAATTAGGAAACATGCATAGGTCAGCGAGCAATGACACTATCATAACAGGTGTGTGGCTCCACCTCCCCCTGAACCCCCCCCCCCCCCCCCCCCCCCACCCCTCACCCTCTCCTGTTTGACTCACTGCTTCAACACATAAACCTTTACCAATGTTCTTTCTTCAGAACTAGAACATCTCTGGATTTTTAGGATCTATTTTGCAGCCCTCAAGTCCCCAGGATGTCACGTCCCTACTTGAGAAAAAAAAATAGTGAGCAACCCCTCCCTCTCAAATAAATTCTGGTGGTGGCTTTATAAATGTGGCCTAGATACACATGTTATGTGCAAAGCAAATGAAATAGTATTAGTATGTGTTACATACATTTCTTGTGAAGATTTCACAATCCAATTCACAAAGTGGCTGTTTTGTCATTTTTTCTTCAGAAAAATGTATAAAGAAGATTATATTTTCTTGAATTCAAAATATGAAACATGCTTCCTTACATGAGCTCAAGTGGTAGACCATTATCATACATTGCCTAACTCTTTTTAGCCTAAAATTGTCTGGCAGCAACCATGGCAACAGCCATCAAATAAAGTGTTGCCTCACTGAAAGAATTCAAACGTTACAAGGTTACGCTAGTACCACAGCAACAGGTTTAACAGCAAGTAAATCCTCAATTTAGACATGTTTGATGTAGGATTAAGAGGATTGTATTAACAAAAGAGACAAAATCTCCGTGTTTTCCCAACATGCCTGAAAGGACCAGATCAAAACGGATTAGAGCTATTCAAATCTGGGACAGATAATATGATTAGACACCCTAAATCCTCTAATCCCATTGGTCTCTATCTTTATTTACTAAAAGATTTAGGAATTAGGCGGATTTGTAAAGGCCACACTGAGAAAACCTTGCTTTCAGGGTTGCCAGAATAAATTGAACACATAGCCCAATTTATGGTCTACAATAGCTCTCAATTTGTTGGGATTTCAATCCCCCCACACCTGGGAATAACTATAGAATACCACTCTAACCTATCTCTCACCATACACTTTACAAGGTGACAGATAGGTGTGAGGGGAATTCTATAACTACTCCCTAATGGAACAATAAATGTGATCAGTCACATCAAAAAGGACATGTTGTTGGCAAACATAGTTTTGAGATGGAGGCCAATTTAAAAATAATAGAACCACTTTTGCTTCTTCCAATCATATCTTTTGATTACAAAGTCCCTTTACCTTCGACATGGTATCATTTTAAAGCTTAAATTGTGCTCTTTTAAGCCATACCAATCTCGGATTTGACTCGGGCCACCAACATGTCCATTTGGACAAGACGAGTCACAAATATAAATAGAAGCGCAACCCTGCACGGGGGCGGTGGGGGGGGGGGGGGGGGGGGGGGGGGGCGGTGTTGCAACCTTGGATGCACAGTCTTCCTTCTGGCCACAGTCATATGCAGGTACACTTGCGATCAGCCCATTGTGCATTAAACTTCAAAACTCACAAAATCCAGGTAACCAATCAACAGCCGTGAGATGGAGCTTAGGGGATGCGCACCAGGGACGTCTCCTCGGCTTGACCATTTTGACAGGTTAATAATAGGTTGAACTTGTACACTTATACATTGTTTTTAATTCTGCCTTTTTCAGGTCAACCCAAAACCAAGGTTAAGCGGGATTCGAACGCACACACTTTGCATTCAAATGCAACACGCCTGAGCTCCAAACACCTTTTTATTAACTATCTGCTAGCTACATACTTGCGCAGAAGTTTAGTCCTGACCTTTTGGAACACACTTGTATCCATATGGCTGTGATGAAGAAATGCTGACCACCTCTATGAAAGGTTAAGACAAATTTGAGAATGTGGACTCCATTTTTACTTCCAATTGGGCTACAAATACATGAGATTGGCAATTCTGCACATGGTTGAAGTCCCACAACAAATAAAATAAAGACTAACAGCGTGTTTTTACTGAAGAAAAAAAGCAGGCATATGACTGCTAACGGATTAAAAGACAACAGATTTTAATCCGTTAGCAGTCATATGCCTGCTTTTTTTCTTCAGTAAAAACACGCTGATTGTCTTATACTTGATGATATGAAGTCATTGTACTATAAAAGAATTTAATATAAAAAAATGGATAATTCTTATTGTGTTACATTTTCTGTATTTCCTGCATTGTGCTTCCTATATGCAAACAACAACAGGGCGTATAATGTTGAAGATAGAGCGTTTCCAGGAGAAACGGAACATGATTCAATGCATAAGTTTGTTAGGAATGTGCTGGTAGTATCGTATAGTGATCAGGTTAAAACGGAAATTAAACCAATTTGGAAAGGGGCCGAACGGGAAAATAAATGGAAGTCTACAGAACTAAAACATAAATGCATATCACTTGTTGAGTAGGCCTATAGATCATACCTTTCACAAATATATCATGTTAGGTTTGACGCCCACATGCTCAGTGCCCTTTGTGCAGGCAATGTAAAAGCCCCCCTCCCCCCTCCTAAGCAGCCCCTCCCCTTCAAATTATGATAAGATGGGCTATGCGTACTGACAAATTTGACTTCGTTTTTTGTCTTCATGATTTTCATTAATTAAGACTCACTTTTCAATGTTTTTGTCCCTAAAATAATAATTGTTTTGAATGGTTTGGTAATTCTCAAGAAACAGGAACATCTTTTCACCAAACTCACATCAATATCAACAAATATCTTGCATACAAATTACTGGGCCTTCTCAGCAGGGGGTCACTGTTTTGAGGGTGAGGTAACTCACTTTGCAACTCACAATTTCCCTAACTCACCTTTTATGAGCACTATGTACCTATCTCCCTAGGACGCATTGAAAAAAGGTGACGAAATTGGGTTTCTACCAGAGCATCCCAAAGTGTTATAATTAGCTTCGGGATAGTTTGGCCAAAAAAAGACAGTTACTTTTATGTCATCAGGTTTAATAGAGCACCATAAAAATAGCTATTTGATATTTATTTTATACTAATACAATATAAAAACCAGGGTCCCTACATTGAGTATTGTGACATGTGTGGTCTTTTATATAATACCGATAGATGACATATAAAATCGAGTTGCAAGATTAACTGTTTCTGATGAACAATACCTGGAGCAAAACACTAGAAAAATAATGGCCTTTACGGGTGTAATTTCGGCCCCTACCAACAAATCTCGTACATGAATGATAATGACAATTTAATGACAAGGAGATTAGTGATTAGAATTATTTACGCTGTAATCACAAATGGAAATCTTTGCTTCATCACAATGCCTCACGAAAGAAAGGAATTATCGAAATCTGACTAGGTGAGTATTGAGGGATGTTGTGAAAAACAAGCCACAAGGGGGTTAAACAAATTTTTGCAAATCCCATTTTTATTATCGTGGATCTGTTATTGTTCCTTTGGCAAGTAATTTCAGGTATAAAAGCGCTGGTATATCTTATTCTAACATTCCTTTAAATAAATTGTCTAATGGAATTCTTCTTTTCCTTTCTTTCTATAGAGCATTATGTAGACAACAAGCAGAAACCAAAACAACTATTTAGGCGACGAAAAAAGCACCGCCCTGTTTTTTACGGACGGACAGACCTGTAAAGTAGGGTCGGTCGGTCAGGGTTTTTTTTAAACCTTAAATGTCACAAAAATTTGCCCAAATCAGGAAATTTTTAAAAAAATTGTGAAGAAAAAAAATCGGCAGATTTTCAGACAAAAAACGGCTGATTTTACATGATGTGAGAACAAAAATTCGAACAAAAATTCTAAACAAAAATTCTTGAAAAACAGGTTTTTTTTGTTTTTCTCGCCTTATGGATGGATTTTCAGATTTTCAGATATTCATAACATATTTTTCCATCCAGTGTTGCACAATTTGTCTAGATGGCAAGAGAGGTTAAGAACAGTCGGTAAGGCGACACAAAAACAAAACCTGTTATACAGGCAAATAGACCTCTCAGGTAGGGTCGGTCGGGCATTGCTTTGTGGCGGTGATTTTTTTCTCAAAATGTCCGGGTGAATTTTTGAGAAATAAATTGAATTTTTGAGAAATAAATTGAATTTTTGAGAAACAAATTCGAAAACATTGAAAAATGTTTCCAAAAAATTCACAATTTTGTAAAATAAAGGTTTTTTAGGAACAAACAAACATTTGTATTTGTTAGTTTAACCTTGTGACCTCCCTAAAACAAAACCACACCCAATGTCGTCTGTTCAAAATTAAAAAGGAAATGAGCACCTCCCCCCTTGCCCAAGTTCATCTTTCAAAGACTGAACTTGGATGAAAACAGCGCTAGGCACCTGTTGTCTTATTCCTGCCAATAATTGAAAGACAAGAGGATGCTAGTTATTAATTATCATCTGTGTGGACGTGCTTCTTGCATGTCTTTGCTGTGGGTTAACACTTTCCACGCGGACGACATTCCAAAATTGCATAAAATGCTTCAGAAATGTCAAAAGTATTCAAGTTAATCACTATAATAGGATTCACCACGAGTAATGCATTCAAATAAGTACAAATATGCCTAGTATTGGTTCAGTAATCCTTGAGATATAGACCTTGACATTTGGGAAAGGTTTCTGACAATTCTGTTTTGTATTTGGTAAAACCAATAGCCGCGTGGAAAATCCTCTTCATTCCTACGTAAACGGGTTGTGCTGTACGTCAGTGAAATCTAAGATTATTCTTCGTGTAGATTGTGAGAGAAGTAGTAGAGACCCATGACAATGATTTTGCATAACCTTTTTTTCAGGACTCCACTCAATGCGAAAAAGCTCAAATACAAAATCTTGAATGTGGTTTATTGGCTCAAGCTACCCTTACCCCAAATTTCTTGTTGGAAAAGAATTCTACTTTTAGAAATTTGAATTTTGTTACTGCTATCCCTCCTAACCAGCCAAGCTATGTTTTAGTGTGGAAACCGGGGGAGGGGGACAAAGTATGAATTTTATACCCAACAAATCGCAGTGAAACTCTCGGATTAGATCCCAGACCCTCTGCATCCCTAACCACAGAGCTGAGCTGCCAACGCTACTCCGGGCAGCGATTTCGTACCCACATATCAGCACGGACGATGATGTCATCTAATCAATGCTGTAGCATGCGCATGGAGATTGTTTTCAGGCGTAGTGAATCATAGTGCCTGAGAAGGTTAGGGTTATCACATGCCTAAACAGCAGGTTCTTTGGAAATACACAGCCATAATCCCAGTGCTTATCATCCTCAAATGCATTCACTTTTCCTATCAGAGAACCGATACCACCCCACCACCTAGTTATGGGGGGGGGGGGGGGGGGGGGGGGGGGGGGGGGGGGGGGGGGGGGTTACACTTAATATGCAGTCACTCATCCACTTAACACTAGTTACTTACAATGATTATAGCTTCAGTTCATCAAAGTTTCTGATGCACCTGTGATTGGTCAATGATAAGGTGACTTAAGGGCACTAGGCATGGGCGTATCAATATACTATAGCAGGATTAGGCGCAGGAAAGCCTATCGCCCTCATAATTGTCTGAAAAGTTGAGCATCTTTCAGGTTGTCTTACAACATAAACACCTTGTTTGTAAGCCACCTGCTTCGGGCATCCATCCATACAGACTTCTGTTAAATTTTCCTGCTTTAACTATTGTGTGTACTGGGGTGATTATTTGAGATCTCAAATGAGTTAAAAGATGGTTTAGTTATTCTAAAGATCAGTAACTCTGTTGACACATGGCAAATGCCGTTTAGTTGCTTATTGCTTTTTGTTTGATAACTCCCTGTCCCAGTCCTTTCAAGCTACATATCGTCAGCCTGCTTCGATAATTGCCTAACTCACTTTTCAGCAAAATTGAGTTTTTTGCATAAATCATGACTTCATTACATTATGCACATGCTGTTATAATACCAGAGTCATTGACTAATCAAAAGTGTTGATAAATGAAGAGCTTTGTTGCAAAAGGGCCACCAGACCACTCCAACATGTTACTCATTTTGCATTATTGAATTTGCATTGACAAATCCATGGAATTAATCAAATTATTGTATGGCTGTGTTCATCTGTTTCTATATGACTTGGATTAGTGCATCCATGCACGCCAATTGAGGCATCAACAATACAAGTCACATTCCACAAAATGAATATCCATTCATCAATAATGCAAAATGAGTAACAGGTACACAGGTAACAGGTTTCATACTTTTGTTGTTTTCTAAGAACTAGAAAAAATGAGTTAGGCAATTATCGAAGCAGGCTGACGATATGGGATACACTTTGGAACCTACATGATTAGGGTGGGGTGGTGGTAGGGGTGGGGGTGGGGATTGGGGAGTGGGGGTGCTGGAAACACTTCTGTGAACTAAAGAACTAAGGAACAAATGGTGGTGAAGCTGCTTTGATAATACTACAGTGACATCCATAACACAGGCATGAGATCACACCTTCATGAAAAAGCTTGTAAACAAAAGCTTGTAAACAAATCTGGAAAAGCGAGTAAAATTGGACAAAAATACCTCAAAATGGGCTGAAAATAAATAAAATTGCGGAAATCTTGACATTAAAAAAACTGGTTCCATTGTGTTCGCTGGAAATTCTCATGCCTGATAACAGTTTTTAATGCGGTATATTTACTTATTAGTCTCTATTTCTGTTTGTTGTGTCCACACAAGGCTCGTCCCCTCAAGGTCTAGATTAACTTGAGGGGGTAGAGCTTGGTGTGATGTACAGAGGGGGGGCTTCATGTGTTATTCACCCAAATGTTGTCCTAAACATCACAAATACGTGTCTATCTTCCTCTACAGCTATAGAGGGTTAGACCAATAAATGATTCAGGTTCATCTTCAGTTGTACAAGTTAGGCGACGAAAAAACACACCACTGTTTTACAGGCGGACGGACCTGTCAAGTAGGGTCGGTCGGGCGGGCTTTTTTTTAAATTTTAATTTTACCTAAAATGTCACCAAAATCTGCAAAAATCGGCTGATTTTACATGATTTGAGAAAAAAGTATGTACAAATATTTTTTTTACAAATTCTTGAAAACGCAAAAAGTGGGTCGGTCGGCCCCATATGGAGCGGAGCGGCAATGGGCCGGGTGTGAAATAGGTTCAATGCCTCTGCTTTCGCATGCAAACACATTGGCATGAAATCAAGATTCTGGCCAACACACCAATAACTTCTAAACTCAAGATTTTGAACCAGTGTGAACAGGCCTTTTGCATGTATATTTTTACACTTTCCATGCGGCAGGCATCTGCAGACGACATTCCAAAATGTCACAAAATGTTTCAAAAATGTCAACATTATTGAATTTCATTACCATATTTGGAATCAACATGATAAATGCATGGAAATAAGTACAAACATGCATAGTATTGGTTCAGCAATCATTAATATGGACTTTTAAAGTTGGGAAAGATTGCTGACAAAAATCTGCCTTGTATAAGTTTAAACCGATAGCCGCGCGGAAAGTGGTTAACATACGGTATGTCAACCATTTGGAACGATCCATCATTGTGACATGCCTGATGAATGGCCCTGTCAAGATCACAATAGGGTGGAAATTAAGGTTTGTGCACTGATTCTCTCCACTAATAACAAGCGTCCATCATCGTATTGTTGTTCTTCTCAACACTTCTGCCTTTTTTTGTCTTGTGTTGCTAAAACAAGCTGTGTATCTCAGTGTTATGTACACTTAGGTAGAACTTTTTACAAAACGATACAAAGTTATTGTCAGAGGATTTTCTATTTATAAAAATTGTTTCTCATTCTGGCTTTTTTGGAAGAGGAATTAAGAGGCCCTTTTTTTTGTTTTTTGTTTTGTTTTTTTGTTTGTGTGATTGTGTGTGTGTTTAGATGGTGTGCTTGGTTTTTTTAAATAAAAATAATTTCTTACCCAAAACAAAGAGTATATTGTATGTTAACTGACATTCAGGTCCCTGAAAAGACGCAAAACATTTGTAAGCTTACAAGAGAAAAAAGGAAGTTATTTTCATGTTTTAATTTCATACTTTGAGGCTCAGTCAGTATCACTAGTTTCCGTTTAAAAAATTGCTCTTTTATTGTATCCATCCGACATACAGCCATTCATCAACATCAAGAACCGGTGGCCCAAATTATCAATTATAAAAAAACCCCATACACTTCAATCCGAAAAATTCCACAATACAAGCAGGTGAAACAAGAAATCAAATTACGTACGGGCCAACAGAATTACTTACTGCGTTTTACGATTAATTGTTATTTAGTTGACGCACTACATTAAAATGAAATAAAAAGAACAGGGTTTTGATGGATGCCATTAAATCCGCATTGTTACGTGACACATGTGACATCGCCATTGTGCACGTGAGTGTTGAACTTGGTAAAGTACATGTTTAATGGGTGCTTCGACAAGACGATTCGACTAATTTGAATTCACTTTTTTTAGACAATTTAACAATAATGGTGGTTTGGTAAGTTATGGGGCATGTCATTGGTGCTGACAGTAATTACCTGTCATTGCAGGTATGAAAATCTAGATTTAGCTACTGTACATTTGAGTTGAAAAACCTAGACACCAGTTGTTTCAGGCAACAGTCATTGTCCTCCAACACTTTGTAGAGATACTGAGCAAAGACCAGTCAAAATTGTTATGGGCCCCAACTTTGACAAGAAATATTACATTTTATCTGTGAAAATGTGAACCAATTTGGAAGCTTGAAACAGCTAAACCAATCTGGAAGCTTGGAACAGCTATAAGTTCTAGAATCATTATTTGACATTTTATGAGATAGTCTTTTTTAGTACAGGTATTCATAATATAGGTTACAAGTTTAAAACTTTTTAAAACTTCTGTTTTGACAGTTTTGTCTGACAGGGAACCAGTTATTTGACATTGTACATATTCAGAGGGTTGTAACCGGCCAATTAGATGCTGGAAGCAAGGCATAAGTTTGTTGACCAATTACAGATGCTGTAAAAGAGGTACTTGTAACAAACCAATCAGAGAGGTTTTCAAAAGGACAGACATTGTTACTAACCAATCACAGATGCTGTAAGAGAGACGGTACTTGTCACTCACCAATCAGAGACGTTTCAAAAAGACAGATGTAATAACTAACCAATCGCAGATGCTGTAATGTATAAGCAAGCGCTAGCCAGTACTTGTCACTAACCAATCAGAATTTTGATAAGAAAGACTGAAGTTGTAACTAACCATCACAGATGCTGTAAGAATCACTAACCAATCAGAGATTTTACAGAAAGACAGACGTAATAACTAACCAATCGCAGATGCTGTAATGTATAAGCAAGCCCTAGCCAGTACTTGTCACTAACCAATCAGAATTTCGGTAAGAAAGACAGAAGTTGTAACTAACCAATCACAGATGCTGTAAGCAGGGGCGGCGCCAGGGTATTTTGATAGGGGGGGCAAACTATTGGTTGCCCCAAAATAAAAATAAATTGTATATAAATGCATTTTTGTTAGTGATGTGCGAAGCACCAAGGTGCGAAGCAGCGCGCTCCGCGCTAGCGCGGACAGGGGGGAGTTTGAGGGGGGATGTGCCCCCCTCAGCGTTAGAACTTTTTTCAATTTTCGAACCCATTTGGTGCGATTTGGTGTGTACTTTTGACCGATTTTTGGTTGAAAAGCCATCACTTCATTTCCAATAAATATTGGCTTTTTATCAAAATTAGACAGCTGTTTCGTTATATGCAAGAAAGAAATTGTGCATACTGATGAAATTTTCTAACAATGTTATGTTGAAAAAACTGTCTCGTGGTTGGTAACGGCGAATGGAAGCTTTTTTTTAAATACATTTTTATAAATTGTTAACCCGTATAGCAAAATAAAGCTATTTTATGTAGCATTTTTACGCCGGACGGTATGATATTGGTCAAAAGTTTCCAACATCAGTGAGGGCGGGCGATATGCTGCTCGTTTTACAGACGATGCCGGACACGGGCTATTTCACGAATTAACGAAGGACAAACAAATGGTTAACGACGATATTTCTTTTTTTATGTTGGTCTAGGTCATTTTATCATTATTGATCACATTATCAACTCATCATCTTCATCTTCAAATGTTATAGGCTCCAGTGATGTAGCTAGGTTATTGATATTGGGTGGCGCTAAATAAAATGAACCGACAAGATTGTTATGAGTCAGAATCTTTTTGACTTTACACCTATGTTTGGCACGATTGAGATACATTTTGGCTGTAAACAAGCTTGTTCCAACGAATATTGCATTTCTGGTTAATAACATATGCGCGCGTAGCGCGCGAAAATTTTTCATCTATGTACTTTTGACCATCATAATTCCATGATTCCTCGGGTCAAATGAACCGACAGTGCCAATCTCAACCGACACGACGTCAATATTGGGGGATGCCCCCCCCCCCTCTGGCTATACCATTGATAGGCCCCTCTGTTTTCCTTCCTTTCCTCTTTTCTTTCCTCTTTTCTTTCCTCCTTTCTTTCCTCTTTTCTTTCCCTTTTCTTTTCTTTCCCTTTTTTTCCTTTTTTCCCATCCTTCTATAGGGGGGGCTAAAGCCCCCCCTGCCCCCCCTGTGGCGCCGCCGCTGGCTGTAAGAGAGATGGTACTTGTCACTAACCAATCAGAGACGTTTCAAAAAGACAGACATAATGATGTAAGAAAACTAACGAATCAGAGAGAAAGGTAGTAGTTCAACTTCCCAAAAACAGATACTATAAACAGAAGGTTGTATAATGTTCATTTGGATTGGTATTCATTTGCACATACACATTTCTTTCCCCGACATCCGGGTCTGTCAGGCCCGTACAACCAGTGACAGTTAAGTCACCTGGTACAATAGAGTGATGTTTCTTGTTGCCTAAAGGTGCAACTATTTTGAATTATAGATTATTTTACCTCAAATGACATACAGTCATTAATTGAACTTTACACATCTACCCTATTGATAGCATGACAAGATAAAATCCAGTATAGTTAACTCTTTCCTTTCTAGGCTCTTGTCTCTTTTCTCCTGTCTTTTTTTATTTTGACTAATTCATTTATCTATTTTTGACACCATCAGCCAGCTCATACATTACTACCAACCCTTATTCATACACTCTTAGTAGTGTCCAACCAACCCGAAAACAAGAAACTAAAATACGCGGAGTACATTGAAAGTGTCTAATGCACTTCGTGTGTGCGCTTTGTTTTGATTTCGTTGTTCAGGAATCGTGGGTTCGCTGATTTTCACTGCGGGTGTTAGCATAATTGTCAACATGTTTTTATTCGTTTTTACATACATCAAATTGTGAATTTTGATTTGTATAGTGTCGTGTATGAATTAGGTCAATACATGCGTATATTTTGTTTCTCGAAAAATTAGAAAAAACAATGCACTTGCACAAATGTTGATATATGCTCACAATAGCACTCCCCCTGCGGGGTCATGCCATTATTCACACATCAACATCTGCGCGCATGCATTGATTTGTCTAATTTGTCTCAAAACAACACATACGCATGTATTGACCTATAATCATTGAGTATCTGCACAGGGTTACTTTTTGAAGTTCAAAAAGAGCTCGAAAAACACATTTTTTTCAAACAAAATGTAGCTACTTTTTTGCCATTGCTATCCCATTGAAAATAATGGGCTAATTGAGCCAACAAAATGTTGGCAAAAACTTTTGAAATCTTATGATTGATCTCTGGTTACGTTTGTATTGTTATGCCCGAGTACAAACGTCAAAAACCTCACAATTAAAATGAATTATTTGCTCATTAGCGGAGGAACAGTTAATGGAATGAATTGTTAGTTTGACTACATCACCTCGCCATCAATTTGACATGTTAGCTAAAACTTGTAATATTTAAAAAAAAAAAGATAATCAGTAAATGTTCTTAAAATGTTTGAAGACAAATTCAATTAGCTTTTAGCTCCAAATCACCCATATCTGACAACTTTTGAGTTTACACAGATATATTATCAATTATGAACAGACAATCGCCACATAAATGTTCGCGCTTTTTGTGCTCCAAGCAGCTACCGTGAAAATAAAAACACGCTAACATATTTATTTTGTGTATAAGTCTATGTAATGAACTTTCAAATCGTGAATTTAAAAACAAGCGAAATAGCTGAAAATCAGCAAAAGCATGACAATTACCACTTTTACAGTAGGCCTATATGTATTCTATTTTATTCATCTTGTTGAAAAATCAGTTCTTTAACTGTTACAAAAAAATATGTTTTATAAATGTTTATGCTTTCTTTTTCATTCAAAAAATGCAATTAGTATGTAACATTCATTTCTTAGGTGACAAAAAACCTGTTCTACTGGCCTGACCTACCAAAATTTCTTGGAATTATCCCAACATTTTATTTTTTAGACATTTTTGAAATATTTTGTGAAAATTGCCTGAAAATTAACCGAATAATTTCCCAACTCCACTTCACTCCCTCCCCAGCTGTCAAATATCTGACTGAGACCTGTGACAACTCCCCCCCCCCCCCCCCCCCCACCTCTCTCTCAAATTTCTGACTCGACGGCACATTTCCTGAAATATTTGAAGAAAAACAAATTCCCAACCGACCGACCCTACCTGAGAGGGTTTTATGCCCGTAGAGCAAGGTGGTGTTTTTTCGCCTTAATGAAACCATTACATTTATGAGACTTTCATCATTTTCTAAAGGATCGGGCCCCATAACAATAAATGGACACCCTTTGAAGTATTAGGTAAGATCAGTAATTTAGCAAAAGTTACCTGTTCACTTTATTGCTTGAAATGCTGAATTTGAAACAATTATCAGCTTTTCACTAATCTCCCTGTCCTTGATTTTTTCCTCAAAAATGATCGGCTCTGAAAGTCTTACATTGTTGTGATTGCGCTTCTAAGCTACTACTCTTTTATTACTACCTCTAATTGAGGGATTTAAGATTCCGTGCTCATTTAGATTCTTGAAATATCATGAATATATCAACAACACCTTTATACCACCACCAGACCTGACCAGTACAGTAGCAAGAGTACTCTAAAGAGCACTTGTCTGCAGGCAGAAAGTGAGCACAAAACACAAACACAAAAGATTGGTAAAAGAAGATAAAAAGATGCCCCTATTTATGAGCTTTCCTAGGGTGTAAACAAGAGATTAGACAGATTTTCTGCTACATTACTTCTGATTTGGCTGATTTTTATTAGCAGAAAACAAGTTTTCTTCCAACTCTCTATCTGAGGTACCCAATTTTGTAAGTCCAGTAGTTGTGAGTTGGACAGTGTATAGTTGTAAAGCGAGTTCACTTGTAAAGCGAGTTCACTCCTAGGTGGCTTCACTTTATATAGTGTTGTGACTGGGGTAATTATCTCAAGTAATTACCCCTATAATGTGACTGAGAGTGTGACTTTTGTCCTACCATAACACTACCAACCTGAGGTCTACAATCTGAGAAGAGCTTCAATTCATGAGAACCGCTATCAACCGGAGAACCGCAGTCTAACCATAGGACTAGCTATCTGAACACAACAATCCGGGAAGTGCTTCAATTCCGAGAACCGCTATCAACCCGAGAACCACAGTTTTACCATAGGACTACCTGTCTAAGCCAAGCGCTCAAATTCCAAGAACCGCTATCAACCCAAGAAACACAGTTTTACCATAGGACTACCTGTCTAAGCCAAGCGCTCAAATTCCAAGAACCGCTATCAACCCAAGAACCTCAGTCTTACCATAAGACTACCTATCTAAGCCAAGCGCTCAAATTCCAAGAACTGCTATCAACCCAAGAACAGCCCCAAGCTATATCCACAACTAGGATGAAATAGCTCAGTGTTTCTATATTCCATCTTAGTATTTTCCCAATAATTTATATATACCTCTCCGAGCCTAAGAACTGCTACCAGGCTGAGAACCGCTATCAACCTGAGAACAGTGCCGTGGATGGCATGGCATGACTCAGTGTTTCTATATTAAATTCCCTGGATAGGCTGCTTTTCTAGATAGTGGCCCTACGGGGAGGGCTACAATAAGATTGCGACAGGTAAAGCGAGGGGCCCATCAGCGCAGCGCTTCTGTTGCATTTTTTTTGCATTTGGCATGCTTAGGGATATGATTACACAAGGGATCATCATTGGTAGCAAAAAATAATTCAGGTTTTGACTGTTGATAAGGATTGGATCATTTTCTTGATCACTGTAGATTGATTCTAATCACAAAAGGTTGATGGTTGGATCAAGTTCAGGCCAAAAAAAAATCGTTGTATTGCCCTCAGCAAAAAAAGAAGAAAAATTGAAGAAGAAAAGAATTAAAAATAAATTTTGGAAAAAAAGAAGAAAAAAAAGAAAAAAATCCGACCGACCGACCCAAATTTAAATTTTTGGCACTTGAGGGCAACACAACATTATTTTTTTTGGGCCTCAGCTAGTGCACGATGGAAGGCCTGTTCAGACGGTCACTATTCTTGAGACAAATCTACCGCTAATCCAGAGTGCCTGTGTCACACCGCAGTTAACCTTAAGTTTAGTCTCAAGACTAGCTAACATTCTAATCACAAAGGTTGATGGTTGGATCAAGTTCAGCTAGTTCACGATGGAAGGCATGTTCAGACGGTCACTAGTCTTGAGTCTTTAAACAACTCTACCGCTAATCCAGAGTGCCTGTCACTCACACATCAGTTAACCTTAAGTTTGGTCTCGAGACTAGCTAACATTCTAATCACAAAGGTTGATGGTTGGATCAAGTTCAGCTAGTGCACGATGGAAGGCCTGTTCAGACAGTCACTACTAGTCTTGAGACAAATCTACCGCTAATCCAGAGTGCCTGTGTCACACGGCAGTTAACCTTAAGTTTAGTCTCAAGGCTAGCTAACATTCTAATCACAAAGGTTGATGGTTGGATCAAGTTCAGCTAGTGCACGATGGAAGGCCTGTTCAGACAGTCACTACTAGTCTTGAGACAAATCTACCGCTAATCCAGAGTGCCTGTGTCACACGGCAGTTAACCTTAAGTTTCAAGGCTAGCTAACATTCTAATCACAAAGGTTGATGGTTGGATCAAGTTCAGCTAGTGCACGATGGAAGGCATGTTCAGACGGTCACTAGTCTTGAGTCTTTAAACAACTCTACCGCTAATCCAGAGTGCCTGTCACACATCAGTTAACCTTAAGTTTGGTCTCGAGACTAGCTTATCTCTAGCTTTAGCTCCCATTGTCTGAATGCTCCTAGAGTTCATTCAGAGAGAAGTGATCAGTGATTTGTCCCTGTATACAGTAGTTAGCCTTAGGTCTTGCCCAAAGCCACTCACTGCACTGTCACTGCAGAGTGCTGTCACAGAGTCCAGTCACTTGCATCACTGAGACATTGGTTTGAACGTTTGTATCATGAAATCTTCATCTTTAGTTGTGTCAAGTTGGGACTACTATAGAAGTACTAATCTATGGAGTCAATTGATGGATCTGACAGCGACTTGATGGGTCAGGATTGATTCGATCATTTATACTATGGACAATCTGCACAAGACTGGTGTTGGGGAGTATACCCAATTATTTTATTTCTTCTTCTCAATTCAATTTAGTCAGCAATACAAATAGATATAGTTCATGTAGCTACACGCACTGAGAAAAAGGGCACAGAGCCCTAAAAGAAACCCTAACAAGCGGGCTGATACGATGGAGACCCTTTAGATGAGAAGAAATATTAAAACCTATTCAGTACGAACGTGTTTCATTTAAACAATTCAAATTTCCCGCCAAATAATTGATTTAGCAGTGTCCCAAGTTTACTAACTTTAAGCTAATGCACTTATCAATTGCAAGCCCGGCCCCGGGGACCCGGGGCATGGCGGGACCATGCGGGGACCGTACACGAGTGTACAAAAAATGATGCCCGGCTATGCGGGGGAGTGTACGCGGACGTCTAGCCGGGGCGTGTAGCGGGGACGTACGCTAAGGTACACAACTGTACACCCCGGGCGCTTGCTATAAATAAGCTAGATATGCGATGTGCTTGACGGAATAAGCCTAATAACACATAGAAATGCATTCCGTTATGGTTGCAGAAAGAAATAAGCGACCTTGGGGCTGTAGCCGGGTGAATACTTTGTCCTGGGAAATGGGTGGCCGGGACTGTACACTTTGTCCCGGCCAAGGGGGCCGGGACTGTAGCGGGGACGTACACAAAATGATGCCCGGCCCTGCGGGGACCGTACACGATTGTAGCCGGGACGTCACATGAGCAATTTGTACGTCCCGGCCCTAATCCCCGGGTCCCCCGGGGCCGGGGATGCAATTGATAAGTGCATAATGCTATGACGTCATAGTTCATACTTAGAAATCCAAAAGTGTATTGTTTGAAAGACAAAGGTTCATACTTTGTATTGATCACACTAACACTCAATAGAATCGCTCATGCATTCCGTACCATGATCACATTCATTACTTAATGACTGACCCTCGTATAATAGTAATTGGCTTTCACACATAATTGACCCAGAATGCTATTAAACAACATCTGTTTTGTGGAAAACTGTTACCAAAAATCTGGGTGCTACTCTGATTTTTCACACTTTGGCTGGCCTCCTTGCACGCTGCATTCAAGGAGGATAGCGTGGCTCTAGAACACATATATTTCCCTTGTTAAACTATTGCCATACAAATAGTCACTCAATCAACCCTGTTTTGCCAGATTTCATCGTTTTAACCCATGACACCTTTCAATTTGAACCACCTGATCCCTGTGTTGTAAAACTATGCACAAGATAATCTACTGTAATAATCATATAATGGCTTGTAATTGGTTTTGTCAAGTCCTAGTCACCTCTTTCACACTTTATGGTCTGTAAAACCCCGATGTAGCCTGTCTTTACACTACTCGCTACGACACATGCCCTTTGTGAATGTAATAATGCTTTGCAATCAGTTTTCTCAACTCCTGGTCACCTCTTTCACACTTTGTGGTCTGTAAACCGATGTCTCCTGTCTTTACACCACTCGCTATGCCGCTATGCCATGCGCCCTTGTAACTGTAATATTGACTCGCAATTGGTTTTCTCAACTTCTGCAGGTCACCTCTTTCACACTTTGTGGTCCGTAAACCGATGTCTCCTGTCTTTACAAGGCTTTCTATGCCATATGCCCTTGTAACACCCATGCTGAAGTGTTGGGCATAGCATCGGAGTGAAATAGTGACACTGTTTTATTGTGTGCAGAGATTGCTTTTTGTCAGGTTTAGGGTGTGTTGAGGTTGAATGTAGAAGTGAGTTGATCACAATGTTGTCAGAATCGTGTGGTAGTGATATCATGGCGCTGTACAGATTGCTTTTTGACAGGATTTTAAAATGGCTTTTAGAGGCTTTTAGAGGCCGCAGTGAGGGTGATATTTTTTCTTTCTGTGATGAAAACTGTACAAGTCTGATAATATGAAATGTGTTAACACTTTCCATGCAGCAGGCTTCTCCTTACTTTTTCCTCTTATACTACACATTGCAAATTACACAGGGATTAAAGTTATTGTCTTTTATATTATAATTACGAGAGCACGTGTGGTCTAGTGGATAGCATGCCGGTCTCACGATGCAAAGGTTGTGAGTTCTAGCCCCACTACAGCCAACTTGTTTGTATCCTTGGGCAAGGTACTTAGTCTCAATTGCTTCGTCGAATGCCGTATCGGTAGCCTGGTAAATGAAGCGAAATGATTTGTGACGATTTCCTAATGGCAGCAAAAAAAAACCAGTGGTTCGGAAGTCACGTATAAATGGTGGTCCCGTGCATCGGAAGAGCAATACCCGAGCACGTTAAAAGGTTACAGACTCTTTCGTAAAGAGTAGGGGATCATCCCGGTCTGTATCTGTTCACAAATCTAACGGACCCCAATGGAAATAAGCTAATAAGCTTATTGGGTTATCCAGGGTCGTAGGACCCAAATAATATCAAATCAAATCAAATTATGCGGAAACAAATCTGGAGTTACCTGCTTCTGATGTCATGTTATGCAATCTTCTTACAACGTGTTTCATTTAAACAATTCAAATTTCCCGCCAAATAATTGATTTAGCATTGTCCCAAGTTTACTAACTTTAAGTTAATGCTATGACGTCATAGTTGATACTTAAAAATCCAGAAGTGTATTGTTTGAAAGACAAAGGTTCATACTTTGTATCGAGTACATTATCCCTCAATAGAATAACCCATGCTTTCCATACCATGATAACTTTCATTACTTACTGACCAACCCTCGTAGGTCTCATTGGTGGTTAGGCAATCAGATTTCACTGTAGCGTCTGTATTTTGAATAACCTTGCTGACATTTTGGTATATGTGACCTATTCTAACAGAACCAAGACAAATTTGGAAAAAGGGTTTTAAGATTTTCCTCATATCATTTCAAACTCAAACACGGCAAAATGTCGCTATGAAGTGAAAATATCACACGTTACAATTGATGCAACTTTTTTCAATACACTCGCACTTCCATGGTTTCACGGCGCCCGTCTCATGTTAACAAATTAAACAAATACCGCCTTTCGTATAGCATTTTTACATTTAAAAAACATCTTTTGCATAGCCTCTTTTTAGTTTTCTTCTGAGACAAACTTTTTGCGAAACCCAAAATTGTCTAGACACGTGAAAAGCAAACACATGTTTATAAAATATTTGATTTTATATATATATATATGGGAAATTCTATGACGTAAATGAAAATTGCATTTTGGAAATATATTTAAAAAAAAGTATTTCCTGTTTTCCGTCTAAATTCGTAACTCTAATGGCTTCTTGCTTATGAGTGTATGAAAAGCAATAAATATCAATTTGACTGTGCTCAACATGTGAACATAAAACACATGTTAGGTCCCAAAGAGTATGTCCAAATAAAGTTAGGTCCCAAAAGTGTATATCCAAATTAATAAATTTATAAAAAAATAAATTTAAAAAAATGCCCATCATTGTATGCCCCTATATATTGCACACATAACTTTTAAAAATTCCTGTTTCGGGGCATAACCTTTTTTTCTTCTTCTTTTTCAACTGACTCCAGTGATTTATTGGACTATGCTTCTTCAAATTTTAATTTCACATTGTGAAGTACCATGTATATATATCAGCTTCAGTTTCTTGCTTACATGAGTAAAATTGCCCATACAAATAGAAGTTAAATACAGTTCAACAAAATGTAATTTGTTTCTACTATGGTAAATGGTAGTGCTAAAATATACATTTCACATTCACAGAGGAGCCTGTCTCATGTTAAAAAAAATTTTAAAATACCGCATTTCGCATAACATTTTTACTATTAAAAAATCCCCTATTTTTAGGTTTCTTCAGAGACAAACTTTTTGCGTAACGTAAAATTGTCTCGACACGTGAAAAGAAAACACATGTTTATAAAAATATTTAATCGTTATATGGGAAATACTATGACGGAAATGAAAAAATGACATTTTGAAAGATTGCTTTTTTAAATTCCATAAAGTGTTTCCTGTTATCTGTTTTAATTTATAACTCTAATGGCGTCTTGCTTTAGCATTAAGTGTCAATTTGACGGTGTTTAACACGTGAACATAAAACACATGTCGGGTCATAAAAACCTGTTTTTGCATGTTCTAACATGTTACCTGTATTGCAACACCACAAGGATATCAAATGGGTTTCATATGGGTATCAAATGGGTGTCAGATGGGTGTCAGATGGGTATCACATGGGTATCACATGGGTGTCACATGGGTGTCACATGGGTATCAAATTGGAACAAGAACAATTGTATGCCCTTAATCAGAGTTGCTGAATTGCCATAAACTTGAAAATCAACTATTACTCCATAATTTAGATGACTTTTGGAGAATCTTTATATCTGATTATTTAACAATAAAAAATGTCTTATGCTGGGTCTTTCCAATGGGTTCTTAGCCCAAAAAAAAAAAAAACTTTTTCTCAGCGCCTTTTGGCTAAAAAGCTATGTGATATGCGATTTTTATTTTATTTACCAAAATAAGCTATGTTCTATGCGCTCTATTTTTTTTAATAAAAATAATAATATAGTCAATAGTTGTGCTTTTTTCTTTTTAATAAAAGTAATCAGATATGATCAATGCACATTGTATGCTTGTGTTCTCTTTATCTCTTATCTTCACAAAGTTAGTTGAATGGGTATTCTCAGTCACAAGGTTGCCAAGAATCACCAAAACTTACTAGCAGGTTTTTTAATCCAAAAATAAAAAATTGAAAAATAAAAAAATTGAAAAAGAAGAAAAAAATTGGAAAAATTAAAAAGACTTGGGGAAAAAAGAAAGAAAACATTGCTGTCGCGCATAGCGCTACACACGAAATCCCATTTTAAAAACAATGCGAGCGGGCCGCTGAGACAAAGTATTACATATGTTTGGCCTTACAGTAAAGTGATGATATACCCTTACTTTAAATATTTGATATGTTTTGCAAATCATATCTAAAACGTGCATCGCACACACGTAGCATTACCCCATGCATGATCCTATGTTATCATATCATGTACACATTGTATATATTCTACCTTTATTTTTTATATATTCAAAAATATTGTGTATTATGTTTAAGGATGCATCTAGATCTAAATTTAGATCCTTGGTTTACCCCAATCATGAAGCTAGCATACCCCATCTCTGATTGTCCCAATCCAGTGTCCATCGAGTGAGCGGAGCGAGCGATGCAGGACCAACAACTCAAAATGGATAAATGTAAGGCTGGTCACTGGGCTGGTGGTCAGGAGGATGTATTCTATACATCTAGGATGCATCGAGAAGACTGATGCCACTGTTCCAAAAGTGTATGTCCAAATAAATAAAAATATCAAAAAATATTTTGAAATGCCCATCATTGTATGCCCGTAGGGCCTATATATAATATTGAAATTTCTTTGTGTACAAATCCAAGGAAAGTGAAAGATGTTACTCACTGTTTAATGACGTTTCACTACCACGCTGGTAGCTTCATCAGACTGGCAACTCTGAATTCTGCTCACTGGGGTTTTATAGCTACTGGAACCCGTCGTAGAGGGCGTGGGCAGAATGAGTTGATCATAGATCTTATGCAGTTTGTAGGCCCCCTCGTCCTTGTTAAGTGTCTTTGTGTCTCTCCTCCTGATCCAGATAGCTTCCTTTAGCCATCTAGTGGTCTTGTGCGATTCCCTGTCTATTATGTGTCCCTCCTCCCAGTCTATGTTATGATTTGTGGCCGCTACATGTTCGGTGATGGCAGACTTGAATTGTGGTTCGGTGGTTGAAGCTTTTCTCGCGGCTCTGGTGTATGGTTTGGCTTCATACTTGGTGACCTCTTTTTGATGCTCCTGAAGTCTGACACCGAAGGAACGTCCCGTTTCACCAATGTAGGTCTTTGAGCAGTCCGAACAGGGTATTTCGGAGATTATTTCCGCTTTTTTGTGCATGTCTATTTTGTCCTTAGGGTGCACTAGCATGTTGCGTAAGGTTTGGTGGGGTCTCATAGCTGTAGAGAAGCCATGTTTCTTGAAGACCCTGGCCACCTTCTCCGAAACACCTTCAATGTAGGGCACAACAACTAGACCTTTTGTTTTGTCCGTGTCATTTTTGGCTTTTTTGTCTTTGGTGGTATTAAGCTTTTTTGCTTGCTTTTTTGCTTTTTTGACTCTGTCAACTGCCCACTTAGGATAACCACACGTAGAGAGCGCTTTCCGTATATGTTCTTCCTCTCGAAGTTTGTCTTCATCCTCGGTGACAATGGTATCATTTCTGTCAAGTAAAGTTCGGATGACACCCAGTTTTTGGTGCAGAGGATGGTGAGAAGAGAATTGTAAATACTGATCTGTGTGGGTCTTTTTGCGGTAGATGCAGAGCTTGACTTCGGTGTCAGACTTCAGGAGCATCAAAAAGAGGTCACCAAGTATGAAGCCAAACCATACACCAGAGCCGCGAGAAAAGCTTCAACCACCGAACCACAATTCAAGTCTGCCATCACCGAACATGTAGCGGCCACAAATCATAACATAGACTGGGAGGAGGGACACATAATAGACAGGGAATCGCACAAGACCACTAGATGGCTAAAGGAAGCTATCTGGATCAGGAGGAGAGACACAAAGACACTTAACAAGGACGAGGGGGCCTACAAACTGCATAAGATCTATGATCAACTCATTCTGCCCACGCCCTCTACGACGGGTTCCAGTAGCTATAAAACCCCAGTGAGCAGAATTCAGAGTTGCCAGTCTGATGAAGCTACCAGCGTGGTAGTGAAACGTCATTAAACAGTGAGTAACATCTTTCACTTTCCTTGGATTTGTACACAAAGAAATCTCAATATTATGTCTACAAACAATCCAGATGAACTTATTCAAAGGGCCTATATATATAATTAAAAAAAACACATATATTCCCAATTTCAATTCCACCCGTCTCATTCCATTACTGTCCTACAATCCTTATAACTGCATTCAGAAAAAAAGACTTTGATACTTGTAACACCAAACTTTTCATATAGTGTTAAAATTAAGACTTTTACTACAATTTAGTCAATTATCCCATGCCATTCCACTTAGCGCGATCTTCACAAACTCAATGCATCTGACACCTACCGATGATAAATTGGATGGTCGAATTGGTCTACTCGAAGTTAAAGTGCCCATTTTCAAGGTGATTTTTATTACATGAAATGTATGTTTTAAAACATGCTACAATGATAATTGCTTTTTTAAAATGTGAATAATATAAAGCGCAAGACCACCACAAGGATTTTCTCTTTAAGGCAACGAGGAAAAAAAGTCTTGTTCTCCGGGCAAATAGACTTCTATCTGAGGTAGGGTTGGACGGTCTGTTTTTTCTTCTTCTTTTCCCCCTTCAAAATGACACACACAAATCTCAAAGAACTGTAAAAATGTCACCCTGTTTTGATCAACTAAAAAAATGGGTTTGTATTCATTTACACATGAAAATGCTTTCCTCAAATTTCTAAAAAAAGTTGCATTAGTCAGGCCTGTAACTGTATGCTTCGGAACAAGAGTGCGTTTGGCTTGAGGGTGTGCTATTTAATGATGCACTGCCGTCAATTTTATACATGGCGATGCATCAGCGATAGGAGTCCGTCTTCCACTGGATGACGAATAAGTTTGATATCTCAATAGAGGGCGGGCTTGGGAACGGAACTGCGTTTCAAGGGAACAGCCTCCTGTTACAGCAATTTTCAAGATTGACAAAGATTTAATTTCTTATCGAGTGATATAATGATACAAATTTCATCACTATTTATTATACTATATTAAACGCAAAAATATTCGCACTAACCCTAAAAATTCTATAAATGGTGTACACTCACCTAGAAATTGGTGGTCTCATCACTGTGAACAGTATCATTTTGATGTGTGTTGTGAGAGTCATTACATCAACGGTTTAGCTGCAGCAAGGAATTCTTGTAACTAGACTTCTTTCAACTTGTATTTCTGGTCATGTCTGGATCTACTCTTAAACCCCCCACCCCACCCTGTTTTTCACATTTAAAATATATATATATCAATAAAATCCAGAGTTTAACTTGAATCAGTATCGATAAAGTGCTCGACCACATAGGATAATATATATATCAATATCTTTTCCCCTGATGAGAGGACAAAATGACCGTATGGGATTGTCCATGAAACTCAGAGTAGCGATAATATTCTGCGGAAGGTCTATACCTCTGAATTGTTATAAGCTCTACCGTTTACGGTATTGAGCATTTTGTTCAATGGCTAGTCTAACCAGAAACGGTTGTCAATAATTATATATCGATATCAATTTCTTGCCAAGCCCCTAAGATTAGTATCCCTTGGATGAATGATAATTAATTCAGCCTCTATTGTTTTGGTTATTTGCTCTAGCCATTGTTATTAAAATAGATAAATAAATGATATTGGCTATTGTTTGAAATCATAATTAAATACCACAACTTGTTATCTGTTGTGACCACCAAATCAATCTCCACTAAGACCAGTAATCAATAATAATTAAAAGTCAGAGAAGGATAGTGAGGGGGTTTAAGCAGATATTATCTATAAACTTAACACTTTCCACGCGGCTATTAGTTTTACCATATGATTATACAAAACAGATTTTTCAGAAATCTTTTCCCAACTTTTAAGGTCCATCTCAAGATAGCTGTCACTGATACTAGGCATGTTTGTACTTATTTCAATGCATTTCTCTTGGTAATTCCAAATATGGTAATGTAATTCAATAATTTTGACATTTTTGAAACATTTTGTCAATTTTTGGAATGTCGTCTGCAGTCGCCTGCTGCATGGAAAGCGTTAAGACACTGTTAGTGTTATCATTAATTAAACTAAACGGATTGCTTGATTGGCTTCCATAATTGAGGCACACATTAAACAATTTAACAAAGAGACAACCTCCAAGTTTGGTCAAGTTTATATAAAAATCATGAAGTGTGGGAAAGCATATTTTCATGAGATAAAAAAATTCAAGGTTTTTCTGGCTTTCTCAAAAAAGAAAAGCATTATTATTACTTTGAGAAAATCAATTACTAGTTACTGTAAAACACTATAATTTCCCTGATACTTTATTTTGCGAATTTAAAATTACTGCTATTTTAGCGGGCATTTTATTTCGCGAATCTGGACATTTTCCTGTTACTTTCAATGCAAATTGTCAGCTTCCCATTATTTAGTTTTGAGAATCCACATCCCTCGCGAAATTCGCGAAATTTAAATCCTTCGCGAAATAAGTGGTTTTAAAGTGCAACTATCAATCATATGATTTTTTAAAAAAATCATTTGTATTGATTAAATTAAGCAAACTTTTAAAGAAAATCATCATAAAAAACATGAATACTCCTTATCTATGTAGCTCATCAGCTGCTTTAGGCTTTTGGGTCTATAACTTCAAAATATTATCTTATAAAGAAGAATTTTGTTTGCTCCGTCCTTTCATCAAAATTAACTAAACATATCATTACTCGTCGCTTTTGTCGTAAACAGTTCAGCCGTACAAATGGGATTGCGCATAATTGCTTCGCCAGCTTATGTTGCTGAATTGTCCCGTTTTATGTTGCGTCCGCCAAGCGTGGAAATTGCTCGATCGCCGTACAACAATGGCCGACTTACGAGCCGCTGATCGAGAGATCGGCCCAACTTTGTTGCCGACCAGTGATCCACGACGTGAGCCTTGTCCTGGAGAGACCTTTCAACTTCCAAGTACAAATTCAGTTGACTAACAATTAAAGTTGAACAAATAATTGCCATCAAAAAAACAAAAAACATATCTCAGGGTCCCATCTTTGTCTGCCTAAGATGATTTTATTGCCCTTTTCATCAATTATATCGTCGAAGAAAGGGGATCGCAATTGTATGGGCAGATACTCATAGATCTATTTGTTTAATTCTATAAACCAATTATAATGATCTCATGTGCCAAACCGCAGATGTTGAGACGATTTTTTTGTTGTTGTACAGTTATGTTTTGTGGAAATGTTTATAGAAATATCATATCTTCTGAGGTAATCTGAGTTTATCTGACGCTCTGTCGGCAGCTGCTACTGTGTCTTATGCGACGCACCGACTTCGTCCATATCAAAACTCGCTATTTCGTGAGAGAACCGTATGGAATGTTTACAAAACCTGCACACAAAATCCAAACTCCTCACTTTTCTGTGATTGGTATAAAAAATCACAACACCTCCTTTTTCAACATACATGTCAAAACAGAAAGTTTACCCAAATCTGTGATAAAACCAATAAAAACACCAAATCTTGAAACAAAGGCAAAACCCTCTTTTCTATGATTGGCCAAAACAAAACTGTGAAAGAATACATGTTTGATATTTTGAATGTCTCAAAACCTGCAAACAAGATTTTTTTTTTAAATTAGGCTAACCCTAACAGTACTTTTAAGCATTAAAATGCTAAACAAATTCAACTTTACTAGTTGCTGGTAGCATGTGTTTCTCCTATCATATATGTGGACACAAATCTTTTAAGATTTACACTTTCCTCGTGGCTATTTGTTTTACCATATATAGATTTGTCAGAAAACCTTTCTCAAACTTTAAAGTCTTTCTTAATAATTACTTACCCAATACTAGGCATGTTTGTACTTATTTTAATGCATTTCACACGGTGATTCAAAATATGGGGAAAAAATTCAACAATTGTGACATTTTTGAAACATTTTGTGACATTTTGGAACTGTCATCTGCAGACGCCGCCTGCCCCGTGAAAAGTGTTCTGATTTTCGAAACTGACTCCTTGCCTCAAATTACATTAGGGCGGAACTGCCCCGCAGGTCGCAGGTCACCCGGGTTCGATTCCTGGCACCGGTGAAGCCTGTTTTCCTCCTCCCTAAATTTGACCCATTTTTCTCCCCTGATAGTTTTATTCTAAACACCATGTTGCCATGGTTAGAGTTAACCCTAACCTTCCTCAATGCTACAAATCACTACACAGCTCGGTGCTGGTAGCTTGCGCATGATCAGGTGGCTATCAAGGTGAAGACAATCTTAACACTTTCCACGCGGCAGGCAGCTGCAGACGACATTCCAAAATTTCACAAAATGTTTAAAAATGTCAACATTAATGAATTTTGTTACCATATTAGGAATCACCGTGAGAAATGCATTGACATAAGTACAAACATGCCTAGTATTGGTGCAGTAATCCTCGAGATAGACCCTGAATATTGGGGAAAAGTTGTGAAAATAATATGTTTTGAATATGGTAAAACTAATAGCCGCATGGAAAGTGTTAAGATTGACTCTGTGGCGCAATCAGTTAGGTGGCCAACTTCCATGCGGGTTCGATCGCCAGTGTTGGTGCAATCTTATTTTGCCCCCCCCCCCCCCCCCCCAAAAAAATGTTGACCTGTTTTTCTCTCCTAATAGTTTTATATCCAAAAACACACACTTGGGGAGTTAGGGTTGATGCCCAAATCAACCAAATACTTGGCATTTCATCCAAAGATTTCAGGAGAAAACATCATTGGATGAACCGATGTTGATCTGGTTATATGTGATGTGTTCTACCGAAACCAGACACAATTGGGCAAGATATCAAAATTGAGTTAGTAATTGATTATTAAAGTAGAGATCTACAGCTTTACAATGGTACTTTCTTTTTTTTAATCGGACTTCCCAAAGCGGAGTTAAATCATTTTCAAGTTCGTCTTCATGAAAACTCCAAACTGAGTTATCGTCCTTTAAAGATGCACTTACAATGTACTTACAATGTACTTACAATGTACTTTAATTTTTTTTGTTATAAACGCTCTGAAGATTTATTATTTACAAGAAACTCAAATTTCCAAAAAATCACCCCCTAATTAGGTTTGGGTTATTTCTCGGTTTGGAGCTCTGCCCGGTTCCGTCTGGTTTCGGTAGAACACGTCACATATGTGTCAAAGACATATTTTGTTCACTAGAAATCGTCATTAAAACACATCAGGGGGGTTTCTGTAATTAAATCCGATTATTATCTTTGTTAGTCTAATGGTATGTGTATTCATCCGACTGTTTATTTCGCTATTTTGGTTAATCAAGGCGGAACAGAATGCGAAAGGATAACTTCTTTGTATTTGTTTATAACTGGTAAAAGTCATCTGGACCGTTTGTTCTGCCATTGCATCTTTTGTTACTCTGTGCGATATTTTCTTAATGGATTAACCTTATTTCTTTCGCCAACATGTGGTATATGAAATTTGGTCATGATACTTTGGCATTATTTTGTTAAGTGACCCGATGCACTATGGAGTATGCTATTAAAGGGACATTAAATGGTGTTGACATTTTTTATTCACTTCATAATTCAAGATGAACATTAACAATTGCCATTATTGTTGTTTCTACTAACAAAAATACAGCAAAACTTGATTAAACAATAAAATGCCCTCTATGCAAATATGGTTCGCGATATTTATCCCACGTGCTGCAGGGGGATACTGTCTGACGTAATATGCTGATCTAGCGGAGATCAGCATTTTTGAATCAACGTTTTATTGTATAAAGAGGGCTGATTTTTCTGAATCCTTATACGGTGTAAGTTCATACATGTAAAACAATTGTGCAAATATACAAATCCCAGTTGTTATCATATATTTTTGTAATTGAGGGCGTTGCCTCCAACACATCTCTTAATGCCCCTTTAAGTTTATAATACGAGTTGCAGAATTCATCAAAAAAAAAATTTTTTGCGGATTGCGGGAACACTAAAGGGTGTTTTGAAAATAGTGGATGTCCGGGTGTTCTGACCTCTTGCCGGACGTCCACATTTTAGGCCATGGATGTCCGTTATAGAACAGGGTTTTGTTCTGTCTCCAAGGTGCGCTTGTGGCCTTTAAGCGCCCCCACTCCCTTCATTTACTGCTGTTACGAAACTGGAGCCAATTTGAAACTGATCATACTACAAACAGTGAGGTGAAGCACAAAATATGCTCTTTGAAATATTAAATATGTTGTCCTCACAAAAAGGCGGAATCTGATGTACAATAACAAGGCATAATCTTCTCTCTCTATTTTTTCCTAATACGCAGAAGATGTCAACATATTTTCTTCTGGTTTTCTGTAGAAAAAATCTTATAATATTAATTTATTACATAAAAACCTGTGTGGAGAAAAACTATATTGTGAGAAAGAACAGAAAACATGTTACCATGTTACAAGAAAGTAAGGTGACAATAAAATCCCTGATCGACAGACACAAGGACCAAAATGCTTTCATTCCAATTGCAAATTCTCAGTCGATCATGCAAATAGAACAGGGTTTATTTCCCTTGTCCTTAAAAATTGAAATTGAACTTTACTTACCGTGATCGTGGCATAGACAAACTCCTCCTTTAATGTCCCGGTTCCATCACCTTCATCAGAATTTTTCTGCAGCAAAAAGAGAGAGAAAAAAGATACTTATAAGAAAAGAAGAAAAAAAGTTTGAATGAATATAATGACGAACAAATTATTTTTATTAAACCCACTTTTAGACAGTATTATCTTCACAGTCTTGTGATTTCATAGAAAAAAGTGTTTGAAATGAACTCATTTTATTAAATAACAAACAAAGAAACCGAAACAGAGTGGAACATGTCGCAGCGGTTACTTTCAAGCGCTTCATTTCTCACATTCTTCAGGTATTTGAACAGATATGCTCGTTAAATCTGTAATTTGGAGCACTTTTCCTTAGACCTATTCACCAGGTAGGCATAAATGCGCATGCTTATTCCCACTCATGTGTAACTGTGCATGAAAAACATGGAACCTAATGATGCAAGAAAAAGTACAAGTTAACAGTAGATTAATTTTTCTATAACATTTTCTGTAGATTGATTTTCTATAGGATTAACCCTAACACTATTTACCCCATGAGTATGAGAACTACCTGTTGATTGGTCAGAAAGATGGATACATCATTTGTTACACCAATCAGAGACATTGTTAGAATACATATAGCCCTCATACAGAATGGAGTGAAATATTGACAAAGCAGTTTTTTTAATTGGATATTCCAATGAGTATCTTACTATAAATCTGGAACTGGTGTTTATTTGTTTGTTTGTTTGTCTGTTTGTTTGTTTGTTTATTTGTTATCCTTATTTCTCCGTTAGTTGTGATCAAAGTGGCGCCTAATTCGCATGAAATATAGAGGAAATAACGGGAAGTGTGTTAAAGTTTATTCCACTGAAATTGGTTAACAATTGGCTCCAAAAACAGCAAAAAACCTCTCAGATATGGCTCAAAAATACCACTAGAATTGAACAACATTGTACATTGCGCGTACTACAGCGTAATCTTACCGTGGTAACGTGTCGCGTGCATGTTTGAGCAAGATCTCACTGCCGCGGCATACGCACTCCTAACACATGGCGCAGAAGCCACACAGGAAATGGTTATAGGCCTGTGGTACAGTGTTGGTAGGGTATTTATTTGGTGTCATGTTGGGGGGGGGGTGTAAAACCATGGGAAATGGTTTAGGATAGGCCTAGGGTTATAATGGTACAAGTAGCGTTTTGCGGGGTTAATGAAGCAACCTGATTTCTTTGCTTTAAGTTGGCATGCCAAACAATCTAAGGGACCGAGGGTTAATGAAGTAGCCACGGGAAATGGTTTGGGGGGGGGGGGGTTGTGATTATAAATCAACCTGGTTTGGGTGGGTGTGTGTAGTGGGGGGGGGGGGTAAACCAAGGAAAATGTTTTAGGATTAGGGTTAAGAGTTTATGAAGAAGCCATGGGAAATGGTTAGGAGTCATGATTAAATCCACCTGGTTGGTGTAGTTGTAGTGTGGGGGGGTGGTTGTAGGGGGTTTATGTGGTTTTAAAATACCGTGGGTTAACTGATTGGGGGGTTGTAGGGGGTTCATAATGCATTTAGGAGGGATATGGTTATAAATCAACCTGGTTTTTTGGGGGTTGTAGGGTGTTTATGTGGTTTCAGAGGTAGGTAATGTGGCATAACCATCTAGGGGGGACCCGAGCGTAGCGAGGGTACGCCGCTAGTAACTTGTAATTAACCAATCATAGATGCTGTAATATAAGGCCTCTCACAATCGATGTTGAGTTTCCTGTTGCCGCCCGCGTCCAAAAACGGGCCGCATCACTTACTTTAATTATTAATTATTTACACTTTCTGCCGCAAAAAACGATGTTTCTTCATTGAAATTCACCTTTTTTCCCCCATTTTGTTACTAGAAATCATGAAGTTCATTCGGAATGCGATCCACATCGCCATATAGTTAGCAACCAAGATTGCAGTCTCTGTCTCTGTACACGCATTTACATTACTACTGTGTATTCAAAATTAATTGTAAGAGTGTACTTTTGAATTGTAGCAGAGTTTGCTCAGTACCGTATGTTTTTAGCTCCGATCACTGTTTATTACACTATTATTACTATTCCAAAAGAAAGCTGTCATCACGAAATTCAACGCCCAACGAGTATGGACGTGCAAATATCATTCACCACGTCACTGTTCACTACAATCACAATGGATGAACTTAGATTTCTAAAAATGAGCGTTAAATAGCGCCCCAAAATTCAATCGTGCTCGGTCTGAATGAAGCCCAAGTCAAATTGAGGGCGCTAATTCAGTTGGCCCTGGGACGGCTTATAAATAAATGGCCCCTTTCGTGTTCGCAATTAAGATTAATTGGATTGATTTTCTATTCCAATTTCATGCGTTGATACTATGATAAAAATACAGCATTTGCGTCACAATTCCTGGATATATTTTTAGATTTTAAAAAAATATTCTTAAATTATTTCAAAATTCTACGATTTCACTTATTTTCTGCATTGATACTATGATAAAAATACAGCATTTACATCAATCACGCTTCCTGGATATGTTTTTAGATTAAAAAAACCATTTCTTCTTAAATTATTTCAAACTTCTATGATTTCACTTATTTCATGCATTGATACTATATACGATAAAAATACAGCATTTACATCACACTTCCTGGATATGTTATTAGATTAAAAATATAATTATTCTAAAATCATATCAAAATCCTGCGATTTCACTTATTTAAACTCCGATTCCATGTAATTCATCACATAACGTATATCTATCGTAAATAAATCTGTCTTATTTTGCGGCGTGTCTCTACCTTTCACTTTTTATTTTAAGTAGAATTTTTGAAATGATAATCCTCAACTTTCATTTATTTATTGGAAATAGAGTACACTAGGTCCCAAGCATGAACCATGCATTTGATGGAATAAGGCCAAATACAAAATATATATATGTTTAGCGTCCCCGCCCGCTTCCTTTTTAGGGGCCGCCTCCTTTTTTCTTATTTTTTTCTTTTCAAAATTAAGAAAAACACGTTTTTTTTGCCTTTAGCACACCTTGTATGAAGCTGTTTGCGCCATGAAATAAACGGTTTCTCTACGTCTCGGAACTCAAGACATCAATTTGGTCTCATTTTCTGTTTCATCTTGCCCATAAGAAGCCAATAAGTAATTTCTTGAGTCCAAGTGGTGGTCATTTTGAAAAAAGCAGGCAACCATCTTGAAAAATAGCCTGGCCAGCTATCTTGACAAAATGTGCTGGGCGGCCATTTTAGAAAGAAGAAAAAAAGAAAAAAGGGCCTCTTCCTTCCTTTTTTCAAAAAGGCAGGACGCTAAACATGTTTTATTTTTTATTTTTCCTAATGGGACAATCTCTTTTAACATGCATAACATAGGACCTTTAGTACAGTTTAAATCCATGCATCTGATTCTTCAATCCTAAATCGGGAAAACAGTTTCGCTGTTTCCCTACGATGAGATGATATATTGAAGGAGAAGTAGAATTTGGGATCGAAATGTCTGGGAACTCCCAATTATTAGTGTTATTATTCTTCTTATTATTATTTATTATCTTTACCCAGGGTTGCCCGAATCAGCTGGCCGCTGTTCTTACTCGGGGCCCTGCACATCAATATAATACATGCTTAAAAATATTGACTTAATATAAAATACATGAGATATAATAATGACAATATGATTAATGTATAGAGTATAAAACCCAATGGACAACACTCATAAATCTATCACATAATGCATTCAATAAAAACATATTAAAATTATTTGATTACATACACTTCATTAGAATTAAACTGAAAAGATCTATTTTTTATTATTGGTGAATTTGAACGATTTGACGGGGCCCCCCATCAGTGCTGGGGATCAGATCAGGGTCTTCAAAGTGAGAGACTAAGTGATACACCGCTACTATACATCAGTTGCCCTCTCAAAGAAAAAACACTTAATGTCACCATGTTTAGGCTGCCAGGGCTGGGAACTGAACCTAGATCCAAGTAATACAGTGCTACACCCGGGGGGGGGGGGGGGCAATGACATTGGAAAAGGGTACCGTATAGGTATGTATGTGCTGCGCTGAAGACCCCTTTTTCACCCTCTGCTGCTAGCTCTTATGACCCCCCCTTTTGAGCCTGCATCAGTTCTTAAGACCCCAATTTTATTGAAAATTAAAAAATCGCCAAATTTTGCGTTCCAAAGCCCCAATTCTTCGAAAATTTTGCTTTCTAAAACAACAACAAAAATGAAAATTTGCATTCTTGCTAATCAAAATTGAACTATAAGCCAGTTCTCAAGACCTACTTTTTTGAAAAAATCAGTTCCTAAGACCCTATTTTTGTCATAAAATCCACTCAGTTCAGTTCTGTAGCCCCCTTTTTGAGACCTTGTGCGGCACACCCCTACCCAAAAAAAAGTTGAGTGCCCCCCCCCCCCCCCCCCGGGTGCTACACCACATCATATTCATGCTCCTCAAAACCATTTTCTTGTCACCATATAAAGCCTGAGATAGATTGAAAAAGTTGGAGCTACCAGCACACGTTTGCTGTGGTAATCGGGGATATTTGGCCGTGTCTTTCGTACAATAATTCCCATTGGTCAATTACATAATATAATCATCTTGATAACCAATTACAATTTTACTTGTAAATATTTTATGCTAATCTTCTTTTGAAAATTGTAATTATTCTAACAAAGTCTCTGATTGGCACAATATTTGACACATCAACATTTTCAACCAATCGGCAGGTAGTTCTCATGGGGTTAAGTAGATC